>JALPQD010000348.1:2006227-2519126 GCA_023101885.1 Typhlomys cinereus | reverse complement strand
AAAAGAGGAGGAGGGTTAAAGGTAGAGTGTAAAGGTGGGATGAGGTACTCCTGACCAACACACTCAAGCCAAGACAGGGTGACTGTACACAGAAAGTCACTGTGATGAGAACTACCACCAGATCTACAGGATGGTTGATTTATCAACATTTCCCCCAAAGACCAACTAGAATCTTAGAAGATACAGTTGCTGTCAGAGAATGTTTCAGGGACAGGTTCTGGACAAGGGAAGAGAAACCTTCCCACTTACGACTACCCACTGAAGAGGCACATAAAATTCAACAGAAATCTGACTCCCTTACCAACACAGGCACCCCAAAGGGAGTCCTATGACACTCACAAAAAAGGACAGGAGGTAGGAGTGGGAAATGGAGGGTAGGGGTGGGACAGAATATGATGGATGAAGAGAGGATAGGGTGAGAGAAGGGTGTGTAGGTGGGGATGGAGGGAGAGGATGGAAGTGGGGGGTGATCACAGCCAAGAACCAGTATGTTTATTAAAAAAATTAAGAGAAGGAAAAAATGTCCATATCTAAGCAGTACTTTTAAAATTTCTTTTTTAAATTTATTCAATTGTGTGTGTGTGTGTGGTGTGGTTGTTATGTGGTGTAGAACCAGACGAATCGCGAACCACCATGGAGCCTCCACTTCCTTCTGCCCGGGATTACAACAGGCTCCGCCCTACAGAACAAAAAAGCAGGCCGCCCCCGACTTCCGCCGGTGGCTCTACTGTGGGGTCGTAGGATCCGAAAACGTCAGGACCTTCTGCCTGCAAGGCAGAGGCTTAACTATGAGCACTCTCCAGCCCCTAAGCAGTACTTTTTTAAAGAAGAAAATAATTAATAATAAATGGTTATTTGTTTAGCATCTTACATGGACTTAGGCCTAGTGCCCAGGGCATGTTAAAAATACATATCAAAAATATTAATCTTTGGCTATACTTTCCTGTTGGGTCTTTAAGACCATATATCGCTGACCAGAATAAACATGCGGGCTTCCAGAAATTGAACTCAGGTCACCAGGTTTAGAAACAGACACCTTACCCACTAGCTATCTCACCAGTTCAAGAAAGTTAAAAAAAAAGTAGAGACTTGATAGAGTCTCACACTTGATAGAGGATAGCACATCACAGAAAGGAGGCCTCGAGGTCTGGTATCTGGGTCTTGTTTCCTCTTTCTGCTCTTGATCTCTCTGCCTCCTAATGGCTGTGGTGACCTGAATAGATTTCTAAGTTCTCCCTCTAACCCTTCAGAACCTTAAACCAAATAAATAATTTCTTTCTTACCTTTATCGCCTTGTGCATAGAACGGGTGACTTGCTGCTGCGCACGATGTAGGGAAATTTGGTACTTCAAAGTGGCGCGTGCTATGAAACTGAGAGAATTTGGTACTAAATAGTATG
The DNA here is from genome assembly GCA_023101885.1 of Typhlomys cinereus. Classification (NCBI taxonomy): domain Eukaryota; kingdom Metazoa; phylum Chordata; class Mammalia; order Rodentia; family Platacanthomyidae; genus Typhlomys; species Typhlomys cinereus. The sequence goes on along the minus strand of JALPQD010000348.1, from coordinate 2,517,727 downwards.
TCCATTGCTGCGATGTGGCCGCTGTGCTTTTTTGAACTGTTTTGTAGGAGAAATATGGAGAACTTTGCAACTTTGGACCAAGCAAGTCATTTACTGTTGGACACAGAGCGTAAGGGGGTCATTCTAGTGAGAACTTGGTGGAGACTAATGTTGAGAGATATGCCAGTAGTGAAGATTTAGCCAATGATGTTCCACAGAGTAATAAAGAATGCTTTGGCACTCATATAGAGTTCTAAAAATGGGGGCGAACCAAAAGAGAGAGGCCCCTGGGTTATGCACACGAGCCCTGAATCTCCGCACTAGGGTAGAGGACTAAGACATGAGTGGGGCGCTACGTTCTCTGGGGTGGAAGGGACGAGGGGAGGGGCACCAGGAGTAGTGGGAGAGAGGGAAGTGGGGAAATGAAAGGAGGGGGAAGGCGGAGGTGTACTGGGGATGGATTGATTGGGAGGGAGGAGGGAGGAGAACCCGGGATACCTTATTGAGCTTGTCATAATTAGGAAAAAAATGGGGACAAAAAAACTCTTAAATGGACAAAATACAACTTCTACAAGCAGAAATATGATTTCATATATTCATTATTAGAAGGTCAAGCAGATTAAAAGTAGCAGAATGGAATGAATTTTCTCTAGTATACAAACACAAGGAAATTATAGAATGATTGTTAAAAGATACAAGGAAGACTGAATATGTAGTTTTAACATACATATGATTTGAGAACAAAATAAGAGGATAGGCAAGAGAAGATGAAAAGAGGCAATATGAAAACAACGTCAGAAGTTTCTGGAACTTATAAAAAATTAGAATCCAGGAATATTAGTAGGTTTAACATACACATTTATATATGTGTATATATTTTAATACATGCATGTGTGTACATCAAAATTATAGAACAACAAAAGGAAACACATAAAAAAGTCAGAGAGGAAATAATCATTTATTTTTATGGTCAGACACTATCTTCTATACATGATAAGGTTGTTGTGTCCATGATTTCACTACAGCTATGTATATTTCCACAAAATCTGCATGGGAATTGTCCTATTAACATTTACCATGGATAGGGAAATGTCTCAAGAGATTCCATGCTTCAAGAGGGACTGATGAGGGATAATACTGATGGCAAGGAAATGAGAGATGCTTTCCTAAAATGTTGTATCCACTGATACATGATTCCTGCTTCAGCAAGTACTCAGGCGTATGTCATCAAAGGCAAATCAGGTAAAACCCAGTGGATCACATATAGGAAGAGACTTGAAAATAGGAGGGAATCTGACAGAGGAGAAGAAAGGTTGTAATGGGAAGAGGAGAGGGGTAGGTTTAGGGATTAAGGTGTGATACACCATAAATTCTCTATATTCAAGTATGAAACATTAAAAGAATTTAAAAAGTGAAAAAAAGTAAAAAACAGAAAAAGAGAATGTTTTGGGAACTAGATTAAGAACAATTTTTCCCACATTTTAAAAAAATTTAGTGTTTCATATATGAATATAGTGAATTTATGATATTTTTGGATCTTAATCCCCAAACATATCCCTCATCCTCTTCCATTCATTTCTTCTTCTCTCCTGCCAGACTCCCTTCTACTTTCCAGTGCCTTCATATTTGTGGCCCACTGGGTTTCTTCTTGTTTTACTTTGATGATATATACCTGAATCATGTTCGGAGCATTAAGGAAAGCATTTTCCATTTCTCGCCACCAGCATTAGCCTTCGTCAGTCTCTTAGGGAGTCATGGAGCCTCTTGAGATCTTTCTCCTTTCATGATAATGTGCTGACAAGATGATTCCTGTGCAGATCTTGTGGAAATATGTGTGTGTGTGTGTGTGTGTGTGTGTGTGTGTGTGTGTGTGTGTGTGTATCTGCATTGAATTCCTGGATACAACAGCCTGTCATTATCCAGGAGATAATGTCTACCCAAACACCTGGCCCCACATCAGGCTCTTACAACTTTATTGCTCTCTTCTTCGAGGTTACGTTATCTGAACCTTGGGTGGGGGTGAGGGTGGCTTTGATATCCTGATTAAGGATGAACAATTAAGCACAATCTGAGTGATGTTTTGGCAGAAATTGGCTGTATTTTGACCTTGTCCTAAAATTTGGCCTGAAATTGAGTGAAAATGTAATGGACTCAATGTGCTTAGCAGAAGAAATTTCAAGACAGCACAGACTTACATCTGTGCACTGGATATTTTTTAGTGTTATTATTAAGATATGCCATGAAACATAAGCAAAAATTAGATTGGAAGGAATAGAAACTGTGAAGTTTGACGAGGAAAAATATCTGGGCAAACTGAAAATGTTGAACTAGTACAATACAGACAGTAAAATGGTAGGTAATGTTAAAGATATTAGTTCAATTAATAAAAAGATACCAGTCCAAATAGTCAAAGCTTATTCTTTATTGGAAAAAATGGGAAATGTCACACTCTGAGGATAGGACCATCACCAAAGGCTCTAACCAACAAGAATAAAAATTCTTTTGGATAGATAGAACCCAAGGTCAGAGTGCCAAAGGAATTTCCTGCTCCTTTAAAGCTACTGCCCAAGAGAAAACCTCTCAGGGTCAGAAACAAGCTGTGAAACAAGGGGACCAGCAGCATTTAACTGGGTTATAGCAGAACTTGGCAATGATATCTACCCGGTACTGGTTTTGAAGTCATTAAATATGCAAAATTGAGTAGGTCATAGATTCTACCCCAATGTTTGCAGAGAGTTGTTGAAGTCAGGTAGAGTTTATCAGGGTCAGAGTTCCTGAGAGCATGCCTTCAAAGACTAATGTATGATGTAGAATTGAAGCCTACATTGCAGTCTTGATGGAATGATATAAGAGATGCGAGAGGCATCATGTACATCTGCCAAAGAGAGCTCTATGCTATGGGAGGGATTAGCCCAAAAGAAAGAGAGAGATGCATGTGGAAGTCAGCAATTCTGGAAAAGCAGAAACAACAAAACCCTTTGAGACTGAGATAATGTCAACCAACAGGAGGCTCTTATACTGGACTCAGATACAAGGACTTTGAGTTTTCGCTGCTGTTTTTTAGTCTTACAGTCCTATCAGTATGGATATGTCCCTTCTGGACTCTTCCTTTTTAGAAAGGCAATAGTCATTCTGTGTCAGTTTATGTTGGATATATGTAACTTTTAAATTTATAGGTCACAATTAAAAGATTGCTTGAGTCTTGGTGAGGCTTTGGACTTTGGACTTCTAACCTGTGTTGGTGCTGTTATAGTCTTTGGGTACTACACTGAAAGAAGCTTGCATCATGAGGTAGCTATGAGACTAAAGGGGCCAAGGATTTGTAACCTTAGTGGATATTAATGACTGGGAAGGTTGCAATGTTAAAAATGTAGTGCCTTGATGGAAGAAGGTACATCGCAGGGCATAGACCTTGAGGTTTGATATTCTATCCTTGGTTGTTCTCAGTTTGTTCCTTTCTCTCTGCCCCCTTATTCTATTATGATGTAATGAGATATAAGAAATTATTTTGATTCATTGTGTTCAGTAAGACTTGCTTTGTTGTCTTTGATATATGATATAATTGAAGTGTAAAATTTCTTCATTGATTTTTAGAATGAATGACCTAGCTAGAGATGAGGGCTTCATACTGAAATCATGCACTGCTATTTAATCAGAGCCTATCTGATCTTTTATAACCATTAATCTGTTTTATGTATTTCTAGCTCTCATGAGTCATATGTGGTCTCCAGATTTTGGTAGTTATTGGAAAAATTTTACCTGGATTTGGATGAGCTATTGTTGCCTAAGAGTTAGTCTAGGGTTAATTGGTGCTGTTTTGTAAATGTGATAACTACAGTGCACTTGCAATGTATAAGCCCAGCCCTAGTTTGGAGGTGAAAAATTTTATGATCTACTTTTAGTTAGGAAGTTGGGGATTGTGAGTCAGGGCTGGTGGGTGATGTATTGGTGCAGCAATATGAACTAGTCTCCTGCTTCTGTCTCACGCCATGCTTTCTCCTATGTGATTCTAACTTTTTCATTATATTCCTTCTGGAACCATAAGCCAAATATGTTACTTTTTCTTTGTTTAACTGATTGTATCAGATTATTATCTTTCAGCAAAAGAAGAATACCTAGAGCACTCTTTAACAGTAACTGCCATTGTTTTTTCTGCATTCTCTTATTTCAAAATTTTGTTTGTTCATACAGCATTCCTCTTCAAACTTTACAGTTTTCACTCCCTCCTCAACCTGTTGCTCTCCCATTTCAAAGCTGAAAAAGTGTGCTGACAAGCAGGCATTACACAGATTCAGTGTTATGCTTTCTTGAATTTCTTCTGCCAGAGAAATGAGGACATTATATTTTAATTCAATCTCAGGCAAGCTTTCTGGATATGGGCAAAATGTACCCAAATTCTTTGCCAACCCATTTTACAAATAGCACCTAATCCAGTTCCCAAATGTAGTCTTTGTTCTCCTATGAAATCTTATGAGTGGGGTCTCTACTTTCCATGTTTCTTTTATTATTACTGTGTTCCAAGTTTCCAGTAGAATGGCCCATTATTCTATCTCCAATATTCAATGGCTTTCCTAGCTCAAAGTTCCAAAGTCTTCCACATTTCTCCCAAAAAACAGTTACAAAGGCTTATAAGTCACATAGTCACTTATAAGCCACTACAGAAACAACCACAGCATTACTTTCTTGGTATCAAATTGTTATTTTCAGCACAAAATCCCACTTCTGGTACCAAATTCTGTTTTCAGTTACTGTGATAAAATAAACTGACTTAAATAAGTTAAGGGAGAAGGATTTCTTGTTTAGCCTAAGGATCCAGAGGGGATAAAGTCCATTATGATGTGAAATGCATAGTGGAAAATATGATGGTCAAAGTATAAGACTGGCTCAAGTTAAATGAGCCAACAACAAGAAGAGAGATAGCAAAACCTAAAGGCTCATCCCCAGTGACATGCTTGTTCTAACAAGGCTAAACCCTTAAATATTCTATAACTTTCTCAAGCAGCACTACCAGTTAGGAACCAAGTACTAAAACACATGAACCTGCGAGTAACCATTCTTATTCAAATCATACCATTTGTTGAATATTCTGATACCTTTTATTCTTTCAAATTTCTATTTATGACCTAGTAACTTCATTTCCTGACCCATTGATAGCTAAATTTAAAACAATAGGGAGGCTTCCTATTTGTGTAGCATATATCCATATTGATAATATTGAAAAAATCATCCTATAGTTAGATATTATCATATTTTCATAAAATGATATATAACAGAAATATGCAAAAATAATTGGTAAAATATTTCTGTAGATGCCATCCTCTAGAATGACACAATATCACAATCATAGACTCATATAAATTGTGGTTATCTGCCCAAGACTTGTCCAGTCAACAATCAGTCCTGGGTGGAGGAGAAGCTCCACCTATTGCCTATTGCTTGATTCTGGAAGCCTTCAGCAAAGCTATCAGATTCTAGCAAATAGTTCCAAACTTGTGATGACATAGTTCTCTCTGGTTAAACTAAGTGGATAATAAAACAAAATAAATAGACATAGATGTGAAGAAGAGATTTTTACGGAAGAGCAGAGTTAGACAAAGGAGACAGGATGGGCAATGAAATTAGTCAATAAACATTATGTACATGTATGAAACTGTCATATAACAAATTTAATAATAATTTTGAAATGAGAATTAGTGATAGCATAAAACTCCTAACATCAAATAAATAGGTACTTTATGATATAAAATGATATATATTAATGGTTGCTTTTAATGTGACAACCTTAAGAGTGATTCACACTGACTTCCTTTTCCTTTTATGTATTTTCTTATTTCATACATTGCTGATATGTTATTTATAAAATCAAGGAAATAAATCTAAAAACCAAAGGCAGATCTTTTGTTTTTTTTTCTGACGCCTTGACATAATTCTTTCCAGTGGTTGACAGCTAGCTCACATGCTACTTCACTGTAAAAATGAACAGATGTTCATAAAGCCAATGCTTATTAAATATTCAGAAAGGTGAGCTGTCTACCGCCATTGCTCCTTTGTAGTTTTATCTACAGTCTAACTCTAATAGGATTAGATAGGAAGAAAAAAATGGTGGTCAACACCTAATGCTCTTAATCTCAGGCTCTATATAGCGTGTATTATTATTGTGTGGAAAAAACAGTTGTAGGCCTGTTTATTATGTGAATTTCTAGTTTGTTCCCAAATGAAGTGTGTGTGTGTGTGTGTGTGTGTGTGTGTGTGTGTGTGTGTGTGTGTGAGATGGGAGCATTACCAAATCACAGGTGCAGACCTCTTTATATTGCTCTCTTCTTTTCTTGATTTCTTCAATTCAGAACTCAGAAAATGGGAATAGATAGAATACTGGAGATTATTTGATTATTTTTTTGTGGATGATGAAATTTATATAAAGAATGTGGCATAATTTGTCTAAACATTTATTATAATTGCTTCTGGCTTTCAGGCTGCTAGAAAGCTCTTTAATGGGTCCCCATAGTACATCCATTTTTGCCCCTTTTTATTGGCATCTATGTACCTTTGATGAACAAATAATGACTAATCTTCCTAAAATAGTGCTAATTTTTCAATGAATGTAGGCTAAAAACATGCATTTATCCTGTCTTTAAAGAATCTTCATAATGTATCACTTTCTGTCCTGTTCTTCTCCTTGGATTTATTTATTCATTAAATATTTAAACCAATTACAATACAGTAAATACATTATTTTCTACTCATGGATCTTAGTGCCCAAAGACATAACACACAACTTAAAATTGAATTGCAATAAATCTTCATCTTACTGAAGAAAATGTTGACTTACAATATTATAATAGAGTTCCCATGCTAGTGGGCAGCCCAAGAAGAGACCCCCAAACTTGCCATCCGATTCTGAACCTCATAAGTAGATGACTCAGGAGGAAATTCAGTACCACAATAAACATATGCTTGAAAGCTGGGAAGGAGAAAGCAGGAACGCACCAAGAGAAGAGCGAAGGGAGAAAAGGGGTGAGGGGGAGTGGGGAAAGGAGGGAGATTGCAATGGGGGATGGGGAACAGAGGCGAAGGGAAGGGGGTAGGAGAAGAAGGGGGTAGCAATTGAGCTTGTATAACTAGGCAAAAAGTGTAATAATAATAAAACGATTTCAAGAAACCCCATGCCTCCCCAAAACACTGTCGGGTATTAATGCCTAATGGCAGGACGTAAAGATATTTTCCCCAATGATATACCCACTGATATATGATTTGTGCTCCATCAAGGGCTCAGGCATATGCCATCAAAGACAATCTAGATGAAACTCAGTGGACCACATGTGTGAAAAAATATGAAAATAAGAGGTAGACTGGCCAGAAAGAAGGAAGGGATGTAATGGGAAAAGGAAGGTAGATGGCACTGGAGATTAAGGTTCAAAAAATCATGTTTTCACTGTATTCATGTATGAACCTTAAAAAAGGACTAAAGACACAATAGCAAAAAAAATGGAATCAGCCAACATGTCCATCAACAGAAGAATGGACAATGAAAATGGGTTACATTTACACAATGGAATATTACTCAGCTATCAGAAAGGAGGAGGATTGAGGAAGTGAAGGGAAGAGGAATGAGTAGGAGGGGGGATGAATAGAAACAGGGATAAATACTAAATATGTTTATAAAACTACAAAAATAAAATAAAAAGGACTAAAATTAAGAAGTAGAAAATGAGGATATTTGAGGGTAGAAAAGGAATTAATTCAGAGGAAACAAGAAGACGTAGAGGGGGGAAAAGAAAAAATATATAAATGAGAGAATGCAGAATTGTGACTATTTAAGAGGAGGAAGGGACCAGTATGTGGGGTTCAGAGGGAAGGGCAAAATGAGGGGATAATATGAGCAAAGTGCAATGATATACATGTGATAATGTTATAAATAAAGCTACTTTTTAAAATTTAAATGACAATTTCAAAAGACATTACTATTTAAAATCAATTTATAATATAATATCATTTCAATATTGTAATAGCATATTGCATAATAGAGGGACCTAGTACCATGATTTCAAAGTAGCAATAAGCATAAGCGATAGTTTAAATATTTTAATAGCTAAACTGTGATGCTAAAGCTTCTGTGATTTCTTTAGATGTTAAAGTCATAGTATTTCTAATATTGTGACTTCTTGCCTACATTTGTAATGAAAGGAAAAATTAAATGTACTTTATTATTTCTTCATTATTACTGAAAGATACTGCCTGGCAATAATCTTCTCCATTCTCCATTGTATGATTATCATTCCCTCTTCCATAAGGATCTGTGAGACTTGGGATTAAGGTGATTCACATTTCCTTTTTAGGACTGAGCAGCCCACAGACAACTTATTCTCTGCATTTTGGCAATGGTGATTCTTGGTATTAAATACTTCCCACCGGAAAAAAAAGATACATCTTGGCCGAGCATGGAGAATTGCTCTAACCTATGGGTATAGATTATAAATATTTACATAACAGTTTGTTGTTATGTCTTTAAAGCTAAACTTTAGTAGCTTCTTCCCTTATGGCCATAGTTGCCTCATCTATAGGTGCTTAGACTATTTTCCCACACCAGGCATGTACTCCCAGATGAAAAGTGGACTTTAAATCTAATTAGCAAGCAGTTGCTCACCTACATACTATTCATGTCTCTATTGCACCAATGGTCACTTCTTGTTAGTGTGGTTGTAGTTGTAGCTTCCAGTGTTCACAGTTGGATATGTATTTGCTTTGGGGATAAATGAATGATGGATTCACACAGATGGATACACTGAATCCAACTGCATCTGGAGCTTTTAATCAGTAAAAACAACAAGCATATTACATCAATTTGGAAGATTTATATACTATTTCAAATTCATTGCCTGCTATAACTCTGTTATATATATTCATTTCATCTTGACTCAATTTTGGTAATCCATTTATTTCTTTTAGATTGCCAGTTTAGTGAATAAAAGTGTAATCTTCATTATTTTCTGAATTTTCTTGATATCTGTTGTAATATCTCCTTTCTACTTCTAATTTAATTTTTATTTTTTGCATGCATGTAACACACAGGTATACAAGAGGGAACTTTAATGTGTGTGCCTGCGGAGGCCCAAGGGGAACATTGGGAATCATCCCAAATTACTCAACTTCTTATTCCTTTGCTTTGGGCTTCTCCAGGCTCTACCTTCCAGGATCAGGGCCTTATTCAGCTATTATTTTTACATGGGACCTGGGGATCTGAACTCAGGACATTTGCTTGAGCCATCTTGCAAGCCCATTCTCTAATTTTATTAATTTGGCTCTTCTTTCTCATTCTTTTGGCATATTTGGCTCAGGATTTATTGATGATGTTTACCTTATTAGGTGAGTAAAAGCCAGGAGTGGAGGGTTAGACCTTCTTAGAATCCTCAGATTTTAGCCTTTGTTAAAACTATGGCATGTTTTAATACTTTTGCAGTTGTCCTTCATGTTACCAATAAATTCACAACCAAAAAGTTTAGAGGAACAAAGGAGTTTTATTCTGGCTTACGATTGTCTCGTTACAGTTCTTAGTCCAGCTTGACAGGTGAGCTCATACCAACAGGAAGAGCTGACAGAAATGACTATGTCATATCCACTGGATTGCTGAGAAGGGGCAAACCTCACTTGCCTGACAGCAAAACTGCCAACATATGTTGAAGAATGTCAACTTACTGAATCAGCTCTGTATTAGTTACTCTTTTTCTGGTGCTGTGAGACACCACTGAGGCTCAACCAACCTAAGGAAGAAAAATGGAGATTTATTTAGCTCATGGTTCCAGGGGGGAGATACAGTCTTGTATGGTGGAAAAGGCATGGCTGACTGGCAGAATCAGGTGGCAGCCTGTCACATCTATCATGGAGGTTTATAGCTATAAACTCCAACTGCAAGAGCAGACTAACTGAAGCTGGGTGGGGCTTACCAACCTCGAGGACCACCCCTGTGACTATCTTCGTCCAGCAAAGCTCCATCTTCTAAAGGTGACATGACTTTCCCAAACAACTAAAGATTGAAATACATGAGCCTGTGGGGACAACTCACATTTCAACCATGACAAGTTCCCTTTATCTTATCCACCTTCCCAGTGAAAGGTCCCACTCACTGTGACCTAGGTCTTCCCACATCAATTAGATACCTCATGAGGCTTGCGTTAACCACTAAATTCTTACAGATGTACCCAGAATTTAGCCTTCAATTGTCAAGTTGCCACTTATATATCTAAGTATCTAATTATATACCTAATTAGCAAGATTACCAAGTTGCAATGCCTCCAGAGAAGAGATAAGCATGAGAGATGTAGGGGTAAATGCAGAACAGTGGGGCTGAGCATACAAGTTGTGGATGAAATGTATGATACTTATAGTGAACTGGGCTGAGAAACCAAAGCAACGACCTAAAACTTGGCTGATCTCTAAAGAGTTGGGAATCTAGCCATCATGACATATATCCAAGAGTTAAGATTAAGTGAATGAAAATAGGAAATAAATAAGGTACTTGGGTAATATTTTCAAAGTCCTCCGTCAAAGGATGGGAAGATAGCACCCTTTGGTTTCTGTGATATCTGTGTTATTTCCTTAGGTTATTCATCTGGTATCTTGCTATGATAACCTGTCTGCAATCTCTGTGCACAGCTCTCCCTCAGGGATCAACAGTCCTGCTGCGCAAGTTGGAGCCTGGAAACTGTGATCAGAGGCAATGCTCTCTACTTTACCCCCTCAGGCAGTTGTGTCATGACCATTGCATGTTCCAAATATGTACTTGTTTCCACCATTTATGGGATCCCAGCAAGGGTGCTGGAAGTGGTTTCAGTGACAGTTGCAAGGCTCCTAATCTATAGGCACTGTCTCTTCAGAGTTCAGTTTGCAGAGGACTGTTGAAATTATCATGACGCCCCAGTGAGCTTGTTGCCACTGTGGCCACTGCCCTTTTAGATTAGCTTCAGCACTAGCCCCGTCCTGTAATTCCTAAAGAGTCCATCTCGCAAAGTTGCCTCATGTAGCTCACAGGATTCATAGCTGGGTAAGAATGTTGATGGTTTTTCTTCTACCCAAAGCCTTCAAAGTGTCTTATACTATCAGAGCTAGCAAGCAAGGAGGTTCCAGATTAGTCTTAGCTTGATTCCTCTAAACCCTGGGTCTGACATGGGAGATGTCTTCAATAACAGGATTTTATCATCAGATTCTGGTGGGCAAGCTCAAGCAGTGTTGATAGTCTATACTAATTTGGTGTCTTCAGGACCTCCTGGAACAATAGTTCATATGGAGGTAGCCTACAGTTGGTACTAATCCCCTGGGATTTCTAGCTTTTTCAAAGCAGTTTCTTTCCCTTTGTGTAACTCTGTGTTGGTTATCTCTGTTTTGACTTAATTGTATTTTCACATAAGACAATGAATTAGTAAGTTCCCATTCAGCTTTATTATAGATTCCTAGTGTTTTAATCCTTCTCCTTCCCTTATTCTATAAACCTTTTCCCCATGATATAGCTTTTGACTTTCATACACTTACAATTTTCTACTTCTATTCATTAAAATCTCCCCCTTTTAATGGCCCCTTTCTACTTTCTTGACTTTTAAAGGTATTCAAGGTTAAACACATTAACCTTAAGGTTCAAAGCTAAGATCCACATATAAAAGAGAACATGCAATGTTTCTCTTTTTGTCATGTGGCTTGTTTTAAAGTTTATAGTTTATCAAAGCAGGGGCTGGAGAGGTGGCTCAGCGGTTAAGCCTCTGCCTTGCAGGCGGAAGGTCCTGAGTTCAGATCCTAGACCCCACGTATAGACGCCGGGCAGAAGCGGGGACGACCTGCATTTCTGGCCCTGGTAGGGCAGAGCCTGTGAATCCGGGGGCAGAGTAACCAAGGAGGAGGTGGAGGAGGTCCATAGTGGTTCCCGAATTTGCCCGTGGTTCTACACACACACATGCACAATTGAATAAATAAAAAAATTAAAGTTTATCAAGGCAAACACACTAGAATCATATTTATTTGAGCTCAAAATGCCCTACAGAAAAACTGTCTTTAATCACTCAATCAAAAGTCTTCTGCCATTCTAACAAATGAGGATCATGATATTTTCTTGTTTTATGTCTCTCATAGTTCTTATAATTTTATATTTTTAAACATTTTATTTCTTTGTTTTGAAAGAGAGAGCACCAAATGGCATGTGTGAGGAGGTCAAGGTTAGAGCATAAGTTAGAAGAATACATTGTCTCCTTCTACCATGTAGGCTTCAGAGGTCAAATTTAGGTTTCTAGGCAAGTGCCTTTATCCAGTGAACCATCTTGCAAAACTAATCATCGGGTATTTTTATTTATAAGTTGGCTATTTTTTTTTATTTTTTCACTAATAAATTTTGTTCCTTGTCAATTCCATGTATGTGTCTAGTATGTTCCAATCATTCTCCCATGCCTTGTCTTATCTTCTTCTCATTCTTGCCAACACCCCTTCTTCCCTACAAATTTCTTTCTCATATTCATGGATTTTGTTTTGCTTTATGGCCCACTGTGTTTAGACAGGGTTGTGTGTATGATCATGGGTTTGGAAATGATCATGTGATGTTGGGCCTCTTTACCAGGCCTGAGGCCTGCTGGAACTTCCTGAGCCTGGCTAGAGTTTCAGGACCTGACTTTAGTTTTCGAATCTCATCTCTTTGTTTACCTGGAATGATGTCACACTATTCAATCACCTTCTGGTCACTTATTCACTTTCTTTTGGTTACCCCATAATCACACACCACCTCCCCCCTCCCCCCACTGCACAACTCTATTAATTCACCCCCTGTTTAATAAAGTTGAGTTCCTGCTTTGACAGACCTCCCGGCTCCCATTGTGTTTGTTGGGCCGGACACTCATCACCGGCTCAGCCCCACGGGTTGCCCGGCTGGTCCGGTCGTCCCTAACCGCACTACCTGCAGTGGCCCCAGAGTCCTGCAATGTGAGTCTTGTGGTATGACAGGGTATTATGCCTCTCCTTCTCCCAGAATGTTCATTGCCAATAGTTCAACTGTAAGTGGTAGGGATCCATGAATCTGACCCAATATCATGACATCTTTTTCACATTATAGTCCGTAAGTCTACAATAGTGGCTGAAATATTTAATATGCTTACCAAATGGATGAAGCCACAGATAGGGTCTTTAGTCTGAGAGGATAAAATTGATAGCAAGCACAATGAAACATATTGATATAAGAAGAGAGTGAAGAAAGATTTAATGTATCTTTGGTGGGGTTAGATTCTGCCCAACATTGAGATTTTGGCACTATAAATTAGTACAATTGTCTCTTGAAATTATTTATGTTTTTAGTAAGGTGTTGTTAGTATTTTGAGTGTATCAATTTTCTGTCGTAGAAGACCATTGTATATATTCCCTGAGATTTAATAAGTCTGACTCTACTCTAGTAAAAATAGCATTTTTTGGTCATTTTGACAAGTGAGAAATGAAGACAGGAAATTCATTGGTATAGAAATTAACTTTCTTAACATTTTGAGAAATGTTTTCATCTTACTTAAATGTTGACTTATCTTCTAGATTAAAGCAAAGCTGTACTTTACTAATTATATAATTTTGGGCAAAATGATTATCTTAACTGATTCCTTCAAAATTGATTAATGGTACATATCAGACATGCTATAAGCAATAATGAATGGTAAATAATGTAACCCTGTAAACTATAAGTGCAAGAAATTTTTGATCTAAGTCAAAAATTATCTCTACCAGTATCCAGACAGCATAATAGTTTAAGAACATGGATGTAGTTCTTGAATACATTGGTGCAGATTTTTTTATACTACTTCATATATTTAGCATGATAATTAAGTGTTATATCATAAATAAGTCACCACACACTGTGCTCAACAGAGTGCTAAATGAAGGCTAGTTGTGCTGCTTGTTACTGGTCACTAGCAGCAGGCTGCATTTGAGAGTAACTCCAATTTCTCTGTTGTAACCATACTATATATATATATAGTCATTTATCTATTTTTTAATAATTTTTTTATTCAATTGTGCGTGTGTGTGCGTAGAACCAAGGACGAATTTGGGAACCACCATGGACGCCTTCATCTCCTCTTTGTTTACTCTGTCCGGGATTCACAGGCTCCGCCCTACCAGGACCAGAAACGCAGGCCGCCTCCACTTCCACCCAGCGTCTATACGTGGGGTCTAGGATCCGAACTCAGGACCTTCTGCCTGCAAGGCAGAGGCTTAACCCCTGAGCCACCTCTCCAGCCCCTAGTCATTTATCTATAATGTCTTCCTTTAGTGAGGTAGGCACTTTCTTTTCTTTTCTTATTTTACCTTCATTCCCAGTAATATTTCCAAAGAGACACTTGACAGTTAATTAAAATCATATATAGAAAAGCATAGTATTAAAATATGTGAAGCACTGCAAAGTCTTCAGTTCTCCAGAAAGTATTATAAATCATTGACATGCGACTATTATCCATAGACTGGCTCCTGAAAATATGTACAATATTTTGGGGATTTTCCATTCAAGTTTAATGTTTTGCATACAATTTTCCATGTACAATTTTCCAATTGGCAAAATGGAAAGAGTTTAATAGTAAGTCTTCCCCATCTCCAAACCACACCAAAAATGGACAAACAATGCTGGTTACTTTCTTATCCCGTATGTCTTCAGGTGACTAATTATTATTTTTAAAATATATTTAATTTATTTAAGTAGTTGAGAAAAAGAGGGGACCAGTGTATGTATACATGCTACAACATAGGTAACAATCCGAGGACACTGTAGGAAGTCAGTACTGTCCTTCCACTATATGGCCTTCCAGGACGGAACCCAGGTCACCGAGTTTGTGATCAGGTACTTTACTCACTGAGATACCTTTTCAGCCCCTGATTATTTTTTCATATCTTGAATCATGTTATTTTTCTGTTCAAAAGTCCCAGTGCGTTCTCATATACAATAGTATGTGGTTCATTGACTGCCTTATGCTGTCAAAAGGAAACTTTCTAATATTGTTTCCTTTCTTTCCCCCATATATCTTTTTACTCAGAAATACTGAGTTTTAATGCTTTTGTGTACTAGAACTTCATATATGCTAAGAAAGCACTGTACCACTGAACTACATTCCAAACTCTCTTTCTCTCTCTCTGTGTTTCTGTCTTTCTTTTTCTGCCTACACACACACACACACACGCACACACATGCACACACATATATATATATAAACTCTTGAAACCTGCATGCAATCCATAATCTGAATCCACCATCATGATAAAGATCAAGACAAGGCTAGGGATATAGTTCATTGGTTAAAGAGCTTTTTATGCAAGCCTGACAAGCTTGGATCCCCAGAACCCAGTGTAAAACTGGAAACAGTGGCACAAGTGTCTGTAATCCATACATGACATGGCTGTTGCACCCAGGAACTTACTACAATAATTTTACCACCAGATCTACACAATACCCACCTTATTAACATTCCCCCGAGGACTAGGAAGGATCTCAGGAGAAAAAACTACACGAGTGTCTCTGGGCCCCGTGCTAGAAGAGGGAAAAGGAACCCACTCACACACACCTGTGACCATGTCATGTATATGCCCATGCTTACACACGACGAGCACTCTGTTGTAGTTGGATGTAGGTATCAACTTGATGGCTGAGGGTTTCAGCTCTGGGCATATTTGTAAACAATCAGTGATTTAATCTCTAAACAAGCCTTCAGGAGATTTTCTAGTTAATGAGAAAGGCCCAGACAATTACAGATGTGTCTGGTCTCTGGGCAGGTGATTAAGATGGAAGGAGTTGGCTAGGAAAGTTGGCACCCTTTCATATATTTTGCCAGACACTGTTCTGGCAAGTAAAGATTGTCCCTCTCTCAACAGTCCTGTGGATTCATGTATATGGTATGGCCAGTTCCCTCTGACCCTAGTATTGATGTGGACTCTCCTGCCAAGCTGGATCAAGAGCTGTAACCAGAAAGTTGTAAGAGACAAAAAACCCTTTTATTTTCTTTTAAGCCTTTTGGTCATAAATTTATTGGCAACAATGCATGCTAACTGCTACATACACTAAAACATCACACACACACATAGTAAAGTCGATGACAAGATGAGCCTTAATGTTTAATTTCATGAAACATAAAAGTAGAAATAACATTTTTATATTATTTCTTAAAATTGAAAAGGAAGGTATTCTCACACATCGTAAGAGGCTGAACACATAAAAAATAACAGAAAATGAAAGTTAAAAACCACTATTCTTGATAAATTTAAATGTAAAAACCCTCAGCAAAATACTAGGAAACTGAATGAAGCAGTACATTAAAAAACTAATCTCCATGATCAAGTCGTATTTGACTCATGAATGTAAAGATGCTTTTACATAAATCAGTAAATATACATCATATCAACAAAACTCTATGATCATTATAATGTATGTAGAAAAACATTTGACAACGAGAATATACAGCTACAACAAAAATGCTGAAGAATGTTGTTTAGAAGAAATGTACCTCAACATAATAAAGGTCCTTAGTAATTAACTAAACATTTACTGAATGGAGAGAAATTGAAAATTCAGTTCTACCCAGAATAATCAGGCAAGAGAAACATACAAAGCTTCTTAATTTAGAAAAAAGGAATTTGGATTATCACTGCAGGTAACATGACTTTGTACAGAAAAACTCTTATATACTCCACCAAAAAAGTCTATTTGAGCTAACAAATTCAGAAAAGTTGCAGGATACAAATTCAGTGTATGAAAATCAGCACATTGCTGTACATCATTATAGAATTATCTGAAATAGAAATGATGAAAACAATCATGATTTATAATGGCCAGAAGAATTAAAAGGTCTACAAATATATTTAGTGAACGTACTGCAAATGAAACCTATAATGCATGTACTAGAGAAATTAAAGAGAAAATAATAGAATCACATTCTCCTCTGTTCATTTATCAAAAATTAACACTACTTTCATATTATCATAGTGATGTATACAATATATGATATTATTTTTATAAACTAGAAAAAATACTCTAAAACAGAGAAAAGGACTTTGAATGCTTTTATCAGAAAGAAATGAGATATGTTTGAAAGATAGTTATGTATACATTTACCCGAACATTACGGAATACGTATAAGTATGAAAACATCATGTGGTACCTAATAAACATGTATGATTTTATATTTTTGGTTTTTTTCACTTTCTTTTATGTATGTGTGCATAGAGTGGTGTGTGTGTGTGTGTGTGTGTGTGTGTGTATGTGTGTGTGTGTGTGCACACATGTGGATGGATGTATTTATATCAGAGCACTTGAATGTGTGCACCTGTGGAGGCCCAAGGATGATATCAGGAATCATTCTTGATCATTCTTCCACCTTATTTTTCTAAGCCTGGGTCTCTAATTAAACCCAGAGGCACATTAGGATTTGCCAGCTTGCTCTGTGGATTCCCATGCACCACCTGCAGGGCTAGAATTACAGGCTATCCCACCTAGCATTTTTACATTGGATCTGGGTATTCAAGCTCAGGTCATGTTGTTTATGATGTAAGGGATTTAATAACCACTGAACCATCTCCCTAGCCCTATAATTTTAAATTTTCATATATAAATAAAAACAAGTTGAAATTTTAAAAACCAGCAAAATAACAAAATACTTTGGAATAAGCTTGACCCAAGATATTAAAGAAGTATACACAGAAAAGTAAAAAAGCAGTACTGGAAGAAATTAAGGAATATGTAAATAAAATCTCATGTTTATGTATCAAGACACCTAAGAGGGTATGGCCCTAACTGGTTAAATTTCTAGTAACAGCCCAATCACATGTTTTTAAGATTTTAATTAGTTATTCTAAAATCTATGAGAAATGAAAAGGAACCAAAATAGAAATTATCTCATATATGTGAGTGACTTATTTTGAACAACAGTGAAAAGAAAATTCAATTAGCAAAGAAATCTCCAAAAGATGATGTTTGTACAATTGGATATGAACATTCAAAATAATGAGGATACAGTTCTATCTAACAACTTATTTAAGAAATAACTCAATGTACATCAACGAAAAAAATTTATGAGCTAAAGTTATAGAAAGGTTGAAAGAAAACACCACAGTTTATCTCTACAACCTTAGAAGCCAAAACACAGATACATTGACATCTTCAAAATTAAATTCTTAGTATATTTCAAATCACCATATATTTCTTAAATTCCAGTAGCCAATACATCTTGCTTAAATTCAATTACAATGTGAAAAGAAGTTTCAACAGCTATTTCTCTAAAAAGATATATAAACACATGAAAATAGGCTAAAGATGGGTATTTGCAAAGTAGCGCAGACAGCAAGGCCCCTATTGGCAAACTTGATGACCTGAGTTTGGTCCCTGGAAACCCATGTAGTAGAAGGAAAGAACTGACTTCAGAAAGTTGTCCTCTGACCTATGTGTCCGTTCTTCTCCTCAAATAAATAAAACATGGTAAAGATAATTAGTCATTAGGGAAATGAAAACCAAAACCTTAATGAATTACTACTTCTCGTAAACTAGGGTGTTCATAATAAAAATCTCAAAAAGCAAGTTTTTTTTTTTTTTTTAGGGAGAAAGGGAGGTTTATTCCAGAGGAAAGGTACAGTCTCTCAAAGCAGAGGCAGCATGGCTGGTTGGCCAAAGCCAGAGGAGGCTAAGTCACCGCAGACATCTTGGAAGCTGAGAGCTGCAAGACTGCTTGCAGCAAAGGCTCACTTCTCCTGGAGGTAGGGTGGGACTCATCCACCTCAAGGCCCACTCCTTGTGACTGCCTTCCTCCAGCAAGGCTCCATCTCTCAAGGTGCCATGACCTTGCCAAACACATGAGACTGTGGGGGACACATTTCAAACCATGACATTCCACCCCTGGCCCCCACAGGCTCATTGCCATCTCATTATGCAAACCATACTCAGTCCAACTTTAAAAGTCTTCATAGACTACAATGGTAGTCCCAACAGTCCAAAAATCCAAAGTCCAAAGCCTCCTGTGAAATCAAAAGACAAGTTACATACTTCCAACATACAATGGCACAGAATAAACATTCCCATTCCAAAAGGAAGAAATGAGGGCATATCCAGGAAAGACTGGTCCATAACAAGACTGAAAACCAACAGGACAACTCCAAATCTTGTAGCTCCAAGTCCAACAGGTGACCTGAGATCATCTCAGTTCCAAAGGGCTTTGGTTCCACCCCTCCAATGCAACTGCCCATAGAATATGTTGGTCTCTTGAGCTGACTCCTCCCAGGGTATACAGCTCTCCTTGGCAGGTGTCCCACGTTGTGTCTGGAATCTCTAACATCTTTACTTCTCAATGGCAAACCAGGCTTTAACTCCACAGCACAAACTGCCCTTCTTGGGCCTCTAAACTGCAGACTTCTTGCCTCATGATGCCTGGATTCTGCCAATTTTTGAAATCTTGGAGGAGGACTCCATGATCTCCCTCTTGCATCACTGATGCCTCTAAAACCAGAACCACGTGGACAACTTTGCCAAGACTGGCCCCCTTGAATCACAGCTGATTCTGCTTCTCTATGCTGGCCATCTCTTTCACTCCTGGACAGTTGCTTGGTAAGAGAAACCAACTCTTGCTTTGGAACTCTACCCTTTAGCTCCAGTCTTCTGAAAGGATTTGTATTCTTATGAGTGGGACCCTTCCCTGAGGATCTTGCCCTCAAACTAGGGCCTCTCCTATTATTCAAATTAAGAGCAGGCTTTGATTTACAAATGGAGCTAATCTCTTCAACAGCCATTTTGTTCTCTGCTTCTTCCTGGTTCAACTCTTTAAGTTTGCCATTGTATTTTTCATTATTGGATCTTACAGCTTTTGCTTCTTCCTGCCTGATTCTTTGCTCTTTTTCATAACTCTGAAGACAACTAAAAAGTAGCCATATCACATTGTCAAGACTACATTGCTTTGAAATTTCCTCCGCCAAGCACTCCAGCTTAATTTCAGGCAAACTTTCAGGACGAGGGCAACTTCACTAAACTCCGGCCAACACATGGCTCCATGTGTCACTCGTCCAGTTGCAAACACAGTCTCTGTTCCTCTCTGGACCATCACAAGCTGGGCTTCTACTGCTGCGTCTCTCACAGCATTGCTCTCCTTTGAGTTCTTACAAGAAAGGCCCATTTGGCCCCCTTGCTCAGATGCAAAGACTTTCCCAGCACAAAGTCCCAAAGTTGTCCACATTTCTCCCAACAAACAGTTCCAAAGGCACACTAGCCACATCACATTGGTCATACTTTTGGGTACCAACTTCTTTCAGCTTCACAAACAATTTCACGTTGTGGTACCAGCTGTTTTTAATCTCACAGCAATACCCCACTACCTGGTACCAATTTCTGTAATGGTTACTCTTAATTATTGCTGTGAGAGAACACTCAAAGTCGATCAACTTAAGGGAGAAAGGGAGGTTTATTCAGCTTACGGTTCAAGAGGGAAGGTACAGTCTCTCAAAGCAGGGGTAGCATGGCTGGCTGGCCAAACCTGGAGGAAGCTAAGTCACTGCAGACATCTTGGAAGCTGAGAGCTGCAAGACTGCTTGCAGCAAAGGCTCAAAAAGCAAGTGTTTCAAAGGGTATGACAAGCAGAAAACTCATTCACTGGCTGTGAGAATGGAAAATCATACAAGAACTTGAGAATCATTTCAATTGTGTAAAAATACATAAAGCTATTAGGTTGGCCATTATAAAAAATATGGGTAACAAATATTGACAAGGATGTGAAGAAAAGAAAATACTTTCACACAGTTTCAGGGAGCGTAAATTAGCACTGCCATTTTGAAAAACAATGGGAAAGTTCCTCAGAGAATTGAAAAGAAAACTACAATGATTCAGTAATCCTACCACTGAGTAGAAACAATAATGAATCAGATCTTGGGGCAGTGGTTCATGCTTCCAATCCCAGCACTTGGAAGGTGAAATCAAGTAGATTGGAAGTTCAAGGTCAACTTCAGCTATGCAAGAAGTTGAAGGCACATCTGTGCTACATAAGATACTATCATAAAAAAGAAATTAAAAAATAAAATGAAGTGAGTACGACAAACATCTTTACTCTCATGATTATTGCTGTACTGTTCATAATAACTACAAAATGAAATAAGCTCAAATGTCCCTAAACTGATGAATGGATTAAGACAATAAAGAATATGCAACATATAAACACAATGGAAGTCTATTCACCAATAAAAATGGAATCTTATCATTTTTGAGAACATAAATGAAACTACAGATCATTAGCTAAGTAAAATAGGACAAGTATAGACAATCAATTGCCTGATTTCATTCATATGTGCAACATAAAATAGTGATGAGAATGGAATAATAGATACCAGAGGATGGAAGAATAGAAGGAAGGACAGAAAGAGGTGGTTTAGTGAATACTAGGTTGCAGTTAGATAAGAAAAACTGTCTTGTACTTTGACATGAGAGAGATCATAGAAAATGATAATGTACTGTTTATTTAAAAAGCTATAAGAAAGGATTCAGAGTGATTTTGCCATAAAGAACTGATGAATATTTGAAAAAATAAATACATTTACTCTGATTAAACATTAAAATGTTTATACATATGAAACATTTGTACAATGCCCATAAATATGTATGATTTTATGTGCCTGTTCAAATAAATAAGTGATAAACATCTCAAATAAATAATCTAACCTTTAACTGTAGAATACTAAAAATGCAGGCAAACTAAATCTAATACAAACAGAAGGATGGAAAAATAAAGATTGAAGCAGAAGTAAATGAATCAAATCATGGAAAACAACTGGATTAATAAACTAAGTGTTGAATCTATCGAAGTACAAACAAAAGTGGTAATATTTACCCAGGCTAACAAAGAATATAGGCAAGAGTATTTAAATTAATCTCTAATACCATAAAATAATTGTGTAAATGAGAACTGAACATAGGACTATTACTGCTGAGTTTAATGACAAAGATAATTACAGGAGAGTCCTATGAACAATTGCATGCCTCAAATTCCATAACCTTGATGAATGAGTAAATATCTGGAAATGCATGTTGCCATATCTAATAGGAAGGACTGAAAATAGAAAATTTTAATGAATAGTGTATTAGTTAGGGTTCTCTAGAGTCACGGAATTCACAGAATGAATATATATATGAAATTTATTGGGTTGGCTTACAGAAATGGCTGAGATAGTCCAGTGAAGGCTGTCAGCAGCCGAGGTAGTCCAACGATGGCTTCCAGTAGCCGAGATAGTTCCAACAATGGCTGCCAATAGCTAGCTGCTCAGTTCGGAAGTCAAGTAGGTGATGGCTGAAGGCTGGAGAACTCCTAGGGTCTTGGAAGGTCGAAGGAACCGGGCTTCCAGAAGGAAGAACAATTCCAGCACACCTGCAAGAAGGCATCTGTTCTCCTTGGTGGCTCCTTTTTATATGATGCAGTACTGGGAGGATCCTTTGAGAGCTTTGGAGGGCCTGATAGGATCTAGGGTGAGTATAATCCTTCAAGTAGTCTCAGATGATCCTTTCCAGAGGTGGTCTCAGCCCAGCTTAGTTAATACTGGGTGTGTCAAGTTGACACCCAGGCTTAACTATTACAGATATAAAAGAAGAGATGGGACCATTAATTTTTTATAGCTTCCAAATCAAAAACAGTCCAGAACCAGCCAATTTCATTAGCAAAGTTTTGGCATGTATTGACTTTATTTTTAAATTGTATTACCTATGAATTTATGTTTTCATTGTGCATCACCTACCCTCATCCCACATTCTTTCTCACCGTTTCCATTCTTTCCTCTTGTCCATTTTTCCTCCCTCTCCCTTGACTCCCTAAATGTTCAAGAGGGTTACCTGCAGGATGCTTGCACTAATCAGAACTTGGACTCCTGTGAGGGCACAAATGGCCCACCCATGGGTAGACTGTAGAATACAGATGCCCGCTTCTCTTCTCTCTAGCATACAGTCCCTCGGGGTGATGGTATATCTGATGGAATGCGCTTTGTTCCATTGCAAAATGTTGTTAAAGCGGCTATTGTAGAGGTCTAATGGAAATAGACACTGCTACATTGAGCTCTTGGGTACCGCAGTCCTGACATGCACAGCAGCTACTGACATTACCTTTCCCTGCTTTCTATCTCTTAAATTCTTACTGTCCCCTCTTCTGCAACATTCCCTGAATTTCAGGATAGGAGATGGTTTAGATGTCCTTCATAGGGCTGAGCATCTACAGACACTTTTACTTTGCATTATGGCCACATGCGGTTCTCTGAATTATGATTCTTCCATTGCACACAGTCTTTCTAGGTTGGGCGCTGAGTACTTCTTTGATAATCTTACTGCTCCCACTTCCACCCCTAAGTCTTTTGATGGGAGTAGGGATGACTCAGATACTCTGTTCAGGGCTAAGCATTCCAGTCACTTATTTTCTGTATTTTATCCACTTGTGATTTTCTATCATAAACACTTTCCAGTGCAGAAGAAAACTTAAATATTGAGTGCAGTGTTCATCCAGCCTCACTTAATTAAATGAATCACCTCTGAAATTTCTCAAACACTTACAAAAATAAGCGTTTCTAGCTAATTTTATGAATAAAGTATTATCCTGACACCAGAACATAAGGCAGCACAAGAAACTTCTGACCGATAAAAAAAATCCTCAGTGAAAACCAACTCATGATAAAATTGTAACTGGAACTCTAGCTCAGTGTTACAGTATTTGCTTAGCAGTCTCAAAGCAGTAAGTTTCATCCTCAGTACCACAAAACATTATATGATACTGCAAAATCATATACCATAATAAACTATGAAGCTTTATTATCATGTTAATATATGCAAAAAGACTTTTTATAATTTTGTATACTTTCGTACATATATGCAATGTATGCATGTGATTATATTCACCCTGCATTATTCTTTGTTATCTCCTTCCTTTCCCTCTGAACCCTATCTTCTTTCCAACTAGTCCCCTGCTGGCTATACTATCCCTCAGTCTAGATGGTCATTTGTTGATAAATGGATAATAAAAATATTGTACATATAAAATTGAACATTATTCAGGTATTAAGAAGAATGAAATGGAATTTGTAGATGGAACTAGAAAAACTTACATTGAGTAAGGAAAGTCAGGCCCAGAAAGGTAAGCACTGCATGTTCTCTCTCATATATAGGTCCCAGAAAATACTTTTAACAAATTTTGCATGTAACATGACTGATAATTACTGAACCTTTGTTGAGTATCACTGAAAGACAAATTGAATTTAATTGAAGCAAAGTGGGACTGTGGAATCCTATCAGGCTCAAATGATTTTAAAATTCTGGAGTTCAACCATCAAAATTCCCATAAGCAAGTCTCTATTTGTAGATCTTTCTATTAGGGCATTACAAGACCCAATTTCCTGTGACTGTTTCTAGATTAGCTTTTTGGTTGCTTTTTGAAGCCGTATTAACATAAAGCTTCCATAAAACTTCTTATTGTAATTATTCTTGGTTACTAACTTAAGCATAATCTCCACTAATATTCCATTTTTTTTCATGTGAAACTTTCCTTAAGCAAAATCTTTTTTTCAATATCACTCCCCTCTCTATTAGAAATTCCTAGTGTCCTTTGGAATCCCTTTCCTGTTTTGTGATAAAGAACTTTATGTTATTTAGACCACTGTGTTGTCTACCATCTTCCTCTACTTTTCCTATTTCTTCAACACAGTCTACCTTCATCCTCTGACAACTTAACACTAAATTATCCGAATTTTGAACATGGCAACACTGAAAAATAAACCCATTTCTCTCTATCTGATACTAAAATTCCTGGTTTCAGATCTACTTAATTACAATAGGTTAGTGTCACTATACTATCCAGGTGTAAGTGTGTTTTGAAACACTTCATTCACTCACATCTTATCCTTACTCTGAGTAGAAGTCACAGATACAATCCAGTCTTGCTCACAACTGGATCAAGATGGGATCACATCACAGAATCAGGACTGAAATGTTTTATTTCTTATGTTCAGTAAGTATATATTATTAATGTGTGCCTAAAGGGCATCACAGTTCTAGAGTTGTGAAATAAGTATCTTGTGTCTTAGAAAAGCATTGACTAGATCTTTGTCATGTTTCTGAAGCTCGTTTCACCTACTATACTCTGACCATACTTTCTGAACACAGATTTCTCAGACCTAGTACTTTGTGTCATTTAGGATATACAGCTGCAAGTAACATAATGCCTTAATATTAGTGGCATATTTTTCCCTTGGGTATTTAGCACCATTAAAAAATTCTACTCTTTTTCCCCCACGTTTTATTTTTTTTCTAATCATACAAGCTCAGTAGGTACCCCCCTCATCTCCCTCCCTCTCCTCTCACCCATCACCCCCCATTGTACTCTCCCCCTCCCGCCTTCCCCTTCTCCTTCCCTCCTTCTCTTTCTCCCTCCCTCCCCTCTCTCAGTGCCTCCCCCTTCCTCACTCCCATCCCCCGAAGCACCCTGTTATGTGGATACTGAACCTCCCTCTGAGTCCTCCACGCCAGTGAGGGTTCAGGACTCAGTGACATAGCCCCAGGGCCCCTTTTTGGGCTCCCTGCTAGCTTGGGAACTCTATTATGACTGTTTAACCCCTTGCCGCTAAAGATCTTACTGCCTGAAGCCTTCTCCCCTGTGATCCATGCTAGACTTTGGAGGGAGGGGGGTTGTTGACATGTCAGCATTGTGCAGGTCAGACAAAGTTCAATCACATTTTGGCTATATCCTGGCTGAAGCAGCCCTAACTTGTGTGGAGTATCTTGCATGTGATTGGTCCTCTCCATCTTTAGGCTCTTACAATCTTTCTGCCCCCTCTTCCTCAAGGTTCCCTGAGCTTTGTCTGGTCTGGTTCCAGGTGAATAATGTAGGATCTTTGGTGTTCTGAATTATGGTTTGTTGTTGTTTTCAGTTTTGCTTTTCCTGCACCACCCTTGACTGCATCCTGATTGGTATCGAAGGTCATCTCCTAACCAAAGATAAAAGACCGTTTAAAGGAAGATCTTAATATAAGAGGAGACTCAAAGGTAGATGGAAGAATAGGAGTAGGACACAGCAGTGTGTGTGTGGGGGGTCAGCCTCCCATTTGCTGGACAGTTATCATCTATCTGCCAGTTCCTATATTCTCCCTGACTGGGGAAATCAAACATGTTCACTTGCAAGTGACCAGGAAAGGAAGTGAGAGTGAGGTGCATCAGATGTTTCACTACTTACATGCAATACATGACCGTGGCCTATTTTCTCTACTGAAGCTTGCTCTCTTATCTCCTTTGTTTTGAGGGTCTCCTTCCCCTTCCTTCCTGTTTATAATCCTTTGTGATTACAGTAGGTATTAAAGAGATTTACCTTTGAATATGTCATTAAGTGGGTTTGGAACTAGGATCCACTTGTTAGGGAGTACATATGGCATCTAACTTTCTGTGGCTGGGATACTTCACTCAATATAATTTTTTCTAATTCCATTTATTTCCCAGTAAATTTCATTAATTCATCTTTTTGATGGCTGTCTACTCTTTTTCAAATTAAGAATTCTTCTTCATATAAACATGAGTGGTTACTTCACCACCTCCCCTCTCTCCCTTATTTCTCTCCCTCCTTCTCCCTCCTTCTCCTTTTCCTCCTCCCTTCCCTCTTTCTCCCTTCTCTCCCTTCACCAATCCTTCTGTCTCCTTCCCACCCTCAGTCTACCCAGGGAAAGGTTACTTAAAAATCTATTGTTAAAAGAAAGAAAATCCCTCATCAGAAGCTTCTTTTCACATATTTCTTAAGTCATTTTGACACCACTAGCTTCAAGGGAAACTATAGACACTGAAAGATACAAAGGCATGAAAATCATGTCATAAAGGAAGAAGTTTGGCATACCCACAATTCTCTAGAACTATGGTGTGTAGAGTGTCATGTAGGACTATGTGAAGAAGTACCAGGCTCAGTGAGGATGTAGAAAGACAGGGAAAAATCTATTTGCAAAACAAGCAGATGTGAGTAGTTTCAGTAGAATCTGTCATAAGGACTCTCTCTAGTTTGCTTTGGTGCCTGAGCAGCAAGTCTCCAGGAAGTAAAATCATCACAATATAGAAAATAACATACATGGTTAGTACACTAATGTATGACAAAGAAGGCTGGAGTTACTATGTTTGACTTAGATAGGATCAAAATTCATTTCCAGTTTTGACTCAGAAAAAATTGCTGCCCTATTATTAGTAAAGGAATCAATACAGACAATTCTGCGTTGATACTGTAACTGTTCTGAATCCTGCCTACTTGCTGGAAATCTTGTTATTCTTCCTCTTGTACAGAACAACAATAAAAGAATTTCTCCATAAAAAATTTTCTCATGTTTCTCTTTGAGTCCTGCTGAAGATTTATTAATCTCCTATAAGTACAAGATTGTGTTCAACAAAAGGTTGCTGGTTCTCTACTCACAACTTGACAGCTCATAACTTTAATCTTCTCCTACTTGATTTGTTTTTTCTTTGAACTTGAGTTTTGACATGACCCTTCGTATATATATATTCTATTTTGGACAACTAGCTACTCCTGTTTCTCCCAGTGT
Source organism: Typhlomys cinereus (assembly GCA_023101885.1). Classification (NCBI taxonomy): domain Eukaryota; kingdom Metazoa; phylum Chordata; class Mammalia; order Rodentia; family Platacanthomyidae; genus Typhlomys; species Typhlomys cinereus. Next base: position 2,490,199 of record JALPQD010000348.1, on the reverse strand, counting down.
TTCTCCAAACCTGCCTCAGTTGACTCCTCAGTATAAATTTGAATTTTGTCTTAGGATTTTAAACATAAAATTATCATACCTAGTTAATTTATGACTCTTTTACTAGAAATTGATAAGACTTTTGAGATCTTCAGAAATTATGATGTCAAAACCAATTATCATCAAATACTGAATGTAATCAATAGGAATATAATCTATCATTTTAGGGGATAGATTCCCCCATTATTATAGCTGTTTAATTCTGTACATTATCTCACCTTTATTTATTTATTTATTCAATTGTGCGTGTGTGTGTGTGTGTGTGTGTGTGTGTGTGTGTGTGTGTGTGTGTGTGTAGAACCACGGGCGAATTCGGGAACCACCATGGACCGCCTCCACTTCCTTGTTTACTCTGCCCCGGGATTCACAGGCTCCGCCCTACCAGGACCAGAAATGCAGGCAGCCCTCTTGCATCTATACGCGGGGTCTAGGATCCGAACTTAGGAGCTTCTGCCTGTAAGGCAGAGGCTTAACCCCTGAGCCATCTCTCCAGTCCCCATTATCTCACCTTTAAAAGCCCATTCTTATACAGATGAATTCAGCCTGAAATCTACCACAAAGGAATAGGAAAAGAAGCAACACACTGAAAAGAGGTGATAAAAGTTAAAATGTATTGGGCTTTTATTAAAGGCAAACTATTGTCACACATGTGGTTTCTGATCACCACAGTGACTTTATAAGGCTGGTGTTGTTATGCATGTATACATGTATAGAAAAATTCATGTGACTGTATTACTTGCCCCAAATATTCAATAATAACTAGCTGAATAAAAACAAAAGTGATCTCACCTGGTACACTCATCTTTTCTAATTAAATATTTTAATATAAAAGAAATAACAAAAGAAGTTATCATAAAGGGATATGTGAAGTAATCGAAGCTTGGTTTTGCACTTTCTATAGTTTCAAGCACATGTGCCACGTTATAACAGTTCTGAATTTGTTTTGCATCATAATAGGTTGAAAATTGGAAAAAAAGGCTTACATTAATGGGTAACTTTTAATTAAAATGTTCATGTGAATAATAATGTACCTCTACTATTTTTATAAATAATGTCCTAAGTCCCATAGTAGTCAGTATTCAGAAATTTGTGGATTTTTTTATTCCCTACTATATAAAATATTTTTATATTCTGAGTCTTAAGAATAAAGCACTATGCTAAGCTTCGGAAAGATAGAAGTATGACTAAAACATGTGATCTGTCTGAAATCTAATGATGAATCAGGAAGAAAGGAGTTAAGGAAGATGAGAAGTAGGCTAACTGGAAGGTCATAGTAAAGGTCAAAGTGTACAAGAGCAGAAACCATGTCATTGTAAAGATGACGCGATGGTAACGATATATGGGTCAGAGTGTGAAAGTGCTTCTGAGCTACGAGACCTTCCTCCTACTGAAAAGTAGGAATACAATAACAGGAAGTAGGTGGAAAAGGAAGAACAATTTATGCATGTTTTAGATTGTGCTGAACAGAAAATTTTGAGTACCAAAAGACACTAAGCCAAGCAATGAATATCAAAGAAGACAAAGTGTGAGTTCTATGCAGGAAAGGTAACATCAGTACCAATTTCCTGGATCTTGATAATAATGGATATAAAATAAATGGTTTCCATTGAAATTATTTTCAACGAGTACAGTTTCAATGAGAAAACATCCTCTTGATGTAAATAGTAGACAGTAGCATTTCCTAAGATCAACATGTCCACCAAGACCGAAAATAGTAGCAATTTTTTCCAAGAAGTTAGCTTTACTAATTGAGCTACGGCATCAATTTTGCATATCATGATCTATCAGTGCTTAGGAGAAAGAATCATGATCCCGTTTCTTTTCTGTTGCAGAAACAAATACACGACTAAACAGCTTAAAGAAACAAAGGGCTTATTCCACTTACAGCTCATAGACATGGCAGGAGACCTCATAACATCAGGCGCTGAGGGAACTGACTGTGCTATATATACACAAAAAGAGCTAAGAGGTTGTGCTTATCAGCGTGGCTCTGTGCCAGTTTCCAACCAACTCATTCTCTACCTTATATATTTGGTCAGGAAATGGTTTTTCCATATCTATTAGACGTCCTGCAGGCTTGCTCATGGCTTGCCTTAGCTATCAGTTCTTCATAGATCTGCTTCAAGGATCAGCTTTCAATTGTCAACTTGGCATCTGAAACTAATTGTCACAGATTCCTATTGTCACTTCAAATAGACCTTGACCTATTTTCAAAATGTCCATGACAGCTTGAACAAACATTAAAAGCATATTGTATGCTACACACTATAAAGGTACTAAAGAAACAAATTTAAATGATCCTCTATTAACTAGACATATTAGGGCTATTTTATGTCTATATAGATTATCAAAGCTTTACCTTGTAGCACTGAATTTACTGCATTAGTGGAAGACCTCGATCAGGTTTACCTGTGCTATCAACAATAAGAAATAATTAGTTTCTAGTGTATTCATAAATTTATTGCAGCTATGTATATCCTTGTTTTCCTGCATGGGATTTGTCCTAGCAACATTTGATCAAAGAGGAAAGATCTCAAGATATCTCACACCTCCCTGGAAGACTGATGAAGACTAATGCAGAGAAGAAAAAATACAAGATGCTCTCCTCAATGGTACACTGACTGGCATAAGATTCATGCTGCACCAAGTACTCACACACATGCCATCAAAAGCAAACCAGGTAAAATCCAGGCGACAAGTGTGAAAAAACTTGAAAATAGAAAGAAGTCTGGGAGGGAAGAAGGAGAGATGTAAAGGGAAGAGGAGGGGGGAATGGGATGGGGCTTAATGTGAAAACATTATAAGTTCAGTATATTCACATATAAATCACAAAAATAAATAAAACAATGGTATTTATCACACAAAAATAATCTCTAGGCTGGAGAGAATGATCAGTGGATAAGAGCACATGATATATAAGCATGAGGACTAGAGTTCATAGCATAGCATCCAAATGAAAATCAGTGCCACGTATGCACCTGTCACCACAGTGCTGGGGGGGGGATGAAACTCACAGTGGCTCGCTCACTAGCAGCCAAGCTCCAGGTTAATGAGAGACCATGTTGCAAAGGAGTAAGGCAGAGAGTAATGGAGCGTACCCAATATCCCTCTCCTCTGACGCCTGCACACATGCATGGCCACACACAGACATGGGTGTCAGCACACATACATGGGCATATACAACACACACATATATTTCTCACATATGAACATACACCAAAAGGGAAATAAAAATTAATTTCAGTCAGAAATAGTATTGAGAGTCAGGAAGACTTTATTAATTCTATAAAGGCTCAATAAGGCCAAGGTCAAAATAGGGTCCAGGTTTGCTCTTTCCCACTGAATATTCATCAGCTAAGTGATTGTCTGTGGTGGAAAGAAGGCAGCAGACAGCAACAAATAAACTTTTGCTGAACTAGCCACTGGGACTAGAAAACGCCGTCAGGAAACTTCGACAAAAGGCTTGCTGAGAGCAGCAGCCAGTCGGAAGTTACGCCACCGGAAATCACATTCTAAAGGAAAGCAGCGACACAGCAAAAAAGCCAAAATCTGGGGGGCAGAGAGATAAGGAGTGAGTTTGGATGTCATTTATTTCATTGCCACTGGCGTCTTGGTTCTTCATACAGCTAAGCTACCCGACATCTTGGCCTAATATTACCAGACAACTTCTTGAGGAATCTCAGATGATTCAGATGCCTCCGGAAGCTGCAGTTGAGTGATCATTGTTAAATTTATCTGACAAGTAAGGCCCCACCTCAAAAGGAGCATTGGCATATCACTGATATAATGGCTCAAAATGAAAACAACGGCCATTTCCTGTAGTTCATTCAGCCTTCCCCATCTCCAGTATTTTTTTTTTCTAATGACTTTTCATTTCTTTAAGGAGAAGGGTAATGAGCTGTGAATCATCCCTGGGCATTCCTCTTTAATCTACTCCAGTCTGTTTTACGCCCTGCAGAATTGCACTGAAGAATTTTATTTTGGAGTGTGGAATGTTGACATATTTAATGCTTATAATATTTAATCGAAGGGGGAACATTTAGTCTAATCTGTATGTTTCAGTCTGTTGTTTTTTTTTTTAATACTGATATATGAGCCAGGACCAAGAATCTCTTGAACACATTACTGTTTGTTTAATATTTATCATTTTCACTTCTTTCCATTATAAGAAAGCATCAAACTGAAACAAGACAGAGACATAGGGGAAATTAAGAGAACATGGGAAGGGAAAGGATACCCTCACTCTGGAATCTAGTTGAAGTGCTTTGTTGACAGAATCAAGACCACTGCAACTAACAAATTCTCTGTAAGAACTGCCTACATAGAAACCATATTCATTGTTATTATCATACTTCAAATAAGAATATTACAATGACAGTGAACATGCTGAAGATATGTTCATTGTGCTTTTAATCTTAGTATTTAAATGTGGAGAGCAGTTGCAAGGTAGAAAGCAAAGCCACGTCATAATATATAGATTCTGGATCAGCAAAGCTGCAGGAGAGACATTGTGGTCTGGCAGAGCCAGCCTGCCCGAAAGCTGCACCCTCGAAGTATGACCTTGGTAAGGCCAGTCTGTTTATAAGTTGGAGATAGGACACGTCTGCCTCATCACTTCCAGATCATATTGCTTCTGCTTAGTTTTGACTTCTCTTCAGAATACAATGTATGCTCTGATACATACGTAGAAACTCATGACCTCCGTATTTTCCCATGTTCTTCAGACCTGCTAATGCAATGTTTACTTACTTTGTCTATAAAATAATAAGTGCTTGGGAAACCCAGTACTGCTATTCCTCACCAGGGACTATGCAGACAACCTGGAACTTGCTTTGTTGTATAAAATCTATCCTTTTAAACATATTTATTTATTTATTTTATTATTTGTGTGTGTGTGTGTGTGTGTGTGTGTGTGTGTGTGTGTGTGTATGTGTCCCTGTGGATGACCAAGGGTGACTTCGGGAATCATCCTGGATTGCTTCTGCCTCCTTTTTGCTACAGCCTGGAGTTTCCCAGGCTCCACCACCAGGGCTAGAAGTGCAGGCCACTGTCATTTTCACCTTCCGTTTTTATGTGAGACATCAGATGCAAACTCAGGATCTTCTGCTTGAGAGGCAGAGGCTTAACCCCTGAGCCATCTCTCCAACCCTACCTAATCTATCCTTTTCTTCATTCTTTGATTGCCCCAATAGAGCAATACCATGTGAGTCATGACATTTACCCTTATCCCATTCTAAGATATAAACCTATACTTTTCTAAAAAAATTCACAAACAAGATTACAATTTTGTTTATAATCAAAATATGTTTTAACTTCCTTGTGAACTAATATAGTGATTCATTTGATCCTTGTGAACCACATTTTAATTTTTATCAGTCTGTACTCTTGTGGAATGCACCTCAGAATCTACCTTATGATCTTATTTACAAAAAGATAACCTTGCAAAGTCCTTTGAATCAAGTTATAGTGAGGTACATATCAAGTTCAAATCTAGACTAAGCTGCTTGAAACCTTGTTTGAAAACAAAACAGAACGAAACAACTCTGACTAATGTAACTTAAGAAGCCACCGAGATTATGCAAGCCAATTGCTAAATTGTGCTTAAATCTAAAAACATTTCCTTATGACTTCCAATTCTACTTGAAATTCTTTCATGCTGTTTAGCCAAAGACCCTGGCTTCACCTGAGTGGAGGTCCTTACCAATTAGTGGCCACAGAAACAACTCCTGAGAGACTGATGAAAACTAATGCTAGTGAAGATGAAAAGGAGGGTGCTTTACTGAATGGAATACACACTGATCTATAATACTTGCTGGAACATGAATCATGTCAGGAATATGTCATCAAAGGCAAACCAGATGAAAAACAGTGGGCTACACAAGTGAAAAAGACTTCGAAATAAGAGGGAGTCTGGCAGGGGAGATGAAGGATTGTAAGGGGAAAAAGAGGGGAGATGGGATTGGGAATTAAAGGATGAAAATATCATAAACACACTATATTTGTGTGTGCAACACTAAAAATAAAAATAATGAAAAATGATTAATATTAATTGTGCTTATTTTATTTCTCTTTGAAAAATGATGCTAAACTTCACAGTGTGGGAGTTAGGACAGGCAAATAGTGAGCAGTAATCACAATTTTTGGCTTATAACAGTACAACTTTGTAATTAATTTATAAAATGTTATCTCTAATTGCCTAGACCCTTGACCTTTACTTCATGCTTTGCAAATACCAGAAAACACTAACTGGGACTATGCTTTCTGCAATGTTTGCATGGCATCTTTTAAAGCAATCTAAAATGAAAGATCTTCCAAAGCAAAGCATCTTGCTGAGAAACAAATTTTAAGTCTTATTATTACAAAACAGAAATGAAACTTCCAAGTATAAAACATTTTAAATAGCTATGATTTCCTCAGGTGTTCAGGAAAAAATCCAATTATCAAAACTGATCTTCCAACTCTGCAAAAACTCTTGAAAATTCTACAGAAAATCAGAATTAGGATTGAAGCATAGCTGAGCTCATCAACATATTTGTTATGATTCTGATTAAAGTGTGTGAACTTTCTGAATTATCTCTAAATACTTTTATTAATGAATATTACTAGATTCTGCCTTACTATGTAAATTTTAGAATCTACTCCATAACACTAATCTTTAGTGTAATACATTCACTAAGAAAGTGAAAGACCATGCGAGATATATAGAACATACTTATTATCCACTATTCTCTGTTACCAAGGGTATGAAATACCTATTTCATACCCTTATATTTTACGTTATTGCAGATGGTAACTAAAATGGAATAGATATCTAATAGACTTAATGAAAAATTTCAAAACATCTCATCTGTCAGTTGTGGAATATATTTTTTCATAAGCATATGAAACATTCCAAGAAAATTTAATATTAAGGTTTAAGGCAAGTCACAATAAAATTAAAAATTAAAAATTAAAATCATGTGATAGTTAAGCCTGGGTGTCAACTTGACACATCTGGTATTAACCAAGATTGGCTGAGACCACACCTGGAAGGATCAACTGAGACCACCTGAAAGGATTATACCCGCTCTAAATTCCATAGGAACCTCCGTCCATCCCATAGGAACCTCCCAGCAATGGACCATATAAAAAGGACCACAGAATATAGGAGGAGAGACATTACAGGAATGCTGGAGCTATGTGGAGGTCTGCAGTGACTTAGCCTGACTGCCAGCCAGCCAGCCAGCCATGCCATTTCTGCCGTGAAAGATCTATTTCCCCTCTGAAACTGTAAGTTGAATAAATCTCCTTTCTCCCATAAGGTGTTTGACTTTGAATGCTCTCTCACAGCAATACTAAAGAGTAACCATTATACATGTCATAATCATTTGTGAAAATTGAATAAATGTAGAAAATTAAAAATAAAAAAGGAAATTATATAAACACAAAGACTAAACAACATCCTGCTGGATGAACAATAGAATATTGAAGAAGGGGAAAATTTTAAATTTCTTGAAATGAACAAAAATAGAAATCCAAATTTCCAATATGTAAAAAATTAGTAAAAGAGAAATTTACATTGATAAGTACTTAAATCAAAAACACTAATAGGAAGCGGCGCCGGCCGCCAGGAAGCCGAGCGCCAGATCCCTTTGCGGCGAGAGCGCGGGCCAGAGCCGCTGACACCAAGTGGCAACTATCATTGAAACACAGTGACCGTTTCCAAGATAGTAAACATTGAGGGGAGCACCCAGAAGTCCTGACAGAAGCTTAAATTACCTAATGACTGATAATGGTCTCCAGTTGCCAAAGAAGGTTGTGGATGCCCAGGGAAAGGTAACCAGGTTCTTAAGTGCAATTGGATGCCTCTAGCAGCCCACACCTGCTGGCTCCGACATGGCTGAAGTTTCAAGCTACAAGGATGCTGCGTCTTCCCGCCACCTGCGGTTTAAGTTGCAGAGCCTCTGCCGCCGTCTTGAGGAAGCTGGAGGAAGCCACGAAAAATCTCCAGAAAGCCGAGGATGAGCTCCTGGATCTCCAGGACAAGGTGACTCAGGCGGAAGGCAGCAGCTCCAGCATGCTGGCCCAGATCGCAGCTCTGCGGCAGTGGGTGCTGAAGATCGAAGGCAAAGCCGAGGAGGTCAAGAGAGTAGAGGACCTGTCCCGGCTGCTGGAGCAGAAACTCGAGACGAGGAAAACCTGATCCAGGAGCTGAAATCCTAGATTGAGCGCTTCAGAAACGGATAGCTGAGTTGGAGAAACTGGAGGAGGCCTTCAGCAAGAGCAAGAATGATTGTACCCAGCTTTGTTTGAGCCTGAATGAGGAGAGGAATCTGACCAAGAAAATCTCTGAACTGGAGATGCTCGGAGTCAAAGTGAAAGAGCTGGAATCTTTGAGGACCCTCTGGATAAAACAGAGCAAAGCTTAGTGTCAGAGCTAGAAAAGCTGAAATCATTAACTCTGAGTTTTGTAAATGAGAGAAAATACCTGAGTGAAAAGGAGAAAGAAATCGAGAAGCTGATCAAGGAGCTCATTCAAAAGTTGGAGCAGAATAAGAAGATGAGCCGGGACCAAAGGAACCCTCCTCACCTGGAGAGGAATGACTGTGCATTGAGGATGGTATCTCTTCCACACTGCCATCCAAAGAGTCAAGAAGGAAGGGCGCGCTGGACTACCTCAAGCAGGCGGAGAATGAAACCAGAAACAAATCAGAAAATGAAAAGAACCGAAATCAGGAGGACAAGAAAGTCAAAGACCTTACCCAAGAGATTGAGAAACTTAAGACACAGATTAAACATTTTGAATCTTTAGAAGAAGAGCTTAAGAAAACGAGGGCCTAAAATAATGACCTTCAGGATAATTATGTAAGTGAACAAAAGAAAAACAAAATCTTAGTCAGCCAGTTGGAAGAGATGAAACCATAAATCAATAAACAGAAAGAGTTAGAAAATGGAGAATTGGAAGGGGAGGATATGTTACCGTTTGGCAAAGGGGGATGCGAGAGGACTAAACCTCAAGGCCATGAAGCGTCTATGTCTAGGCACACGGCTCAGGAACTTTCTCCGCAACACAAGTTCGAAAGGGTCCGAATCAGCGAGTTTGCTCTCAGTAATGAAAACTTTTCTCTGAGCAATAAGCAGACTTCCTCACCTGTTTCTCTAACAGGAGAGCAGCTAAAGCTTCCAACACGGGAGTGAGTGCAGATGCTAGGCCTCAGAAGACCCAAAGAACTGAAGATCGATTTGCACCCGGCTCATCTCAGAGTGCAGTAAAGAAGGCCAGGGAGCAGCCATCAGTACTTAGCTGCTACCCACCAGCTGCCCAGGAGCACAAGAAAGTTTGGAAGGGAACTCCCAAGCTAGGCAGTGAGAGTGGGCTGAAGGTTATAGTAGAGAAGACATGGAGAATAGTTGGTGACGCCGCTCATGCAGCTGTCCTAGTGATACTTCTAGCAGAGGCGGCAAGACTTTCGGCACCTCCTCTGAGAACTATTTTGGTAAAAGGGGACAGGTGCCTGGCAATGAGGGTCAAATAGTTCAGGCTGCATATTGTGGTTGTTCTAAGGGCAGTAGCGCTCCGTTGTCATCTCAGAGAGTCTTAGGGCTTCTAAGAGCAAAAAGGCTGTTAGTGGTTTGGAGTCTGATGTTAGCCTCCCAAATTCCAAGGCTATTTTATCAAAGTATCTTTATAGCTCAAGAAGCCAAGAGAACATCCTGCAGGGCTTCTCAACCCCAAATAAAGAAGGAGCCGCTCAGCCCATGGAGGTCGTGATGGAAGACAGCAGTCAGCATGAAGCCCTGAGGTGTCGAGTCATCAAATCCAGTGGCTAAGAGAAATCAGACTCGGATCATGACTTAAGATATAACATCTCTCGTTACTGCCAAGTTGGTGAACACAACTATCGCACCAGAGCCGAAGCTCAGACTCCAGTCACAGTGTAGAGAAAAGGCCAAGCCCCGAGGGGGGCCCAAATTCTCCTTATTTGAAAATGATAAAGACGCTGTGCTCGAAAATGAGTCCGTGAAATCCGGAAGAGCGGCCACCAATGCCGTGGAACTCCCAGACGCCAACGGTGCTGCAGTGAAGAACCCAAGGACGTTCAGCCGCAGAGGGGCTTTGCAGTCTGGAGCTGTCATGAAGCTTGTTATCATCAATGAGGATGTAAAGAAAATCATGGGAGGGTGTGGAACTGAGGTCATGTTGGAGAAACAGAAGTCCACCTCTAAACCAGCGTCAAACAAAGTAACAAGCAGCATCACTATCTACCCCTCAGACAGCAGTGGCCCGAGAGCCGCCCCAGGTGAGGCCTCCAGGGAGAGGCACACATCTACCACCAACATTCAAGTGGGGACCCCAGAGCTTACAATGGTTAGCAACCATGTTAGCTCCCCATTTGACCTTTCCATTCAGAAACATGACATCGCCTTGCAGCTCACAGAATCTGAAAGAGTAGGAGAAGGGTTACTAAAAAACAGGCCAGAGACAGTGGTCTCTCGGAGCAGCACTCTCCTCAAACCGTCAGAGTCTGTGGAGAGAAACAGCCATGGCTCCTCAGCAGAGACAATCAGGTGGAAAAGCCATAGCGCCCCTTCAGAGGTAGGCGTGTCAGACACCAGACATGTCACGGTGCGCAATGTCTGGAAGAGAAAGTGACACTTGAAATCCTCAGAGGACTCCCGGACGCAAGTAGACAGATATATGGCAGCTGCCAGCGCCCTACACCCAGAGGTCGTCCACAGACTGCTCAGAACTCGAACAGGCAGGAAACTCAGGGGATGTCCCTGAGCTCTCCCGATGGACCCAGAGGAGCCTCTATGTGTCAGAGGTGCGCACCCAAAGGAAGCGGACAGGAGCCATCATAACGACTTCGGCCTGGACCCACTCAGCAAGTGTGGAGGAAGGGGAGGACTGCACGCTTGGTGCCAGCCGGCGACTGCACAGCACTCTGGGGCATTCTGGGGGGCCTGAGAAGCAGGGGCCGCCTGAGCCGGGGCGAACCCAGGATGAGGAGCGACTACGGCCAGCCAGGGTGTATGCGAAGGAAAACTAAGCCAGCTGATAAAGTCCGCGGCTTCTCCTTGGCTCCTGCGTCTCAGCTCCTCCCAGTTCCTGATCTGTGAAGGATCCAAAGCCAGTGAACGAGGCTCTAGATACAAGGCCATGGCTGGGGACTGCAGAGCCAGGCTGTGGCTCAGGTAATCGTCATTTGTCCAGACAGGATCAGACTGCAAACTGGACAGTCACTCAGGCCCAGCCTCCCCTAATGCATGAATCCTCTCCTGTCCCTATCCCCAAGGCAGCATGGACCCATCTGACTGCCAAATGGAAAGACAGAGAAACCCTTCACCATACGACAGTAGTCAGAAGCTCTTCTCTGCTCCTTGATGGGTCGTTTCTACGTCAAAGAGCAGCCCTTTTGCTATGTGATTACACCCTGATTTTTCCCCCACCACATTCATTGGGCTCCTTGCTTGCCGGGGGACCCCTCAAGGATCCATTAAAAGTTAAAAACCATTACTTCCATCTTGGGGACTTATATTCCTTCCCCTCTCAGAGTTCTTTTCTTCAGGCTTTGGGAGCAGAAAAGGAGCCTATGCTGCCCCCAAGGAATTAAGGAACCCCTTAAATTGAAGCTTCTTGGATATTGACCTTGGACCAGTATCCTAGGCGAAGGAGGAGCACGATACCCAAAGGAATGACAGCATCCTTCCCCATTCCAGCTCTCTGCTCACCTTCCAAACATACCTGGAAGTAGACGTGCATCTCCCCGAACACCAACAATGCTGCTGTCACCTTGGCTTGCTCCTGTGACTTTATCATTCCATCTTAGGAAAATCTCTAGACTGAACTAGCCTGATCCAGCATACACTGCCTTCTAGGAACTGGCCAACGAGGGGAAAACAAACAGGAAGAAATGAGTTCCCTCTAGTCACTCCACAAGCAATAGCTCCATGAAAGGCATGGACTGAATATGCTCCTCCCATCCCTCCTCCATCTCTGGTTGGAGGCCTCACACTTTACAATGGTAATGCGCGTTCCTAAAAAGTTAGCTCAATTTCTGCAAGTAGACTATCATAACTGATTTTATTGAAGGAAAGCCGTAGATACCTGCCTCCCAAGGGCCTCAAGATTTATATAGAGTTCAAAGTGCATTGAGTGTCTTAGGAAGCCATATAAATTAAAAAACTATCTCCATACACCAAAAAAATACTAACAGGAAAATTCAAAACAGTGTAACACCACCTCAAAAATAGAAAAAACTCAAAATTATAAAAGGGAAAAAATCAGAATAGAAATAAAATAAAATTTAAAAATATCTTTAAAAAATCAATGAAATGGAAAGTCAGCTTACTTAAATGACAAATATTGGCAAATCTTTCCCTAGATAAATTGATCAAGGACAAAAAAATGGCATCACAGATGAAAAGGAGATACCACAATTGATAGAATATAAATACAAAAGATTATGTTGATTATTATTAACCATTTCATGCTAATTAGAAACCCTAAAAGAGCCTTTTTCACCCCACCCCGCTCCGCCGGTCGGGACGCGTACGCGAGATCCAGCCGGGCCTCACCGCGCGCTCTAGGACCCCAGGTCATCCCACAGGGACCCGGCTCCGACTCCCACCATCCAGCCGGAGCCGCGCGGGGGCCGAGGGACGAGGAGGACCTCCCCCTGCGCCCGGGCCCCGCCCCAGCTGCCCTCGGGTTAAATAGCTCCACGCCGACGCGCCCATCCTCCCTTTTCACCCCACCCCGCTCCAGTGGTCGGGACACGCGCGCGGTCCACCCGGGCCTCACCCCGCGCCCTAGGTAAGTCCCCGTTCAGGCCCCGCCCACCAGTACCCCAGGCCAAATAATTCAGTTTAGTGAAATTGAGAGATCTTAAGAGTTAAAATGACAATGCCAAAGTCAAAGTGCAAATCCATGAGAAGCAACACTCAAGTGAACAAATTTCCCACTGAAGAAATTAATCCCATAATGTTAGACTCCAACAAGAACAAACCCGCGGAAAAAGGCCAAGAAAGCCTGACCCAGGATAACGACTTTCAAAATATGATCATTACCATGTTCAATACTATGAAAGAGGAAATCCGGCAGGAATTACATAATTGAATCAATTGCTTTGAAGAGGAACACAACAGACATCTGGAGGAGTTGAGAAAAACAGTGCAAGAAACAAAAAGTGGCATAGAGCAGTTAAAACAAACTCAAGCAGAGTTTAAAACTGAGCTAAAAGACAAGTTATCTTCAACCCAGAACGCCACAGAGAGTCTTATCAACAGAACTAATGAAGCAGAAAACAGAATTTCAGACCTTGTAGATAAAGTGGGAGTACTAACCAGCTCAATGGAAGAGGTTGTTAAAGCCAAAAAGATACTTGAGAGAAATATCCAAGAGATATGGGACACCCTGAAGAAGCCTAACATGCGTATTCATGGAATACGGGAGCAAGAATCTCAAAATACCACCCCTGAGGAAATTTTTCAAACGATCATCAAGGAAAACTTTCCTCATCTAAAAAAAGAGAGGCCCATTCATATACAAGAGGCATTCCGCACCCCAAACAGATACGACCAAAATAGAAGCACACCGCGGCAAATAATAGTTAAAACACTCCACATTCAAGATAAAGAACTGGTGCTGAGAGCTTCAAGGGAGAAAAAACAAGTCACTTTTAAAGGCAAACCTATTAAAATAACAAATGACTTCTCAGTCGAAACAGTAAAAGCAAGAAGAGCTTGGAGAGACATACTTCAAGTATTGAATGAGCAAAAATGTCAACCCAGGCTGATTTACCCTGCAAAACTATCAGTCATGATCGAGGGAGAAAGAAAAATTTTCCAGCACAAAGACAACTTGAAGGGATACATGGCCACCAAACCAGGCCTTCAAAAACTGCTAGAAATGATACTCAAGCGTGAAGAAAAAAACAGGCATATCCAGGAGAACAGAAGGCAAATATAACACCATTAAAAGCGAAGCAATATACTTATAAAAGCTACTAAACATAATAAATGTCTGGAATTAAAAATAGTTTCTCCATTATAACACTAAATGTTAATGGACTTAATTCACCGATCAAGAGACACAGATTACAAACTTGGATTAAAAATCACAATCCATCAATCTGTTGCCTGCAGGAAACCCATCTCACCACAAAAGATAGGCACGCTCTAAAAATAAAAGGCTGGTCAACAATTCTACAAGCAAATGGAAGCAGAAAACAGGCAGGGGTAGCCATTATGCTATCAGACAAAGTGGATTTCAAACCAAAAAAAATTATAAGAGACACGGATGGATACTACATTTTAGTCACAGGTACAATTCACCAGGAAGATGTCACAATACTGAACATATATGCACCCAATACGGGCCCCTCCACATTCATTAAGAAAACCCTACAGCGTCTAAAGCAAGAAATCAACCCCCAAACGATAATTCTTGGGGACTTCAACACCGCCCTCTCTACATGGGATAGATCAACAGGTCAAAAGCTTAACAGAGACACTTTGGAACTTAATCAAACCCTGAAAGAAATGGACCTCACAGATCTCTATCGAACTTTTCACCCACGCACCAAAGAATACACATTTTTCTCAGCAGCACACGGAACTTTCTCCAAAATAGATCACATATTGGGCCACAAAATGAATCTACACATATACAAGAAAGTTGAAATTCTAACCTGTGCCCTATCAGACCACCACGGCCTAAAGCTGGACATCCACAACACATCAAACAAAAGAAAATACACTAACTCCTGGAAACTTAACACTATGATGCTGAATGAGAACTGGATTCAGGAAGAAATTAAAAAGGAAATTCAAGATTTCCTGAAAGTGAATGATAATGAAAATACAACTTACCAAAATCTCTGTGACACAATGAAAGCTGTTCTAAGAGGTAAGTTCATAGCTCTTAATGCCCACGTCAAAAAAATGGAAACATCAGAAATAAACAACTTAACAATGCAGCTTAAAGCTTTAGAGAAACTAGAGCAATCTGATCCCAAAAGCAGTAGAAGAGAAGAGATTAGCAAAATAAGGGGAGAAATATCTGAAATCGAGACTAAGAAAATGATAGAAAAAATCAACCAATCAAAAAGCTGGTTCTTTGAAAAAATCAACAAGATTGATACACCCCTAGCTAAACTAACCAAAAGCAAGAGAGAGAAAACCCAAATTAACAAAATTAGAAATGAACATGGAGTTATCACTACTGATACCCAAGAAATCCAGAGAATTATAACATCATATTTCAAAAACTTATACTCTGTGAAGTTTGACAACACAAAAGAGATGGATGAATTTCTAAGTAAACACAACTTACCTAAATTGAATCAGGAAGTTGTGAATTATTTAAATAGTCCTATAACATATAAGGAAATTGAGGAAGTAATCTCGAATCTTCCCACCAAAAAATGTCCTGGACCAGATGGATTCAGCACAGAGTTCTACCAGACATTTAAGGAGTTAATAACACCAATACTCCTTAAACTGTTCCATCAAATAGCAAAGGAAGGAACACTACCAAATTCCTTCTATGAAGCTAATCTCGTTTTAATCCCAAAACCTAATAAAGATTCACTTAAAAAAGAAAACTATAGGCCGATCTCCCTGATGAACACAGACGCAAAGATTCTCAACAAAGTCTTAGCAAATCGGATTCAAAAACATATTAAAAAGATCATTCATGGGGACCAAGTAGGCTTCATCCCCGGCACACAAGGTTGGTTCAACATACGCAAATCAATAAATGCAATTCATCATGTAAACCAGTCCAAAGTCCAAGACCACATGATACTCTCGATAGATGCAGAAAAAGCTTTTGACAAGATCCAACAGCCTTTTATGATCAAAACGCTAGAGACAGTAGGAATGGAAGGAACCTTTATCAATATAATAAAAGCTGTATACAACAAGCCCACAGCAAGGATTATGCTCAATGGGGAACAATTGGAAGCATTCCCACTTCGATCAGGAACTAGACAAGGCTGTCCACTCTTACCACTTCTATTCAATATTGTACTTGAAGTCTTAGCTGAAGCCATAAGACAAGAAAGGGACATAAAAGGGATTCAAATCGGCAAGGAAGAAATCAAGCTATCCCTATTTGCAGATGACATGATCTTATACCTGAGGGATCCCAAAAACTCCACCAGGAAGCTCCTGGAACTAATTGAGAAGTTCAGCAGGGTGGCAGGATACAAAATAAATGTGCAAAAATCAGAGGCCTTCCTATATGCCCAGAATGAAAGAAGTGAAAAAGCCTTGAGAGAAACCATGCCATTTACTATAACCCCTAAAAATTGAAATACCTTGGTATAAACCTAACTAAGGAGGTAAAAGACCTTTACAATGAAAACTTTAAAACCCTAAAGAAAGAAATTGCAGAAGACACCAGAAGGTGGAAAGACCTCCCTTGTTCCTGGATTGGCAGAATCAACATTGTAAAAATGACCATCCTACCAAAGGCAATATACAGATTCAATGCTATACCAATCAAAATCCCAAAGCAATTCTTCAAAGAAGTTGACCAAACAATCTCAAAGTTCATATGGAGGCACAAAAGACCCAGGATAGCAAAAACAATCCTGAGTAACAAAAACACAGCTGGAGGTATTACCATACCAAACCTAAGTCTATACTACAAATCCATAGTTATAAAGACAGCCTGGTACTGGCTCCAAAATAGACACACAGATCAATGGATAAGGATTGAAGACCCAGATAGAAGCCCACAAAGTTACAGCCATTTGGTCTTTGACAAAGGGGCCCAAAGAATCCAATGGAAAAAGAACAGCATCTTCAACAAATGGTGCTGGCAAAACTGGATCTCCACATGCAGAAGATTAAAGCTGGACCCGTACTTGTCACCATGTATAAGACTTAATTCCAAATGGATCAAGGACCTTGATATCAGGCCAGAGACTTTAAAAACCATAGTTGAAAGGATAGGGAACTCCCTCGAGCTGATTGGGCTAGGCCAACACTTCCTAAACAGACATCCAATGGCACAGTCACTGCTACCAACTCTCAACAGTTGGGATCTTGTGAAATTAAAGAGCTTCTGTTCAGATAAAGAGATTGTAACACGAGCTCAAAGGCAACCCACAGAATGGGAGAAAATCTTCACTAACCACATATCTGACAGAGCTCTACTGTCCAGAGTGCACAAAGAACTTAGAAAACTAAACTCCAAGGAAAACACTGGCCCAATTAAAAAATGGGCCCTGGAACTTCAAAGAAACTTTACCAGGGATGAAATTAAAATGTCTAACAATTATCTTAAAAAATGCTCCACTTCCTTCGCCATCAGGGAAATGCAAATCAAAACTTCCCTGAGATATCATCTCACCCCGGTCAGGATGGCAAAAATCCACAATACAAACAACGACAAATGCTGGAGAGGATGTGGAGAGAGGGGAACTCTCCTACATTGTTGGTGGGAATGCAGGCTCATACAGCCACTCTGGCGAGCCGTCTGGAGATTCTTAAAGAAATTAAAGATTGAAATGCCGTATGACCCTGCTATCCCACTTTTGGGAATAACCCCCCATGCAGCAGAGGTTCGCCTCGATAGCACAAGCTTGACCATGTTCATAGCAGCACTGTTTACAATAGCAAAGTCATGGAATCAACCTAAATGTCCAACAGTTGACGAGTGGATAAGGAAACTGTGGTACATCTATACAATGGAGTACTACTCAGCCATCAAAAATGATGAATTACTGGAATTTGCTGGGAAATGGATGTCATTAGAAAGAATTATATTAAGTGAAGTATCCCAAACCCAGAAAATTAAGTGCCGTATGTACTACCTAATAAGTGGCTCCTAGTACCAAACTCACCCAGCCCACATTGAGACACTCAAAAGTAAACCTATGTAACACAGTAATTGCAAGGATTATGAACAAGAGAGATGGGTTAGGAGGGCCACACCAGAAACAAGGAGAGAGGAGACCATGTTACAGCAGAGAAAATAGGCCTCCATCAAGTTCTGCAAGGGGTGACATACAGTGCCCAGCAGAATGGAGTGAAGGGAATTGCAGGAGCAGCAAAACTGCAAAAGAAAATCAACAAACCACAATCCAGAACTTCAGAGACTCTATATCAATCACCTAGAACTAGGCCAGCCTAATCTCTCCCCATCCTGGAGCTCAGGGACATTTGCGGAAGAGGGGGCAGTAAGATTGTAAGAGCAAAAGGATGGGAGGAGCAACGATTTGCAAGATTCTCAACAATAGTTGGGGCCAAAGCAATCATAATGGGACTTTGCATGCCCTGCGCAATGTCCAGCGCACTGTTGCCCTCATAAAGTCTAGCATCTGTTAAGGGCACCGAGACCCCTGGAGGCAAGGGATTGACAGCCATAGTAGTGATCTTATGCTTAAGGGGAACAAGAGAAAGGGCTTATGGAAATGCCACTGGGTCCTTATATGTCATCGGAGAGGAGGACCCAGTGGAGAGTTAGGCGTACACAATAAAGGACTCTCTGGGAATTGGGGGGGAGGCACTGGGGAAAGGGGAGGGGGAGGAGGGGGGAGGGAGGGAACTGGTAAAAAATTTTAAAATGTATAATTAAATTTTTAATAAAAAAAAAGAAACCCTAAAAGAAATGAACACAGACTGGAGAGATGGTTCAGTACTTAAGCTGCTTCATAAGCAGAAGGTCCCGAGTTCTGATTCCATATTCCATGTAAAAAAGTGTAATAAATGGTATGTGTGGCAAAGCCTCAGCAAAAATATTAAATGTACAAAACCTAAAAATATTCAGGATCACACAAAGATAACCACTCTCATAATTTTTATTTGATATAGTACTGGAAACATTTAGTGAGAGCATTGAGATAGGAGAGAGATTAAAGATTTACCAACAAGAAAGGTGGAAGTCAAATTGTCTTTATTTGGAGATGGTATAATAATATTGGTAAAAACCCTAAGGACTCCTCCAAAAGAATAGTAGGGCTCATAAATGAATTTAGTTAAGCTGAAAGACACAAAATAGCATAAAAATTAATAACATTTTTGTTTGCCAATAATTAACCTATTGAAAAGGAAGCTAGAAAAACAGCATTTATAATAGCTACAGAAATGTAAAATATATTAATTTGTCTGAGATGAAAGAACTCTACAACAGTAACTTTTTAGTACAGACAAATTAAATTCAAGACAAGGTATCTGTCAGCTTCCTGAATACTAGAAATTAGTCATTTTTTACTATGCCCAATTCAACAATGAAAAACATTTTTATTTAGTGTGTGTGTGTGTGTGTGTGTGTGTGTGTGTGCGTGCGCGCACACACACGCACGCGCACGTGTATCAGAGCACATGTGTTTCCTAGTGGAGGGCCAAGGGTGATTTTAGGACTCATCCTGGATTGATTCCTCCTTTTTGCTTTACTCTGAGATTTCCCAGGCTCTGCCTACCAGAGCTGGAAGTGCAGGCCACTGTCATTTCTGCCTGGCATTTTTCTGTGGGACCTGATATCCGAACTCAGGGCCTTCTGCTTGCAAGGCAGAGTTTTAACCCCTGAGCCATCTCTCCAGCCCCAACAATGAAAAACTGAATACCACTTGATTGCCTTTGGACAGGACACTAACATGTGGAATGGACTCATATTCATGAATTCAAAAATAATCATCCTTCAATGCCCACTTAAGTAGCAATATATATTGAATATATATATTCAATTCAATCTGCATCAAAATATAATTGACAGGGCCAGAGCAATGTCTCAGTTAGTAAAAGAACCTGGTTACAAATCTGGCAACCTGCATTTGTTCCTTAAAAGCCTGCATAATTGAAGGCGAAAACCAGATTCTACAAATGTTCCTCCACAGTGTTCTCTCTCAGTCTCTCTCTCTCTCTCTCTTTATAAGTAAATAAAGTATAAAAAGTAATTTAACCAATATCATTGACATTTTTCGGAGAAATGGAAAACAATCCTAAATTTCATATGAAAGGACAAAAGACCCAAAATAGACCCAAACTTGAATGAGAATAACAAAGATGGAGGCATCACAATGTCTGATTTCAAGACCTATTCTAAATCTGTATGTATTAATTTCCTTAAACATTGCTGCAAGAAAATATATAAACCAAGTAGTCTTAGTTTCATTTTCCCACTATTGAATGAATATCAGAACCAAAACAACTTAAGGGAACAAAGGGTTTTTGTTTTGCTTAGATTGTGGTTACAGTTCGTAGTTCAGCTTGCCAGGAAAGCTCACACCAACACCAGGAACCAAAGGAACTAGCTATACCATATGCATAGAAATTGCTGAAAGAGAGGCATACTTTCTCACTTGCCAATCTGCCGAAGTATACCAATATACCGATCCAGCTCTTTCCATCTTGTTCATCTGCTCAGGGAATGGTCTTGGTCCACCATGGGCTAGATCTTTCAACATAACTAGATATCTCCCAAAATCTTGCTTGAAGGCTTGCCTTAGCTACTATAATTCTTCATGAATGTGATCAAAGGCTTAGACTTCAATTATCAAATTGACAGCTATATCTAACTAACACATAGTCCAACATTGCATGAAAGATGCAGTGGCTGGAGTTTAAAGCAGTGGTTATGTTACATTCACGGTAAGAACAGAGATCAACGAATCAATTCATGCTCTCTTTTCTAAGCTCACTTTCACTATTTTATTTCACCATTTTGGAGTCCAGAACTCCAAATGATGCTGCCCACTTTTAAAGTAGCTCTTCCCACATCGATTACTGTAATTAATACAGTCCCTCACAGGAATGCCCAGAGGTTAACCCAATCTAGAGAATCTTTCTTGAGTGGGCCCGGAAGGATACTTCCTGGTGTCAGGCTAACAGTTAATACTAGGAATCACAGCTAGAGTAACTTATTAGCATAGCGATGTATACAAATAGCAACCATACAAAAATCAACTAAATGCATCAAAGGCCTAAATGTAAAATATGAAACTGAAATTGTAAGAAGACATGTAAGGAAAACATTTCAAAACATTAGCACAGTTAATTACTGAGTTGGATATGTGCCCAAATGCACAGGAAGCTAAAGCAAAAATAGACAAATAAGATAATATTAAACTAAAATGTGTCTGTACATCAAAAGAAGCAGTCCACCAACATCTCATGGAGTGCAAGAAAACATTTGTAAACTATTTATTTCACAAGGAAAATATATAAGAAGTTAAAAACTCAATGACAAAAACCAATTAAGTAAAAATGGACACATGATCTAAATGTGCAACAAAATATGGAAATAAGCCCAATATCATTGGTATTCAGGGAAATGAAAATCAAAAACTCAGTGATATCAACTCGCCTGTCAGAAAGGCTGTCAGAAACACAAACAGTAAGCACCAGTGAACACATTCTCACTGTTGGTAGGGATGTAATTAGTACAGATATTATGAGAGGCAAAGATATGGAAGATTCCCCCCCCCAAAAAAAAAACCTGAAAGTAGATCTAGCATATAATCTAAGTTTGCTCTTTCTGGAAAGAAAAAGGAGGAAGCCGGGGGGGGGGGAGGAGGGAGGGAGGGAAGGGGAGAGAGAGGGAGAGGAGGGAGGGAGGAAGGGAGGGAGGGAGGGAGGGAGGGAGGGAGGGAGGGAAGAGAAAGATGGTCCTGTAGAGCAACCCATAGGCCTCAGACATGGATAGGGACGGGCCCTATCAGGACTGAATGGTGAATTCTGCCCCTCCGACTCTGAGTAACTCACACACTAATTTGCTGCTGAGCATGAAGCAACACCCTCCTTGGCTCACCATAATGACAACATCCTTCCATTTTCTACAGATAGTTATAGGTGCCCCACACCTACAGCCAGGTGTATTTGCCCAGAAATTCTATCAAAACTGCCCTGCCAAAGGGAACTGAAATCAAGCTAGCAGTCTGACATTGTTTGCAGCCTAGGCCACTGAGATGTCTTAGGCATTGTGGATGTGAATTGCAGCTGAGGTATCTACTTGATCATTGCACTAACACACATACTTGGCACCAAAGCAAACACAGTATATCCAACTAATATCCTAGGACACCTCTCCAATAGAGATATTCACATTAAATTCTCCTTATAAGATTGATTAGAGACTATGTTACTTTTATCTTTCTATTGTTGGGAGAATATAAGACCCAAACAATCTAGGGGAACAAGGAGTTTTTTTATTGCTTACAGTTTATCAGTATAATATGAAAGTTCATATCAATATTTGGAGTCATAAGATCTGATCACACCATGTTCTCACAAAGAACTGAGAGAGGGACATACCTTCTCTTTTGTCCATTGGCCAATTTTCAACCCGATTTCTCTTCACTTTATCTACCTGACTACCTACTAAAGGCTGGATCAATCAGATAATCTCCCAATTTTTTCTCAGGGCTTGCCTTAATGAAATAATTCTTCATAGTTGTGCCTAAAGACTCTGCTCTCAGTTGTCAAGTTGATAACTGTATGTAACTGGTACACAGTCAACTGACCCATCAGATATAGTGATACTTGAAATATGAAAAAAAAAAAGCTAACATGATGGCTCCATAGGGCTAGATTCCAAAAGAAGGAAAATTAGTTAACTGGCTGGAAAAGAATTTGAGACAATGAGATATGATGATTATAGACAGAGAGTTCAATGGAATTCAGTATACAGTTTTTAGAGATATGAAGTTGACAAAGGCATTCAGTACTTCTACTTTTCTATGAGACTGATTAGAAGCAATATGTATGTAACTAAGTGTTGAGGTTGGAAATCCTAGAAAAGTGGTGGAGTGCGGTGAGTAGTAGAAAGTCAGCCACCAATTCAAACTTAGAAATATTGGATATTAGAATATTAAGAGAAACCTGGCACTCAAGCACAGAACATTCATCTAGTTAGCACGGGGAGAGAAAGATTCTTGTGATGTGGAGTTGGGTGAAAGAGAGATTTCTTGTGGTCTCCCAATTTCAGAATCCAATAGTTGGCAGAAATACAGAGTCTAAACAGAGAAGAGCTCTGGGTTCCTCATAGTGACTTGATGTTGGAGAAGAAAGTGTCTATGCTTCCCAGTGTATTAATCTGGTGACCTAACAGAGCACCATCATAGGAAGGTCATATATTCTGAGATTACTATTTATGTTATCTGAAGCCTAATGCAGTTCTATTGTCAGGGCCCAACCGATTGTTCTCTAAATTTGTGTGGTCAACCACACCAAGAGACAGACTGAAACAGGAAGTGATTTTGGTGTTAATTTATTGAAAGCATTATGTATTAGAACATACAGTGTATGACTCAGATTCTGAACAAACTGAAATTTACTTTTTTATGCACGTGTGTGTGTATGTGTATGCACACACACATGTGCACTTGTATCAAAGGGCATTCATTTATTGTATGTGCCTGTGGAGACCCAAGGGTGACGTCAGAAATATTTACTGTACCTACCTTTTGCTTTGCTCTGGGATATCCCACGATCCGTCTTACAGAACCAGAAGTGCAAGCCAATTCCACCTGACATTTTTATGAGGGTCTGGAATCTGAATCCAGGTCCTTCTGCTGTGGAGACAGAGTTTTAACCCCTGAGCTCTCTCTCCAGACAAAATGAAATGTAAAGTTGGTGGTATGGGCTATTTTGTTATTAGAGACTGGAAAATAGAGACATATATGACTTCATGTGAGATTCAACTTGTTAGGTTCCAGAACAGTATACACAGAATTATGTGAAACCTCTGAGTCACCTCCCAGAACATATCTATATGGCCTTTTGCTTCTTCACAGCCAGAATGCTGTCAATGCACACCAAGATTTACTAAACTCTCACAGCAAGTAGTGAGACATGCATTCTACCCTAGCTACAAGGCAATGCCATCATCTCCCATGCTTTTGAAATGTGCATCCCATAAAAGCTCTCGAGAGAACTGCCTAGTCAGCTCATCATTCCATGTTGGCTAATTAACACACATCATGGCAGACAACAGCTCATTCTTGGAGCAAGAGATAATTGTTGTTTCATTAGTTAGGTGCACAAAGAGTACTGCTAGCAAATTCCAACATGCAAAGCAGAAGAGTGAAACTACAAAACCTTCAAGTATAAATCACTCCCACCTGGTATCTGGCCAACTCGAATGCAAAAAATATGAAGAATGGGTTGGGCGAGTGGAGGGGCAGAAGCAGAAGAAAACTACTGTTCATTACTTTAATTTTCACTCTTCCTTTATTCTGTTTCATTTCCCTCTGTATACCTTTTAGCTTTCTTCTCCATTTTGCCACAGTTTTACTTTTCTTCTGACTTTCCCCACACTCTTACTTTCTGTCTTGATTTTTGAAACAAGGTCTCACTATTAGAAACTGGTGATCATCCTACCTTCCCCACAGAGTACAGAGTGCTGGGATTGTAGGTATATATCACCATATCCAACTTTTTACATACCTTTATTTTATTCTATATAAATTTTGATTATAAATGATAAATTTGTTTTATTAACTATTTCCACTTTTCACTTATTTCTTTATTATAAACATTTTGCCCACCTGTAGTCATGCCTATTATTTTACTATTTTAGCCCTTTTCATTTTTTAGTCAAAATGCAAAAATATTTATTTTGGTTTCTGTCATTTTTGGAAATTGTATTTGCTTTATGAAACATATAAGCAACTGACACTTGAAGCAAATACATGGAACCCTAATTTGACAAATTATCAACTTCTTATGCAATTGAAGATATACACATAGAATTATGCTATGAAGTAGTATTAGCATAATGACAATTCTTTATTGAAAATGTATGAGATATCTACTAATTGCTTTTCTCTGGGATATCCCACAATTTGCCTTCCACAGCTGGAAATGCAGGCCATTGCTAGTTCATTTGAGTCATTGACTGTAGAAATAACAGCTTGATTCTGTCAAGATGAGCACGAATTTACAATGATGATTAAAATTAAATTGTTGTTAATTTCCCAGAAATAGTATTTAAAAATTCCCTTAAGAAGTTAATCCCAGAATATATTTTTTCCCAGATTTCTGTATCCCAGTATTTGACGTGTTGAATACCTTTCTTAGAAATCAGGTAGCATTGGGGCTCGAGAGGTGGCTTAGGGGTTAAGCCTCTGCCTTGCAGGATGAGGGTCCTGAGTTCGGATCCCAGATCCCACGTATGGAAGCCGGGGCGGCCTGCGTTTCTGGTCCTGGTAGGTTGGAGCCTATGAATCCCCGGGCAGAGTAAACAAGGGGGAGGCGGTCCATGGTGATTCCCGAATTCGTCCGTGGTTCTACACACACATGCGCGCGCGCGCACACACACACACACACACACACACACACACACACACACATACACACACACACAATTGAATAAAAAAAATTTAAGAAATCAGGTAGCATTGGGAAAATCTCAAGAGAATCCACGACTTTTTGAGGGACTGATGAAGATTAATGTTGACAAGGAGAAAATGCAAGATGCTTTTTCCTTGACGATATATTCACTGACATAGATTCATGGGCTAGTGAGATAGCTCAATATATAAGGTGTTTAAGAAACCTGGTGACCTGAGGTCAATTCCCAGAATCCTACATGCTGGATGGAAAGAACTGACTTCTGAAGCTGTTTCCGGACCTCCACCCATGCGCTTTGTGATACCCCCCCTCTTCTGCACCATCTCAAAAATAAATAGTTAAGTAAATAAATTTTAAAGATTCGTGTTCTAGCAAGTACTCAGGCACAGAGCAATAGGGACTGTTTTGAGACATTACAAATCAAAAGGGCGCCACAAAAGTTAAAAGACTAGAAAATAGGAGGGAGTATGGCAGGGGGAAAAAAGAGTTGTAATAGGAAGAGAAAGGAGGATGGAATTGGGGTTAAGGGATGTAAACATTATAAATTCACTATATTCATGTACATGACACTAAAAAAAGTAATAAAAAAGAAAGGTAGTATTGTAATAATATTTGTTTATTATTATTTCAACAAGTAGATAAACATGCACATTTACTTCTTAATATATTTGAATACATGTTTAATTTATGAGTTTACTTATGATGGAAAGGGGTGTATTATTTGATAGGAAAACTTCATTAAAGTCTGTCAACCATTTTAAAAAGTGAACAGTTTAGTGAAAAGATCTTTTTAAATGGGCAGCTGTTATGCAGATGCTACAATCCAACATATGAGACTTGAGTAATTCTTGAAATTATGTCTTCACTATTTTTACAGCTCTTGAGGAAGGTAAATCTTGAGAAGAATCTTATGACATCCGGCTGTGTTGGCAAGAGATCATTGATTCTGATGAGTTGATATCCCTATGAGACAGAGCGTCTGCACTTTTCTAAAGAGGATTTCTCCTTTGGTTTATTGGGAACCTTTTGTCCCAGCAAGAACAATAGGGACTGTTTTGAGATATTATAAATCAAATGTTGTGTGCAGGCATGTGATATGGGGAAAGGAAGGTAGCAGGGATTTGAAAAAAAATTCCACAATGAGCCTTAAAATTGTAAAAAGAAAACTATGAAAGTGTTAAGTTATTTGAGACTTCTTCAGTCATTAGGGTAAGAGTTAAAGCTTCTAAGTGATTTGAGACTTCTTCAGTCAATAGGGTAAGGGTTAAAGCTTCTATCTTCTTGTTTTTCTAGTCAAGGGATTCAAATTTTACTGTTTCTGAAATGTCTGCCACTTGACACAAAGTCTGCACTTGTCTACTGCTCTCAAGAGAGAAGTACACTTAAGGGAATGTGTCTTTTTTAAAAATTAGAATGATTGTCCTTGATGAAAGATGTGACGAGCAGAATTGTGTATCACCGTGAAGATCATTGACAGAAGGAATTGGGAAAGTAAGCCATTTCTTTTACTTTTAAAGAGAAGTTAGTGCTTTTTTTTTTTTTTACCAAATTTAATTGTGTGTGTGTGTGTGTGTGTGTGTGTGTGTGTGTGTGTTATATGTGTACCTGTGTGGTATATGTGTACTTGTGTGTACATACATTGAGGTCAAAGAAGGATACGAATTACTTCTTCTATTGTACTATATCTTACTCCCTTGAAGACAAGAGTATC
This sequence comes from Typhlomys cinereus, assembly GCA_023101885.1. Classification (NCBI taxonomy): domain Eukaryota; kingdom Metazoa; phylum Chordata; class Mammalia; order Rodentia; family Platacanthomyidae; genus Typhlomys; species Typhlomys cinereus. Next base: position 2,463,165 of record JALPQD010000348.1, on the reverse strand, counting down.
TCTGTACACATGAAATTTGCCATTTTAGTATAGCTGTCAGTAAGTCCTCAGGGTCTGTTCTCTCGTGTGGGGGTTACATGCATGTGATTCCATGCCCAGCCTTTTTATACAGGTGCTAGCAATTCAAATTCAGGTCCTCATGTACTGAACCATTTCCTCAATGTAGTTTGCCATTTCTTGAGCACACTTGCTCACATTGAAACTTGATGATGAAATACATTTCAATACCTTAACTCAGTTGTGTTTAACACAAAGAAAATGTGAGTAAAACACTATATGAGATAAAGGAATATAACTGTAGGACTGGTCCAGCCAAAACAACAAAGAGCCATCGATGTCACATGATTCCCAGCATGCTTTACCTGGCATGCATCTTTGACGTTCCATCAGGCACCAGCCCTATATCCACGAAAGCTTCAGAAAGAGCAAGCGAGGTCTTTTTTATTTTAAACTAGTTATATATTTTTTATTTTATTATACATTATATATTTTATCTCTTTCTGTTGCTATTGTTATTGCCTTGTTTTCTATTGATTGCAAATTATATTTTTTTTAATTTTTAATTTTTTTATTTAATTGCACACGTGTATGTGTGTGTGTGCATGTATGTGTGCGTGTATGCATGAATGTGTGTGTAGAAGCACGGATGAATTCGGGAACCACCATGGACGCCTCCACCTCCTCCTTGTTTACTCTGCCCGGGATTCACAGGCTCCGCCCTACCAGGACCAGAAATGCAGGCCGCCCCCGCTTCCGCCCAATGTCTATACGTGGGGTCTAGGATCCGAACTCAGGACCTTCCGCCTGCAAGGCGGAGGCTTAACCCCTGAGCCACCTCTCCAGCCCCCGCAAATTATATTTTTGTAAAATGACTTTTTTATTTTTATTTTCTGTTTGCTATATTTGTATTTGCTTTCTTTTCTATTTGTTGATATTGCCATTCTGATTGGAATTATTTTCATTTTACATGATTTTTTATGTGTTGTATACCTTTTCTTCTTTCTTTGTGGTATTTAATATCAAACCTAACATATCAAACACATAAGGTTGGTGCTATGGCATTAAGCTATGCTCCCAGCCCAATTGAGAAAAATTGTTCTTACTTCATCTAGGGCCAAGTCCTGCTTAACTTTTGTAGATCTTTCAACTCTCAAAGAATGCAATAGGAAAAAAAGACCATAGCCGCAATGAAACATAGGTAAGAAGAACCAAAATACTACCTCTAATAGCATGTATTTATCCCAATTATAAGAGCATAGAGAAATAACACAAATTTTTTGGGCCATACACTTACAAGAGACTTTGCTATAGCTTCTCTCCATATTCTTTCAGACCATGTATTGTTCACAATTCTGAAAGGATTGTCACAAAGCAAATACTCCATATTTTCTGCTGTATACATCACACTGATCAAAGCTATCAGAGAGTTAACACCTTTACACCCTTACAAGTCCTACAGAGAATGCAGTCTCTTCAGTCTCTGATAAAACAGAAATCATGCAAAACCCAAAAACCTGCAGTAAAATTAATGTTTGGAGTCCAATTGAAGTTAGATTTAATATGATACCACTAACTATTATTAATTTGGGATCCATCTCCAAGGAAGATTATTTCCTTTGTATTTCTCATATGTAAATGGAAAGATATCTATACACTCAGAAATACAAATCTCGGCATATAAATGAAATAAATGTAAAAAAGACAGAGTGACTCTTTCAAAAATCCAGAACTCCCTAACAACCAATTCCAAAGACAACAAAATTTATAGTATACCACTATACTATGTGGGTGATATTAAACTTATCATTGAATTTAAAGAGGATATAAACGACTAGTTGAATTAAGGGAAATAATATAGGATATGAAAAAGCAGATCAATAAAAAATAGAGATTATAGAAAAAAACCAAATAGCAATATTAGAAGTGAAAAGCTCAGGAAACAATAAGAGGAAGAATTAGCAGTGAGATTATATCAAATTAAAAAACATTTGCAATGCAAGCACCACAAAAGGAGAAAATCTTTGCCATGGTTCATCTGACAGGGAATAAACATCAGTGATTCACAGGATTCAAACAACTTTATTTTTCAACTTTTTAAAAATTTAGCTTTACTCATGTACAGTTTCACATTTGAATACAATGAATTTATGTTATTTTCAGGCTTTTATTTCCCATTTCTTTTGGTCCTCCTTTTCCCATTACCAATCTTCTTCCCTAACACTGAGTTTCATCTGAAATGCCCGTACTGACAAGTGCCTGAGTACTTACTGGAACATGAATGACTGAACACTGGGTATACTATTGATGAAAGCATTTCTTCTCTCCCCCACCCAACATTAGCTTTCAACAGACTCTCGGGGAGGTGTGGAGTCTCTTGAGATTTTTTTCCCCTTCTATTGTAAAATGTCCATAGGCCAAATTTGCGCAGGACTAGTGGAAGTGCACATAGCTACGTTCATGGATGCTACAGCTCTGACATGTCCAGAAGATACTGTTGAATCATATCCCTCCTAACCCTCAGACTTTTAAATTCATATCACCCTCTCTTTCACACGTTTCTTAACCCTCGGGGTCATGGATGATGTGATGTCCTGCTTAGGGCCAGGCAGTCCAGGGTCACTTATTCTCTGCAGTTTGCTCATTTTTGATTCTCTGCATTAAATACCTTTTATTGCAAAAGAAAGCTTCTGGATCAAATGCTGAGCGCTCCTGTAATGGACAGGTATAGAAATAAATGTCCAGAAGGCAGTTTGATATCTAGTTCTTATAGCTAAACCTTAGCACTTTATTCCCCTTGAATCTATGCCCTTCTCTTCCACATGTTCTTGGCTTGATGTACAGTACCGATGTGTGAGACTGTTGATTGATTTTCTCCCCCCGAAGCTTGTATAGGGCCTTCTCAGTTTGTGTTAAGGATATATTCTATTTAGTGGTTTTATACAGGACAGAACCAATAGGATATATATATGGGGATTGTTTGATCGATATGAAAAAGACCATCTATCTATCCTCTCTGGAAAAAATCCTCACACCAGCAGTGTTCTACTAGGTGATTTTAAATCCCACAAAGTTAATACTCAAGACCAATCACCACACATGTCATTTATGTCCACAATGTATGTCTATATGCATTCATATGAATTACATTGAAAAATAAAAATATTACATACTCCCCAAAAACATTAGCTTTAAGATAAGATATATATGAATTTTTTCTAACTTTTTAATTTTTTTCATTCTTTTAGTTTCTTAGAGGAATACAGTAAATTTATATTATTTCCACCCCTGCTCCCCAATCCCATCTCTCTTCCTTTTCCCACTACAAACCTTTTCTTCCCTACCAGTTTCCCTACGACTTTCATGGATTTTTTTTTTTTTTTTTTTTTTTTTTTGCATGTGTGGCCCACTGAATTTCATCTGGGTTGGCTTTTATGACTTTGAATTCTGAGTACTTTCTGGAGCACAAATCACATATCAGTAGGTATAGCACTGGAAAAAAGCAGCTCTTCTTCTACCCTCTGGACCCTCCCATGACCTCACTAGACCAGCATTATGGTACACATAGCGACAGTAAGTTCGTGGATGTGGTTGTCATGTCAGGTTCAGAAGCTATTGTCTGTTCATACCCCTCCCCACCTTGAAGCTCTCACATGCTCAGCACTCCTTCCTTGATGATCCCAGAGTTATCGGATAGGGGGTAATTTAGATGTTTTGGTTAGAACTGAGCAGTCTCCAGTCACTTATTTTTTCATCGTATTTTTAAATTATATTAGCAATGGATCTATGTGTTTCCATCATCCATTACCTATCCCCACCCCACATCTGTTTAACTTTTATTGAATTTGTTCTTGAAAGTTATATATATATATATATATATATATATATATATATGTATGTATGTATATAGTGCCTTATGATGTAATCTCCTTCCTCTCCTTGTTCTCTCTTGTCTTAGGTTCTAGCATAGCTGATTTTTAACAAGTCTAGTATGGATATAATTTTTTGAAGATAGTAATTTTTTGAGGGGAACCTAAATATAGACCCATTTCACATCTGTTCACATTAATTTTCATCCATTTAAAATTTAATTATTTTACTTCAGTCAGGTGTCATTAACCAATAGTAACACATTGCTAATTCTAAAAATCAATGTAGTTTCTTTTAGTTTGTTTGAATTTTGAGTAATGATTTTGAATGGTATACTAATTGAGTTTTGTTCTTTTTCAGAGGATGTTTGCCAAAAACATGCAGCACAAGACAATGCATGAGGTATGTGGGTGGAAATAAAGAGGAAGCTGTTCAGCAGATGAGTCAAGGACAGAAATCCTGTTTGTACAAAAGTTGCTACTCAGGAAAGTAGAGCCTTGTAATGCCAATAAGTTTCTGCAAGCAAAATATAGACTGGAACTTGTTGTTCTTTTCAGAATACCAAGAAACGAGATCTTTTACATATACCTAGAATTAGCCATTTCATAAACTACCAATAAAAGTTTATCTCAACTAGATTTTGAATTCGAGATGCATAGAAGTTGGAAGTTGGAATGAAATAGCAGTCTTCTCAACTTGCATGTCCTTATTCTGCTAAAACAGATTAATTCTTTTTTGGGAGATTTTTGGAAATCTGAATTGCACAGAAAGAAAGATTTCAATCTTTCAATCCCTATAAGGAAAAGACAATGCTAAATATTGTTTAACATTTATTATAATTGCTTGAAGGTGAACTTCAACATTTTAAGTGAAGAATGAAATCTTTTTGATATGCTTTTCTTCTAAAATTTCTCATACTGCAATGAATCGATTTATGAGTAAAATGGAGTTTTACCATTCAAGCTCTTGTTAGGTATTAGCTAAAGACTGGAGTTGTGCACTTTTCTGATCTATCCAATTCCAGAGCCATGCTCGGTAAAAGGTGTTCCGCTCTTTTGTAGGAATCAGTTCATGTTTAATCTATTCCACAAAACTGTCCCTGATATTACGAGCTTAACTAGACAACTCTCCTCCTTATTACCTTTAGCCATACTATTATTTAAATGTTAATGAGAGCTAAGACTGTGCCACAGTTGTATATGTATTCTGAAGTAATAAGCAATAAAACAATAGTTGATGTTCTACCCTACCTCAGGCAAACCTCTGTTGTTCATCAACACACAATAGTAGCACAGATGTGCAACATTAGTAGTATGAATTAGAAATATGGACTATAAACACACACACATGTGCATGCATGCACACCCAACGCAACACAAACAGAGGGATTAGGTTGCCACTTGACTCAGAAGTTTGAGTTGAGTTGCCCCAAAACATTTTTGGGAATATTTGAAATAAATAGAATGTGCAATGTCTTTAGGGGGGCATACTTTAGAAAATTCTAAAAAAAAATCCTTTTATTTTAATGTAACTTTATCTGAATTATTGCTACTCTTTTACAAATATATTCTCATAATAGAATCTATAATTTCCATTCTTAGAATTTTCTGTAATGTTAATTTCTGAATAAAGAAACTTTATCAATCCACCTTGATGATGATTTCACTATCAGCTTGCCATGGTTCACTTAATAAGAATGGTGTGTGTGTGTGTGTGTGTGTGTGTGTGTGTGTGTGTGTGTGTGTGACTGTGTATATTAGAGGGCACTGTGTGCTCCTGTATAGGTCTAAGAATGACTTCAGAAATTATCCTAGGTTGCTCTATCTCCTGTTTTCTTTGCTTTGGGGTTCTCTAGGCTTTGCCTTCCAGGGCCAGAAATGCAGGGAGATGCCATTTCTGCTTGATGTTTTTATGTGGGATCTGGTATCCTAACTCAAGTTCCTTCCACTTGCAAGGCAATCTTAACCCCTAAGCCATCTCTCTAGCCCCAGAAATATATATATATATATATATATATATATATATATATATATATATTTAAAAAGTAGATGGATAAACAGATAAATCACATCCACTTGACTAATAAAATTTTCCTTTTGCTTTCCTTTGTGAAGCATTAATATGAGACACAGATATCTTTACTTTTTTCATTCTGAGAGATTGTGATGGTCAGTAATAATTGGCAGTCTGATACTCAGGAGGCAGACAGCTCACTGGAGAAGGATTTTCTTGGTTCAGATTGGTCTCTGAGCATGACTATTAAGATTGTTTTTATGGCATTAATTGATGTGAGAAGACACATCCCATAGTGATAGGATCGTTCCCCAGGCAGAGGATCCAGAAACGTTCGAGAATACAAGTGTACAGATCAAAATACATACACCGATTCACTGCTTTCTGCTCTAGCTATGGATGTGATGTGACTTCCCAGCAATGATGTGCTGCAACCTGGAACTGTGGGCCAGTTAAATCCTTTCTCCTAAACATATTATGTGTGTTTTGTTCTTTTCTGTTCTCTTCTGTGTTTTATTCCTTTATTATGTAATATAAGGTTATTGACTTTGCATTATAATACTCAAACATTGTTAAGTAAACTTATGTCATACAATTGAAGTTATGGAATATCAAGAAAAGTTAACATCTTTTAATGATTTTTACTTTTATTTTTAAATATTTTAGTGTGTGTGTGTATGTGTGTGTGTGTGTGTGTGTGTGTGTATGTGTGTGTGTGTGTGTATGTGTATCAAAGGGCACTGTGTGTCTCTGTGAAAAACCAAAGATGACTTTGGAAAGCATCCTGGATTGCTTCTATCTTCTCGCCTTTTCTTTTTTTTTTAAATATTTTGTTTAGTTTGGTGTATCAGAGGGCACTGTATGTCTCTGTGGAGGACCAAGGTAACTTCAGGAATCATCCTGGATTACTTCTACCTCCTGTTTTGGACCGGAAGTGCAAGCCAAGGCCATTTCTGCCTGGCGTTTTTACATGGGACCTGAAATTCAAATGTCAACCTTCTATTTGTGAGGCAGAGTATTAACCCCTGAGCCATATCTCCAGCCCGATTTTACTTCGTCTTTAGCAATAAACTGGAAACATATTTTATACCAGATAGTTGTATCACATTATGGAGAATTATGACCATATATTTTATTTTCTCCTGATTAAATATGAGAAATGATATGGGTGTCAAATTGACAAAGAGCAGAGTTGTGATGATTAATTGTATGTGTAAATTTGACTGGGCCATGGTCCAAAACAATTGTGAATGTTTGTGTGAGAGTGTATTAGGATACAATTGACATCAAAATCAGTAGACTAGATTAACTACATTGTCCTCACTAAGGTACAAGATTTGGAAAAAACTATTTTTTTCAAAATGTATGAATAATAAAGACAATATAGCACATATACACAATGGAATATGAGTCATCCATAAACTCTGTCATTTGAGATAACATTCATGGAATTGTAAATCATTATGCTAAATGAAGTAAGCCAGGCACAGAAATAAAAGTATTAAATGATCTCATTCTGATGTGGAATCTAAAAATTGTTGAACTTATAGAAGTTGAGAATTAAATAATATCCTCTAGAGACTAGGGAAAATGGTATTCAAGAGTTCATAATGTTGATCAATGAATATAAAATTATGGTTAGGAGCACAAAGTTGCACATTAAAGCAATTAAAGGTAACCAATAACTATTTCCCCCCTTAAATAGTTGTTTATTGTCAGTGTACTGGAAGGGATGGCAGAGTTAGCTTCACAGACAGTATCACACACCAAAATCACAAGGGCAGCAGGAGAGTGATGAGAAAGATACCCTTTTTTGGAGAGTGAGTGGGTGGGCAGGCACCCGAAGTGTTGACAGGCAGCTTAGTAGGCTTAGTAGGCATGGTTAGATATGAAGAGAGTCTTGGTGGCTACAGCCCCAGCCTGCCCACTTGGGGTTACTTGCCTTGACAAGCGAGGCTGTTGGCCAGGGCTTGCTCGACATACTCTTTCTGGGTTCTCTTTCTTTTCACCCCACGCCTTCAAGGCAGAGGCCTGCAGGGCTCAGCCACAGGAGAATATCAGGGCCCATGGCTTCAGCAAGCAACACTGGCATTGAGGTTGATGGATGCCCCTTCCTCACTCTGCCCTCCAGACAGGAAAGTGAGCCCAGGGACAGTAGGGGGCACTGTGTGACAGTTGCCATAGCAATCTCCTCATAAGAAAACTTCTGGGCACAAGCATAGCTTGGGGTGACCATGTTGGTCTTCAGCAAGATGCTTTCCAGGTAGATGTGATGGTCACTTAGAGCTTTGTCGACAGTAGCTAGCACCTTCTCAGTTACACACTGACAGCACTCCAGGTTATGGACCCCATCAGGGAGGATTTCAGGCTCCACAATGGGCACAATGCCATTCTGTTGGCAGATGCTGGCATAATGAGCCAGAATGATGGCATTTTCCATGATGGCAAGGGCTGAGGGGGTGTGTTATCCAATCTTCAGTACACAATGTTACTTGGCAAAGTCAGCTGCATCCTTCTTGTATTGGACACAGCATTCAAACAGCCCATCCAGACCTTAGGTAATGATCTCACCACTGGTTCTTGCCAGAGGCACTATGCCCTTGTCTACCTTGATGCCCACAGCACTACCCTTAGATTCGATAACTGGGGGAAAGGATGTCCATCACCAGCCTCCTAGAAAAGGACGACCCTCACCAATGCAGGGATTCATTTGATCAGCAGCAGTCAGCAGCAGCTGTTGGTAGAAGTGCCGGTTCTCCTCAGTGATCCCAGTGCCAACAGACACACGTGCTTGGCAGTGCTTTAGGTAGACTCATGTGCAACCAAGATGCCCTTGCCCAGAGCCCCAATGCTCTGGGTGCTCTCAGACAGCTCTTTCTTCTGCTATGGGGTCAGTGCTGGGTATGGGTAGGGCATGGAGCTGGTGGCAGCAAGTCTCTGACACAGAAAGGGGGCTTGGTTTTGGGGGGTATGGCAGCAGATGGCAAGAGTACTGATAGGCAAACACAGAAACGTTCAGCAGTTTATCACAAGACTCTAGTTTAACAGCTTTTTGTCTCTGGCCAGGGGGTAACATACAATGCCCACCAGGATGGAGTGAAGGGCATTGCAGGAGTAGCAAAACTGCAAAAGAAAACCAACAAACCATAATCCAGAACTTCACAGACTCTATATCAACCACCTAGAACTAGGCCAGCCTAATCTCTCCCCATCCTGAAGCTCAGGGACATTTGCGGAAGAGGGGGCGGTAAGAGCACAAGGATGGGAGGAGCAATGATTTGCAAGATTCTCCACACTAGTTAGGGCCGAAGCAATCATAATTGGACTTTGCATGCCCTGCACAATGTCCAGCACACTGTTGACCTCACAAAGTCTAGCATCTGCTAAAGGCACCAAGATCCTTGGAGGCAAAGGATTGGCAGCCACAGCAGTGTTCCTATGCTTAAGCGGACCACGGGAAAGGGTTCAGGCAAAGGCCACTGGGTCCTTGTACGTCATCGGAGAGGAGGGCCCAGAGGAAAATCAGGCATGCACAAGAAAGGACTCTCTGGGAATTGGGGCGGGAGGCACTGGGGGATGGGGAGGGAAAGGCGTGGGGAGGAGGAGCAGGGGGTACGGGGAGAGGAGGAGGGAGGGAGGGAACTGGTGTATCTATTAAGTTTGTATGAGCTGAAATAATAATAAAAATATATTAATAAAAAAAAAGAAACGTTCAGCAGAACTCGGTTCTCCCAATGGCTTTTGTACATTTCACCAATCTAGAGGAAGGATTTTGAAAGTTTTCATCATAAAGTGTTGAAAATGTTTGAAGAACTAATGTCTAGCCTGCTTTAAAGTATTTACATGAATGGGATACTGCACTTTACTGAATTAATATGAATTATTTCTATGTTTTGAGCATCAGTTAAAAATTTGAAAGTAAATAAAAGTTAAAAAAAATGTGAACTCATGTGCTGGCAAGATGACGGGGTGGTTAAGGCACTCGCTGCCAAGCCTGAATTTGATCTTCAGAGCACACATGGGGAAGAAGAGAAGCAACTCCCTCAAATTGTCCCGACCTCTACACACACACCACGACATGCCTGCGTCTGCACCCTCTGCTGTGATAAAAATTAATAGATGTTAACTTTTTAGTTAAATAAACGTATGAATTCTATTCTAATATTAGAAGCAACATTTAAAGACTTTGGATGTCATTTATCTTATTACCACACAAGAAAAAGGCTAAATAAGCAAAAAGTTAACTTGGTTTTTCAAAATCATCAGAAAACTTGTGTCAAAGGACAGACATGCTTGCCAAAAACTGAATAGCCAGTTAGAAGAGTGCAAAAAATTTTTCCACAAGCCCTGGAGTCTAAAACTGCGCCAAGATGGGGAAAGCTGGACTGAAAAATCCCAAGCTGCAATTAATTCTTGTATTAGTATGGACAAGTTGGATAATTTAACAAGTCAGGATGTGTGTAGTGTTTTTGGAGGGGATGCCTACATTTTGTGAACTGGCAGGAGGAACTCAAAATCAGTTGTTTTTAAACATGCCCATAAAATTCCACTCTTCCTAAAAAGAACTGTCTTCAAAAGAAAATATTTCATTGATGTCGAACAAATTATTTTTTTATCAGAGCATTAATGAACTTTCTACCAATATCTCCCCTTTAACATCGGTGCAGAAAAAAGCAAATACTCAACTACTAACCCCTTCTAAATTTCCATGTGAACAAAAGCAAATTCTCAACTGTACCATGCATTGTTTTTATGTCAGAGAAGAAGCAAAGCAAAGCAAAACAATACACAAAACACTAAAAATCACATGTGAAGGAACACAGACTAGTTAAATTATTAAAATTAGTCATGACAATGTAAACTTTCCCAACACACATCCGTACTTTGCACCACGTTAATAGGACTTCTCCATTGTATAACAGTAATGCAATTGAAATAACTGTGTAACCAGTTACTTCAATTTACTCAAGAAAATGGGAAAGTAGACTTAAAGACATCACAGTAAAATTTATTCTTTGGACAAAACAAAAAACAAAAAAAGTATGTGGGGCTGGAAAGATGGCTTAGGGGTTAAAGCTTTGCCTTGCAAGCAAAAGGATCTGAGTTAATATCTCAGATCCGACGTAAAAATGCAGGAGGAAAAGGCAGTGAACTGCACTTTCAGCCCTGGTGGGTGTTGCTTGGGAAACCCCAGAGCAAAGCAGCAAGGAGGTAGAGTAATCCCAGATGTTTCTCAAGGTCACCCTTGGGCGTCCACAGGCAAACACAGTGTCCTCTTCTATACACACCCACACTCACAAAGAAGTATGTAGGGGGAAAACATGGCCTAATACGTAGCCAGACAAATGTGAGACTACAAACTGATGACCTTTTTATACTTAGGCATATTTGTAGAAAAAAAATATAGTTTGAAGACATAGAACGTTCATCACAACCAGAGTCATTAATGGTAAAAATGTTGATTTATCAGCCTCTAAATTAAAAATCTGACGTGGTCAGTTAAACCCTGGCATTAATATGCTAAATATTTTAATGGAAAATTCAGTAACATACAAAGTTATATAATCAGAAAGATATAAGCTAGAAATAAGAAATCAAAAGGTAATGCTGCAAAGTGAAAAAAAATAACGAATGAAGAATCCCTTTGCTGGAAATAGACTCGAAAATTTTAAGGTGAGAATTAGCAAGATTTATAAGATATCAATGAATTTCTGAAATGAGAAGTTCAGAATATGATGGTAGCTATGATCTTCTAGCAATCAACTTTCCACAGATAGACAAATTGGTATAGCTAACTGTTCACAGAACTTCAAATAGTGCACTGACTTCACGAGAGCTAAGGAAGTCAGGTATAAGACCATATTTTCTGGTTTGTATGCAATCAGAACACATCCATTAAAGAAAGCAGGAAAGAAAAGTTGCTGATATGACCATTTCTCTAACTCCAAGTGACCAGGAAAGTGATGCTTCCCACTTGGCACACACAGAGAGAATCAAATTCACGCCTTAGCTTTGAAACTCATCAACAGACCTACCATGGTAAACTTCATGGTGAGCATTCCTAGTGAACTTTCTATGTCATGTTCCTATCGATGACATGAGTCTGTCATTTGTCTACATAAAAAAATGATTTGCTGTTTCTGTCACCCCACCTGAGTGGAACCAGAGTAAGCAAGATTATATTATCTGGGGGGAGAACAAAAAACATCTAAGCACAGGACATTTCCTTGAAGATCAGAGAGACTTGTCATGGTTAGGTCTGGCATTAGGCAGCACCAAAGGCCTCTGTACCCAGGACGGAGCTCACAAACAAGGTGAACAGACCTATCTTAACATAAGGTGGAAATATAAGTACTAATGGACAGCCTTGGTTTATTTTATTTTATTTATTTTTTGCCTAGTTATACAAGCTCAATAGGTTCCCTCTCTTTTTCCCCTTCCCTTTTCCTTCCCTCCTGTTGTCCCCCATTGCACTCTCCCTCCTCCCACTCTATTCTCCTCCTTTCTCACTCCCCTTCCTTCCCTCCACTCCCTTGGTGTTTCCTGCCTGCTCCCACCCATACTCTAGAACATCTGTTTATGTGGGCGCTGAATTTCCCTCTGAGTCATCTACACTAGTGAGGGTTCAGGACTCAGTGGCATACATTGGAGCTCCTTCTTGGGCTGCCCGCTAGTATGGGAACTCTATTATGTCTGTTTAACCCCTTGCCTTTAAAGATCCTACTGCCTGAAGCTGTCTCCCTGTGATCAGTGCTAGACTTTAGGGGGGGGGGTTGTTGACATGTCAGCCATTGTGCAGGTCAGGCAAGGTCCAATCACATTGTAACAATATCCTCGCCAGACTTGTGTGGAGTATCTTGCATATGGTTGGTCCTCCCCATCTTTAGGCTCTTACAATCTTGCTGCCCCCTCTTCCTCAAGGTTCCCTAGCTTTAGGGTGGGAAGAGATTTGGCTGGTCTGGTTCCGGGTAAATATTGTAGGGTTTTTGATGTTCTGAATTATAGTTTGATGTTTTCAGTTTTGCTGTTTCGGCACTGCCCTTGGTTGCATCCTAACTGGTTGTCAAGGTCATCTAACCAAAGATAAAAGACTGTTTAAAAGAAGATCTTAATATAAGAAGAAGCTTAAAGGTAGATGGAAGAATAGGAGTAGGACACAGCAGTAAGGGGGGGTCAGTCTCCCGTTTGCCAGGTGGTTACCATCTACCTGCCAGTCCCTGCATCCTCCCTGACTGGGGAGATCAAACCTGTTCAGTCCCAAGTGACCAGGAAGGGAAGTGAGAGTGAGCTGCACCAGATGTCTCGCTACTTAAATGCAGTACATGACCGTGGCCTAATTTCTCTATTGAAGTGTGTTCTTTTGTCTCCTTTCTTTTGAGGCCTTCTTTCCCCTTCTCTCCTGTTTATAATCTTTTGCAATTATAGTGAGCATTACAGAGATTTACCTTTGAGTATATCATTAAGTGGGTTTGGAACTAGGATCCATTTATTAGGGAGAACATACAGTGGCTAACTTTCTGTGTTTGGGATACTTCACTCAATATAATTTCTTTTAATTCCATCTATTTCCTGGAAAACTTCATTAATTCATTTTTTATGTAGACAGCCTTGGTTTTTAGATTGCACCATTGCTAGTTTACAACAGGTATATGGACCCCCTTGCCCAGGGTGCATAGGTTCTTCAGACTAAGGAATTCAAGAAAAACCCATATTAGCACCAGTCTTGGCATCCAAAAGACTTTCCCCAGTACCTTCTCCAACCTTAAGCTGAACAGTTTTTGGACCAGTGATCGAAGGCTGAGCCTTTGCGTGTATTTAGCAAAATCAGAAGAGACCTATATCCCAGTAGGATGGATTCCCTTTTTAGTCTGCATTTACTGGTAACTGTTGTATACATTCCATGGGTCTCTCAGATTATGAAATTCCTTGTAACTGTGAGACACAGGCATGATCAAATTTAGCATTAGATATGGTGAGGAAGGGAATGCTTTTCACACTATCCCAACCTTGGGCAGCATAGCCATTTACCAAAAGTAGAAAATGGTAGTTTGCACAAGAATTTACCTCGAAATTCCATAGCAAGCTGGTGAGATCTAGCACTGAACATATGCTAATAGCACTGATTTGTAGGACAGTAATGTGGGGAGAAAATCTCTGGGATATACTAGCCCTAATCCTTCAAGGGATGTACAGTAATGAATACCATGAATCAAGTTTTAAAAAGCCAAGATTAAATACAGTAGGTAAAATAAGGCAGGAGAAACTAACCTGTTGGAAAACTTCAAACAGCTATTTAAGGAAACAATGAGAGTTTAAAGAAAACACAAGGAAAACATTCAATATTCTGATAGGGATAGAAAAGAGATCAAAGTGATTAAAAAGTCAAAAGCATACATTAAGTAAATTAAGCACACAATTTGATGCATCAACGTGAGAATTGTTCAAATAGAATTAGAAAGCTCACAACAGGATTTTCAAACATATAAAATCAGAGAAGAAAAAAGGGGAAAAAACAAAAATTTCAGAAAATCTGTGGTAATTTGGGGCATCAGTAAAAGAAAAAAATGTTTGTTTTATCTGTGTTCAAGAATTATTAAAAAATGCCAAGAGTGTAAAAAAGTTTGAGAAAAAGACAGGGAAAGAAAACTGCACACATCTACAGAAAGATACACATATTCAGGTACAAGAAAATCAATCACTAGTGGTTACATTTAAATCAATAAATGAACCTTAAGGCATATTATAACAGCCTCTCAAGGTGAAAAAGAAATTAAGGATGTGAGAAAAATCAAACAAATAACACATGACAAATTGCAAGATTAAAGCCCCAATTAAATCTCTCTATTAAAGAAAAGTCCAATTGTCAAATTCTTCTTTGCAAAATTCTGTAAAACTCTTTGCATGAAAAAAGATATACCATGGAGGCCTGAGCACCCACAGGAGTAGATGGGTCAGAGTGAACCTTGGGGCCCATAGAAGCTGCAGGCGGAAGGGTAAGAGGGAGAGGGAAAGAAAGGTGAGGGGAAGGGAGATTATGGAGGGGATGGAGGTGAGGAGGGAGAGGGAAGCTGGGATGAATACCCAATATGCTTGTAAAAGTAGAAAAATAAAAATAAAAAACTAAGGAAATGCATCACTGAAAACAAAACAATAACAAAAAAACTCTTTTCATGAGTTCACTCTTGTCCTGATATCAACTAAGGAATAAAATACAATACAATACGATATACAATGTAAAATTAAAGACAACTATGGACATAGATAATGAATACTGACATAAATTTTCTAGATAAAACACTAAAAAATCAAGTTAAATAGTACATCAAAAATATATACCTTCCGAAAATCAGTAATATAATGAAACACAACAGAATGAAAGCAGTAACATTATCTCAAAAGATGAGCCAAAAATTCAAACCAGCTGACTGTGGCGAGGTTTTATCTCAAAATACTTTTATTTTCTATTTCCCTGGCTAGGAATGTTACATACTTTCTAAACTATTTCTTGGCCCTTGGTCTTCTAAGATCTGTTGGTTCATTTCACTAACACGTTTGTTCATTGGCAGTTTTTTTTTTTTTAAGTTTGCAGCAATTTGTAAATTCTGGATATTTAGCCCCCTGACTAAAGTATAGTTGGCAAATATTTTCTCACCTTCTGTGGCCTGTCTTTTTGCTCTACTGAGAGTTTTGGTGTGGAGAAACTTTCACATTTCCTTTCTAGATATTTTTAAAGTTTCATACATGAATCCAATGAATTTATGTCATTTCATCCCATATTAGCAAACTCCATCCACCCTCTTTTCCCACTGCAAACTTTCTTCCCTACTAGTATGTGGTAATTTTACATCTTTCTGCACGCATGGCCCACTGAGTTTCATCTGGATTGCCTTTAACAGCACGTGTCTGGACACTTGCTAGAGCATTGGTCATATATCAGTGCACATATCATTAGAGAAAGTAGCTTCCCTCTACCCATTCTAACATTAAGCCTAAAGAGTCTTTCAAGGAGGCATGTAAGATACTCTCTGGCCACACCCCTCTCCACCTTCAGGCTCTTACATTCTTGTGACCACCTCTTCCGTGATGTTCATGGGGCCTTGGAATAGAAGGTAACTTAAGTACCTTGGTTAGGGCAGAGCAGTCCACAGTCAATCTCTGCACTTCGGTAAGTTGTGATTTCTGTATTAAACATCTTCCATTGCAAAAGAAAGCTTCTACTCTGAGTGCTGAGAGCTTCTCTAATCAGAAGAGTTCTGGAGAATGTAGGAACAGTTAGCAGAGTGGCTGATTACTATTCTTTTTATCTCCCTGTGATCTCTAACAGATTCTGAGTTTGCCGCTATGCTGCCACCTTACCCTTAAGTCAATTTTGGAAATCTTTTCATTGAGCATTTAGGCAACAGAACGAAATGAAGGCCATCCAAAATGGAAAGGAGACAATCAAATTATCCATGATGGCAAATGACATGATTTCATATAAACAAACAAATAAAGTGCATCAAAATACTGACACCTTGACAAAAGAAGCTTAATAAAATTGCAAGATACCCCTTCAGTATAGGAATACTATTGTGGCTGTTAATCCCTTGCCTCTAAGGATCTTAGAGCCTGTGATCCATGCTAGACTTTGGGGAGGGGTCAATGACATGTTGGTCATTGTGCAGGTCATGTAAAGTCCTATTATGATTACTTCGGCCCTAACTTGTGTGGAGTATCTTGCATATATATCGTTGCTCCTCCCCATCTTTAGGTTCTTACAATCTTACCACTACCTCTTCTGCAAATTTCCCTGAGCTTTAGGATGGGGAGCAATGTTACTGAGTCCCTACACTCTATCAGAGAGGAGGACGCAGAGGGAAGTTTGACATGCACACTAAAGGATGCTCCAGGAATGGGGGAGGGCACTGGAAGAAAGGGAGGGAGGGGAGAAAGAAAGGGGAATAGGAAGGAGGGAGCAAGGGGATACAGGGAGGGGTGGAGGGAATGAGGGGAATGGGGTACCTATCAAATTTGTATAAAATTATTAATAAAAATAAATACATAAATAAATAAAATAATCCTGAAGCTCAGGGACATTTGCGGAAGAGGGGGCGGTAAGATTGTAAGAGCAAAAGGATGGAAGGAGCAATGATTTGAAAGATTCTCCACACTAGTTAGGGCCGAAGCAATCATAATAGGATTTTGCATGCCCTGCGCAATGTCCAACACACTATTGACCTCACAAAGTCTAGCATCAGCTAAAGGCACCAAGATCCTTGGAGGCAAGGGATTGACAGCCATAGTAGTGTTCCTATGCTTAAGGGGAACACAGGAAAGGGTTCAGGGAAATGCCCCTGGGTCCTTACACCTCATCGGAGAGGAGAACCCAGAGGAGAGTCTGGCATACACATTAAAGGACTCTCTGGGAATTGGGGGGAAGGCACTGGGGGATGGGGAGGGAGGGGAGGGGGAGCAGGGGGGTCGGGGGGAGGAGGAGGGAGGGAGGGAACTGGTCTACCTATTAAGTTTGTATGAGCAGAAATAATAAAAAATGTATTAAAAAAATAAAAACACTAAAAATTGTAAGATACAAATCAGCATAAAATTAGTAATATTTACACTAATAACAAATTTAAGAAAAATTTAAGAAGTATTGTCATTCAAAATTAGTTGCAAAAAGAATATATTTAAGAATTTAACCAAAGAAATATTTTTAAAAGGAAATTTCACCTATTGTTAAAAATGAAAGGAATTCACAAGGACACAAGAACTCAAAAAGTATCCCATGTTGATGAGTTGAGTTATAAAATATAGTTCTTTTATGTCTTGTTTTCAGTGTTTCTTTTTCTTCAAAAAGGAGTCCTGCTATGCATTTTAGTCTCTCTTGGAAAGTGTTGTATATAAGAGTATGGATGCAAAGTCATGATCATACTGCTTCGGTCCCCTAAATTTATTGGATTGTAAGTGCGCACCACCACACTTTACTTGCTAGGACAACTGTAACTGAAAAGGATCTATAAATCAATAAAACCCTTATCAAAATACCAATGACTTACTTCATATAACTAGTAAAAAAACAATAATTTTGGGTATGGAACCACAGAAGACTTAGAATAGACAAAGAGACTTTGAATTAAAGAACAAAACAATAGTCATTAAGTTTTGTGGTAGTAGCAGTAGAACCAACTGCAGCTAAACAGATGACAACAAAATTGGCAAATTATTGCATGTACAATAAATGGAAAATTTGGTTCCTGGTGGAAGTTTCAGTATAGTGATAGTACAGCTTCTTCAACACATTAATAAGGTCTTTGTGTGTCTCAATGGTGCCAACTGAAAGAGATATTAGAATTCTACTATCTTTAATATAGTATTCCATTTTACTGATACACTATATTTAATGAATTGCATTAGTTCATCCATTTCATATTGGTTTATGTCAATTCATCAGTTCTCAGAGACCACAAGTAATGATATTATGGTGTATGCATATCTTTATGAATTAATAAAACTTTATTACACATAATTATGTGTATTTATAATGTGCATTGTGAAAGTTTAATCTCATATCATTGGAAGCTTCAGATATGCACTCATCTACAAGTATGGGTTTGTCAATTATATATGTTATATGATTATTGAAACCTAACACTGAGCTTAAAAGGATATAGTATTGTACTATCAGTGTCTATGAGTCTCAGGAGAGCTACATAAAGCTTCTGGGGACCAAACTTGAGCTTCAGAGTTTTTTCTCTTTTATTAGTCCTACCTCATAACTACTTTATTTATCTACCTTCCATTCCTCATCCCCTTATAGAAACATTCTTGGGGAAAAATAATGACTTTCAGAATCACAGACTACATGTTTAGCTAGATATAATCTATAAGTCTAATTTGGGAAGAAAAGTACACTTAGGACATCCTTCAATGGCACAAGAATGCATAAATGATAATCACTGAATGGAAACAGCTACAAGAAAACAGGGCACATGTTTACCAAACTCATGGAAAGACATAGCACCCAAAGTCATGAGAGGTACAATAATAAAAATGTTTAAAAATGTTAACATAGGTCTGGAGAGCTGGCTCAGGGAGTTAAGAATCTGCCTCCCAATCAGAAGTTCCTGAGATTGGATCCCAGGTCCCACATAAAAATACTAGGTGCAAATGGCAGCAGCCTGCACTTCTCGCCCTGCTGGGTGGAGCCTGGGAAATCCCAGAGCAAAGCAGAAAGGAGGTAGAAACAATCCAAGATGATTCCTGAAATCACCTTTGGTCTCCCACAGGGACACACAGTACCCTTTGATACACACACACACACACACACACACACACACACACACGTACTAAATAAATAAAGTTTAAAAAAAAGTTAACATGGTACTAGAGCTCCATCAACATGACGAAGTAACAATAATGAGAATCATCCTTAATCAAATTTTGCCATTATTTCCATACTAGATCTTTTATTTCTTTTTTTTCATTTTTTTCTAGTGATATTCTTCCTTATTACAATAATTTTAAAATTTCCCTAGTTTTACAAGCATATTTTACAACATATTACAAGCATTTGAGTACTTATGCCTGCCTCATTCCTTCCCACCTCCTGCCCATCCCTCTTCCCCTACCCATCCCATTCCCTCCCTCCCTTCTGCCTGCCCACTTCTATGGGCTCCGGGGTTCGCTCTTGTCTACTCTTATGGGGATTCAGTCCTCTGTAGCATACTAAGTGGCCCCTCTTGATAAATGCCCCACTGATACGGGGATCCCCCTTCGCTCATCTAGCTCTAATATCCAAGGTTTCCACTGTATGTAATTATCTCTCCTGAGATCCTTGCTATTCTATTGGGGCATGTTGGCATGTCAGTTTTTATGCATGTCTGGTAAGGACAAATCTCATTGCAGTGAGTAATCTTTTATTTTTTAATTGATATCTAATGTTTATGTATAGGTTTCCTGAATTCCTTTAGTTCTATGTCACATTTTCCTTTAGTTCTTTATCACATTTTTCAGCTCTTTAAACACATGCTAATGTCTTAACCTAATGCATCCATTTATTTTATCCTTTTAAATGAATATACCTTTTCATTTCTATGAATGGTTTGTATTATTTTGATTAAAACTGGACATTTGAATATTATGATAATTCTGGATATCAAGCTCTTACCTTTTAGTTTTCTGGGAAATTTAAATTCTTTCTTTTTAAAGATTTTTAAATTTTTTCCCACATTTTATTTTTTTCCTAATCATACAAGCTCAATAGGTAACCCCCGTCCTCTCCCTTCCTGCTCCTCTTCCCCATCGTCCCCCCATTGCACTCTCTCCCTTCCTCCCTTCCTTTCACCCCCTCCCTCCCTCTCTTCTCCCAGTGCTTCCCTCTTCCTCCCTCCCATCTCCTAGAGCATCCTTTTATATAACCACCAAACCTCCCTCTGAGTCCTCCACCCTAGCGAGGGTCCAGGACTCAGTGGCATAGCCCAGAGCTCCTTCTTGGGCTCCCCATTAGTAAGGGGGTTCTATTATGACTGTTTAATCCCTTGCCTGTAAGGATCCTACTGCCTGGAGCCTTCTCCCCTGTGATCCATGCTAGACTTTGGGGGGGGGGATCATTGACATATCAGCCATTGTGCAGGTCAGGCAAAGTCCAATTCTGGCTGCTGCAGCCCTGACTTGTGTGGAGTATCTTGCATATTGTTGGTCCTCCCCATCTTTAGGCTTTTACAATCTTGCCACCCCCTCTTCTGCAAGGTTCCCTGAGCTTTAGGATGGGGAAAGATTTGGCTGGTTTGTTTCCAAGTGAATAATGTAGGGTCTTTGGTGTTCTGAATTATGGTTTGTTGTTTTCAGTTTTACTTTTCCTGCACTGCCCTTGACTACATCCCAATTGGTATTGAAGGTCATCTCCTAATCAAAGATAACTTTATCAAAGATAAAAGACAAATGAAGATTTTAATATAAGAGGAGACTCAAAGGTAGGTGGAAGAATAGGAGTAAGACACAGCGAGGGAGGGGGGTGGTCAGTGTTCCAATTGCGAGATGGTTACCGTCTATCTGTTGGTCCCTATTCCCTCCCTTATTGTTGAGATCAAACCTGTTCAGCCGCAAATGACCAGGAAGGAAAGTGAGAGTGAGCTGCACCAGATGTCTCACTACTTACATGCAATAGTTGATGGTGACCTATTTTCTCTACTGAAGCATCATTCCCTACCTCCTTTCTTTTGAAGTACTCGTTCCCCTTCCCTCCTGTTTATAATTCTTTGTGATTACAGTGGGGATTATAGAGATTTACCTTTGAATATGTCATTTAGTGGGTTTGGAACTAGGATCCACTTATTAGGGAGTGCATATGGCATCTAACTTTGTGTCTGGGATACTTCACTCAATATATTTTTTTCTAATTCCATCCATTTCCTGGCAAATGTCATTAATTCATCTTTTTTGATGGCTGAGTAGTATTCCATTGTATAAACGTATCACGTTTTCCTTATCCATTCGTCAACTGTTGGGCATTTGGGTTGATTCCATGACTTTGCTATTGTAAATAGTGCTACAATGAACAAGGTTGTGCTCTTGTCACTGTAGTGAAGGTTGTAGAAGTCAAGTTTTTCTGATATTTCTAAACATTTATTTACAAATAATGTATTTATTGTTGATAGTTATAGAATTCTTTGTGCCGTAGCTTATATTTGTGAGCTTTTCAACTGGCAATTTTTCAACAGTCCTTGAAAAAGTATTCTACAGTGAGTTCGTAGATATAGTACATTCTACAGCAGGTAACTCTTGTTATGTGTGTATGAGTCACATAAGCAAAAGGACCAGGAAGGTAGGAAAAAAACTTGTTGGGAAGTAGAAGACCATCAATGAGAGAATGGGGGTGAGGTAGGGGAATATGAGGAAAAATGAAAGAAATTTATTCTATGAAACTTTCAAAGAAAAAAAAGAATAAAATAATGTCAAATACTATAGTCTATTGTAGATTAGTTTTATGCTTGGACATTTCTTCAACATTTAAATAGGCTTGTACTCACTTGAAAGGTGAGCCTAAACTTCAAACTTTGCATCTTTAAATTTCCTACAATTTAAATATTTCTTTATATTATGTATATCTGTCATTCTTTCCCAAGTTCTGACAATTTTTAATTTTGACAGGTAGCATTTTTTTCCCACTGTTTTTTAGAGGGATATAAGCTTATATCTGCCTCTTCTGTCATATTGTTCTCTAAGTCAAGGATGACTTTTTAAAACTAATTAATTTAATTTGTGTGTGTGTGTGTGTGTGTGTGTGTGTGTGTGTGTGTGTGTGCGCGCGTGCGTGCGTGTGTGTCCATATGTCAGTGTGTATCAGAGGGCACTGTGTGTTCCTGTGTGTGCTCTAGGGTGACTTTGGAAACCATCCTGGATTGTTTCTACCTCCTTTTTGTTTTGTATTGGGACTTCCCAGGCTGCACTTTCCAGAGCCAGAAATGCAGGCCCTTTTCATTTCCCCCCTGGTATTTATAAGTGGTATCAAGTATACAAACTCAAGTTCTTCTATTGGTGAGACAGTATTAACCCCTGAGCCATTTTCCAGTTCCTTAAAGATGATTTTTATTGAGATCCAGAAAGAATATTCTGCATGAGACATAACCTGTGTCTTAGTAAAATTTAGGGAACATGTTTTCAGTGTCAAATTTGTGAATTGGTCTTCCATATACACTTATGTGTAAATTGAACAGGTTTTTTAATTTGCTTAAAGCTTAATTCTTCTTGAAAAGTTTATTGGAGGACCATGATTTCTCACCATGAAAGAAAAATTCAGGAAGGAAATTAAGATTTTAAAAAATTAAGTAAAAATGTACATTTACAACTTGATGGGTCAAATTTAGAAATAAGAATGTCAGGTATGGAGAATACTGTTGAAGAAATATTATATTCTAATATCATACATTACTTCAAGAATCCTCCAGCTGATTTCAGAGAAAGGGCCATTCTTCTAAAACAAAAACATGTTGCATATTTGGCATGCATGAATGCCTCTGAAAGCTTTCAATATAAATGTTGGCGAGCATCATGCTGTTTCCATGGCAACTTCTTCAATAATCTTTTGTTTATTCATTTCTGGTATAAAGAGTTTTCTTGTTCAATAATATCAATTGAATGGGTAGCAAAGTATGTATATGGTCATAAATATGAATTGTAGGTGTTAATATAGTTATTACACTTAGAACAATGAATTTTAAATATCCTATTAATATTGATAAGGGCCATTTGGGATTAGGGAGTCCACCCATCCTTTCATCCCAAGTACCAGTTGTTACCATTTGAAGAAGTGTGGAGCCATACGTAGACCCCAGCTCCAGTTCACCATTTGACATTTGAAAACATGCCCATAGCTCCACTTCAGCTCATGGTCATCTGTTGATGTTTGCGAATGCACTGAGGCTTTTGATCTCTCTTCAGTCCACTTTATAATGTATGGAAGTCAGCCGAGAATCTGACTCCGTACCCAGTTTCCACCCAGAACTTGTTCCGCTCTACAACTCTTTGTTATTTATATAATATCTAAGGTCAACGTAACAGGCCATGTCCGTCCCCCACTGCTTGAATCTCAGTTTTTCTCTTTTCTCTGCCGCCTTTAATATATTTTTTTACTTCTGCCAAAGAATGTAGGCTGCCCTAGTTAACAGCGTATGGGACTCTGCGCCTGTGTGCTTAACCTCTAGAGATACCAGACTGTTCTACATTATCTGTATAGCTATTTTTACCCCGCTACTTTTAATCTACCTTTAACTCAAACTCCTACATCTCCATGTTTTTTACTTCTATTATTCCTTCTTCTATGTATGCCCTGTCTTCTACTTTTTACAGCTTAATGATAATCATTCATCCACATAATTTCTTTCTTCTTTCTTTTGATTTTATCCATTCTGACACACAATGACCGATATACTACTACACTCGGTACTATTTGTGCACATTTACTCCAATTGATAATTAAGCAATGACTGTTTTGGAGGGTATGATATAAAGAAATGGGGAGTTAAAATAACTAAAGCTCATTATATAAGTGTGTGAACATGTCAAATAATACATTTAAAATGTTGATCTGTCATGGGCAAGAGAAACATAAGTAGAAATCATAAATAAATATAATATAGCTTCTTAGGATATATAAGAATAAAAAGACAAACTGGCAAAAGAATGAAAATAAAACAAAATCCCCTGTTCCAACAATCAGATACTAACTACTTGAAATCTGACAAATTGACTTGCCATGCCTTATGCAAGCAACTAGAACCTAACTCCTAATGACCCCTGGTGCTTCGTTGCAAATGTTGAGTCTCAAGAAAGGTGATGTTACAAAATTTACTAACTAGATAGTGCACTATCTTCTTCATACCTATTCAAGTAAATTCCCACACAAATTGTGGAATCATTTCTTTTATTTCTAATATGTAAATTGGGTAATGGATATTTGTTCACGGAAAAGCCATGTGACACAACTGGCATCCCAAAATAGGGACGACAAAAATCATGAATGATTTGGGGAAGGAGTGGTCATATGATCACTGCAATCACTGCTGATAAATACAACTGAGGCTGACCTATGCCAGACTGGAACATCCATGAGGCCAATTTGGATATGGCAACATTCCCCCATGTGGTATGTCCGCCGAGATGAGTGACAGGACATGTAAACCAGGATGACATATCTAAGAATAGAACATACTTGGGGGGGGAGAATTCAAGGGTTGCAGTGTTCTATGTGGTATGGATCTGGCTTTACAAATTATGTCTACTTGATGACTGAGGTCCACTATGTGAGTATGAGGACACCCTGAAAATGACTGAAAGACTAAAGGATGTAATAGAATCCCTGAAAATAACATGTATATAATAGAATCATAAGCATGCCGTGGATTGCTTTTCCTGTGGGTAGTAAGGCATGTAACTGAGTCTCAGCTATATCCTCCAAAAGATAGAATATGCCTATGTAAAGGCAAAATTACAATGGGAAAAAGGCATACAGTTTTTATGTCTTGTGTTATCTTCTGATTTGGCAGGGAACTATTTTTTAAAAGTGAAGATGGAACGGAAGTGTAGGCTTACAAAATACAAGGAAAAAACGACACAAGTTAGATATGTGCAAAAAAAAAATCCCAGAATTAAAGAATTTGGAACCTATTTTACTTTTGTTATACACTGGTGCAACAAATTACCTGACCCAAGTAAGCTTGGGAGGGATTTTATTCCAGCTCACAGCTCCGGGTTAGAGTCTTTGGCAGGAGAGTCGCAGCAGCAGGAACAGAGGGAACTGGTCCCATTGCATCCAGAATCACGAACAGAAAGCAAGGAATGAATGCTTGGTTGCTTGCCCTCTCCACCTTTATTCAGCCCCTAACTTCAATCCCAGGAAACAGTGCTGCCCAGGATGGTCTGAGGCTTTGCCTATCAATTTATACAATCAAAACAATCTCTAACAGGCATGCTCAGAGGCCAATCTCAATTTAGAGAATTCCTCTCAATGAATCTGAAGAGCTTCCTCCTTGCTGTCAGGATAAAAATTAATGCTAACCATCTTATAACCCAGGGGGATAACTGGACCATAAGGAATGTAACATGGTAAAAGTGATTGAAGATACCCCTTGTGCCCAAGTTTGAATAGAAAAGAAGGCCCCCAACTGTGCACATGATTCAATGTGCACATGGGGACCTTAATAATGGTGCAATGAAACGTGCATTTAGAAAGACATTTACATAATCTGTGATAAAGCCAGGAATCAGTCTGTGGGACATGGGGACAGATGGGATGAATCTCAAATGTTGTGAAATGAAAGAAACTGATATAATTGTCCATTCATTTTTGAGACAATGACTGCATGATGTAAAACAATACGAGGGAATTTATTCCTTAATGAACTGGTTTATACCAAACAATTGGTGATACTTGCTTATAACAGGCATGAACATCAGAAGCTCAAGACCATAGGGGAAGGACAGGTAACACTGAGGAAACTGAGAGTAAAGAAGGAAGTATTTTATGCCTTTTAATGCCCTGTTTGCTAGCCTACATAGGACTACAGAAGACTTAAAACAGAGGCTGATCTGGGGCTGGAGAGGTGGCTCAAGGGTTAAGCTTCTGCTTTGCAGGTGTGAAGGTCCTGGGTTTGGATCCTAGACCCCACGTATAGACGCCGGGCGGAAGCGGGGGCGGCCTGCTTTTCTGGTCCTGGTAGGGCGGAGCCTGTGAATCCCAGGGCAAAGTAAACAAGGAGGAGGTGGAGGTGTCCATGGTGGTTCCCGAATTCGTCCGTGGTTCTACATACACACACACACATACACACATACATACACACGCATACATGCACTATTGAATAAATAATAAATAATTAAAAAATTTTAAAAAAGAGGCTGATCTGAATCAATCCAGATGTTCATCAACTAAAGTATGGCTAATGAAAATATACAAACTGGAATACTATTTGTCTATCAAAGAAATGAAATTATGAAAGTTGGTGATAAATGGATGCAACTGGAAAATATATTGAGTGATGTCCCAGAAACATAAAGACAAATGCCACGTTTGTTTTTTTTTTTCTTACATGCGAATGCTGTCATCAAACCTTCAGGTTTGTGCACTTAGCCAAGAATATCTGTAACTGCCAGAAAACTTGAAAGGGACCATTAAGCATTGAGGAGTAGATCTTTCCGGAGGGGAATACAAAAGACCACAGGTGGTAAGGAGATGGAAGTGGAAATAATAGTTAGGGGGAGGATTAAGGAGGGAAGGAAATGAATGGTGTACAGGAAAGAGTAGGGGAGTAACGAGTATTATTAAGTCGTAATATGCAGCAAAAAACCTTCTATATTATTTTATCAAAAATGTAATTTTTAAAATGAGGGGAAATGAGACAGAGAGAGAGAGAATATATTAGGTTTAATGTAACCTTCTTTGAGATGCTCCTACCAGAAACCATAGGTAATTCAAATTCTCAGGCCATATGTGATGCCCCCTAATGAACTACTGGCCAGAGACAGAGATGATGAAAGGTGCAGGTAAACAACATTAAATTTGACCTAGGAGTGGGAAGCTATTTCTTCAAGAACCTGCAGTGTACATTTCTTCTCTGCAATACAAATGTATACTGGAGGCTGGAGAGATGGCTCAGGGGTTAAGACTGCCCAGCAAATGGAAGGTCTGAATTCACATCCCAGATCCCACATAAAAACACCAGGTGAAAACAGGTGGCAGCCTGAACTTCCCACCCTAGTGGGCGGAGCCTAGGAAATCCCAGAGCAAAGCAGAAAGGAGGTAGAAGCAAGCCAGGATGATTCGTGAATTCACCCTTGGTTCTACACAGGGACATAAGTGCCCTCTGAGACACACCCCCACACCCCCCCACCCCCCCCCACACACTGACTCACTAAATAAATAAATATACTTTTTAAAAAGTTGCATCATGACAAATTACAATGGCATAAAATAAGGGATCCTATTTAAAAATGCACACTAGGTATCTAGATTGCTCATTCACCTTGAGGCCCTACATTTATCTTGTGAGAGGCAATAATCACTGTTTTAGCCACAGTGACCATCAAAATCTCTCAAATCTGAGGATCCAGCTTGAACAGCATGTACAGTAGGTGATAGTAGGGTCTTAAAAACCCCTGGGCCTTGGGATGCACCAAACTGTTTGTGCTACCTAGTGAGAGTGTGAGCAGAGGATGTCCCACTAAAAATGTGGATTGCAGAAATTAAATAAAGTAGTGAATCCCATTCACACCATCACCCTACCAAAAGTTTTTAAAGAAAAAGTTGGTATATGTGATGCCAACTTTTCACCTTGTATTGGACCCTACAACTGTTTCCTTTTTTATTATATTCTTAAAACTGCCTTCTAACTTTCATACTGCTAAAAGGTGCCATGTAGGCTCTTTGGGGGAGAATTGCCATCAACAGCCCTGTTTGCTATGGATCTTGCATGCTATGGTACTAACATTCTAGTGTCACAGTAATGTTTTGAATCAACTACGTTGCCATTGGATTGGATGACAGTTCCACAGGGAAGATCTCATTACTGAGATTGTAAGCCAGAACAGAAGTCCAAAAGGAGGTCAAAGGCCCCAATAGAGAAACTTCTGTTAATGTGATGTGAATGACAAATTGCCTTCTAAATATGTGTGTTTATGTCAATAGATCACTGTTGCTAATAACCTCAATTGACATGAAAGGAATCTTTTCTTTCAATGGGTGATATAGTAGAGAGAAACATAATTGGTCAGGATCCTGAGAGTATGTGATTATTGCCATAGCATACTGGCACATGCATAGACAGAGAAAAGTAACTATACATTCAGATCATCCCCTCCAACATTGAAAACATTGCAGTAGAGGTATCATAAAGATTGGAAGAACCAGAGGAAGTGATGGAATGTCAAGTAGCAATTTCCTCCAAATTTAATAATTTATTTAGTACATAGGAAGCAAATAACTCATTTGTTTCAGGAGGTCCCTGAAACAATATTTAATGCTATATATATATATATATATATATATATATATAAATGATATCATACTTTATATTGATATTTGAAGAAACTACTTAAATAATAAATTATTAGATAATACTTATTAGCCATGTGAATTTAAAGAGATTGATCTCTCCTGTCAATTTTTAAAAATATTTTATTTATTTGTTTTATGTTTATGTGCGTGTGTGTGTGTGTGAGAGAGAGAGAGAGAGAGAGAGAGAGAGAGAGAGAGAGAGAACTGCTTGTCTCTGTGGACCAAGAGTGACTTCTGGAATCATTCTGTGTTGCTTCTATCTTCTTTCTGCTTCACTCTTTGATTTCCAAGGCTCCACCCACCAGGGCCAGAAGTGCAGGCTGAAGCCCTTTCCACCTGGTGTTTTTTACATGGGACCTGGGATCCAAACTCAGGATCTTCTGCTTGCGAGACAGAATCTTAACCCTTGAGCCATCTCTCCAGACCAATTCTGTCAATTTTTAAAAGAAAATTATGACAAGCCTACTTAATTGCATTAAACCAATTAATAATACATGTACAACACAATGCTTGAGGCATGGAACGTGTTATACAGTGTTGTTGATATATGTAAATTCAGTTTTAAGAAGACTCCAAAATATATCCATTGCTCTTTCTAACACTAAAATTAAAAACACACAAAAATTCAATTGACAAAGAAATTAATATTAAAGAAGGCAATAAATAAATCCCTTTCCTATAATCTATTGTTTCCACGTTAGTTTTAAAGTGATCTTACAATTCCAATGGGTCATTTTGTCAGAGCTTCATGGAAATATTCTATTTTTATCTAACCTAAGATTATGTGGCACAGTTTTTAAATTGTTTTCACAATTTTGTACATGCATACGATGCATTTTGATTAGATTCACCTAGTACTCTCTTGTTTTCACTCTCTCCTGCTGAATCACCTTTTCTTTCCAACTAACTTTCTCCTGCCTTCATATCCTTTTTTTG
Source organism: Typhlomys cinereus (assembly GCA_023101885.1). Lineage (NCBI taxonomy): Eukaryota > Metazoa > Chordata > Mammalia > Rodentia > Platacanthomyidae > Typhlomys > Typhlomys cinereus. The sequence continues at coordinate 2,433,824 of JALPQD010000348.1, read as the reverse complement.
TACACATTTTGTTTAAATCAGGTCAGTCCTTGAGCATTATGAGAGGTTATTTACTAGACTTTGGACAACCTACCAGAGTAGACTGGAGTCTCCAGAATGACTGCTAAATAGACAACCTCAACGTTGGGGAGAGGAGGATAGTAATTAAAGTAACTAAAGTGAAGTAAAAAGATGTCAATTCACTAAGCTAGATGCACCCAGGTTTAAAATACATATCCTTCGTTTCCTTATTTTCTGACTTCGGTTATGTCACGTTCCTTCCTTCAATTACTATATCTACATTTCAGGTATATTTCAATATTAAGCAAACCTTAGAAAAACCTGTAGCGCAAAGCAGTATGTATTCCATGGATGATAGGAAAACTGTACATAGACATCTCAGCAATGAAATAAATAAAAGTGTTGGATCAGATGGTTAGAAGAAAAGACAGAAATATGAGTCTGTAGGTGAGGAAGAGAATTTTACAGAATAAGATTGTTAAGACAAATTATCCAGAGACATTGCTTAAGTCTTCAATTGAAGACATAAAATCTTATTCTGTTCAACCATGAGTTGTAACATCTACAACTTAATTACAGAACCAACAGGAAGAACACATTTGTCAGAATGCTATATGCCTTAAAATAAAACTAAAGTCTCTTGCTAAAATTTTCCTGGAAAATTGTCAAAGGTTTTCAAACAATTTCCTGGTCTCCCAAAATAATGGCCATATGGCCTTTGTGTGATTCACTTAGCTCATTACTCAACAAAATACCTTAAAATTATTATGTAAACCTCAAATTTTGATACTTGTATTCAAACTACTTCTATAACCATTAATTTTAGCTATTAATGTGTATAATATGAAGCTTTATCTACCCAATGTTTCAGGATAAGAAACCTATCTTATGCCTTACTAGCTCTTGGATATGAATTCCTAGTGTTTTTTCATTGGTTTTCTTCTCTATTTTTAGTTTCGGTGTTTTTGACTACAGGAAGTGCCACTCCAACATATAATAATAACGTTTGACCCTTATCCTTCCTTGGGTCTCTGGAGCCAAACAAAATTATTTTAAGCATATAAGGAAAGGGAAAATAATAGCAAAAATATTTTTCTTATACTTTACTAATCCATTTAAAATATAACCCAACAAAATAATTTTTCATTGATTTATGATATCAATATCACAAGTAACAAAAGAAAAAATAAACTTAGACCATCAAAATTAGGAATTTTTGAGGGACACAGCAGCATGAATTTTGACAAAAGTTTACACTGAAGAAAAGAACTCAATGCGAAACCTGAAACTTGAAATTTCTTCAGGAGAGACTAGGAAGTATACTTGAAGAGATAGACTTGGGTAAGGACTTTCTGAATAGTACAGACTGTGTGGGAAATAAGATAAACAATTTGTAAGTGTGCCCTCACGAAATTCAAAAGCTTCTGTTCTTCATCAAGTACTGTTAAGGAAGCAAAGAAGCAGCATATACACTCAGAAAAATATTTGCCAATTATACATCCAACAGAGGATTAGTGTCCAGAATATGCAAAAGACTGAAAAAATTAAACAACACAAAAGCAAACAACCCAATTTTTTAAGTGGGCTTTGTTGGGCAGTGTGACAGCTCAGTGGGTAAGGCACATGCTCAGAAACTTGGTGACCTGAGCTCAATCCCCAGAACTCACATGATGGGAGGAGAGAACTTACTTCTAAAAATTGTCCTCTAGCATCTATCTCTCTCCTTCTCTCTCTCTCTCTCTCTCTCTCTCTCTCTCTCTCTCTCTCTCTCTCTCTCTCTCTTTCTCTCTTTCTCTCTCTCAATAAATAAATAAATAAATAAATAAATAAATAATTTTAAATTTTTTTCTAGTTTTACAAACATAATGATTGGTTGGCCATGCCCCTCCACCTTTCCTCCTCCTTCTCTCTTCCTTTCCTCTCCCACCACTTTCTCCTCCCTTCACCAATCCATCCCTTTTCCTCCCACCCTCCTGCCTGTCTGCTTGTACACGCCCCACGGTTCCCTTTGGGTTGTCTGCCCCAGTAGGGATTCAGGCCTCTGTGGCAGATTAAATGGCCTGTCCTTGGGTAGAAACAAGGATAAGGGTATTCCCTTCACCTGTCTAGCTCTAATCCCTAACAATGGGTGGTGAGAAACTATCAGTAGATAGGATCAGAAGCCTTAATACTAACCACAAACATCTGATAGCAAAGCTCCATCTAAACACCTCTCATTTTATCTTTAGATAAGAAAAAAAGTCTCAATACCCAACTAAGATGCAGCCTAGTGCAATAGAAGAGCAGTGAAACAGACAACTAACCAGAGTGCAGAGTACTGGAAACCCTAAAGTGCTCAGCAGGAATCAAGCCAACCAACCCTCTTTCCATGCTAAGGCTCAGGGAATCTTGCAGAAGACTGTAAGAGCATAAAGGTGGGGAGGTCCACTGCAGGCCAGGATGTTCCACTCAAGTCAGGGCTGCTCCATCCAGGAACTCACTGCAATGAGACTTATCAGACTTGCACTATGGCTGGCATGTCAACATTCCCTCATAGACTAATGAGGAACTCAGGAGAAATAGTAATTCATTTAAAAAAGTATTTTTGCTGAGACATTGCTATCACGGCTTTGTGGACAATTAAATATTTTCCAGTGCACCACCTCCTGATGGGCTGTTGGTTGGAGAGGGTTCAAAGGATTCAAAAGTAATAATAGGCATTGCCCCATTGTTCTTGGTTGCCCTCTAGAAACTTAGAGTAAGACCCTATTGCTGAAAATACCTTACACAAAGATTATAGGACATGGAAAAAACAAGCTGAAATGGATAAGGAAGTTTTCACCTTTTACAGTGCCAGAAACTATGATGCAGGCTTCCGGGGGAGAAAAGCAATTAATGGTTATACCCAACTGTGGATGCTGCAAGCTACAGTAACAACTACTCTGGCACCATTGGAGAAGATCATTGGTGCAATAGTGATATGTCAGATACAGGAGTAACCAGTTGCTTTCTGATTGGATTTAAGGCTTTCTTTTTAGCAGGGGACACATGCCTGGTACTCTAAACCTAGTAAAATATCCTTGGAAGAGGAGAATGAGATGAGAACAAACTACTTAGACTTAACTATGAATATTTAAAAGCAAACTACCATCTAAACACTTACACCCGCAGATAAAGTTCTCAGCACTTGATCAAGAAGTATCCTTTTTGCAATGGATGATGTGTAATTCAGAGAACCACAACTGACCAAATACAGAAATTAAGTCACCGTGGAGTTCTCAGGTCTAAAGAGGACATCAAAATTCTCAGGGCTCAGTGAACTTTGCAGAAGAAAGGACAGTAAGACTGTTAAGAGCCTGTGGGTAAATAGAATTGCTTCTAAACAATCTTCTGCCACACCCAAGAACTCAAGGGGATATTCTCTCCTACTAGACATGCATAGTAGTTGGTCTATCAACATTTCACCATGAATGAGGGAAGATCTAAAGAAATACTACATCTCCCTGAGATGATATTTAAAGCTAACACCAGACAGGAGAAGGGAAGCTTCATTATTCAGCAATTTACCCACTGATAAATCATCCTTGCCCCAATGAGTACACAGGCCCTTGCCAGTACAGGTGTCCCAGATTCAATCCAGTGGGTCACACAAGCAAAAAGACGCGAAAATAGGAGGGAAAGTGACTGGAATGGGGAACACGCATAGTGGGACAGGAGAGGGAATGAGATGGAATTGAGTAGTAAGGGGTAAAAACACATGAAGTCACTGTATGCATGTAAGTGTCAAAGAATAAAAATTAAATTAATAAAGATACTTTTGAACTCAATAGTTTTCAAAAGAAATTAAAATGACTCAGAAATTCCTAAAATAATAAGTATTCAGCATCCTCAACCTTCAGAGATGTGTTATCCATCTGAATGGTATGATCAAGTAAACAGATACAAGAAAATTCTGGAGAGGATGTGGAGAAAAAGAAACTCTTATTCACTGTTGGTGGGAATGTACATTTATGCAACTACTGTAGAAAGCAGTGTGTGGTTTCCCCATAAAGCTAGAAATAGAACTGCTGTATGACCCAGCTAGACCTCTCCTTGACATATTCTCAAAGTATTCTACATCTCACCTTAGAGATACATGCATTATATCTTATAGTCAATATATAAATTGAATATATATATATATATATATTCTCATTGTGGCTGTATTCACAATATCAAGGAAGTGGATTCAGCCTAGATATCCATCAACTGATCAAGGGACAATGAAAATGTACTGCATAGAGAAAATAGGCCACCATCAAGGACTGAAAATAAGTAATGAGTCATCTGGTTAAGTTCACAGACTTTCGTTCCTGATCATTTACAACTGATGGGGTATGATCTTACCAGAAGGGGAGGGCATATAGTCTGGCAGATAGAAAGTAACCATTTCGCAGATGGGTGATTGATCCCTCCCTCACCGCAGTTTCCTACTTTTATTACATCTACCTTTGAATATACTCTTATAACAAGACTCTAATTTATCAGGTTTTTATCTCTGGCCAGGGGGTGATATCCAATACCCATCAGGATGGAGTGAAGGGCATTGCAGGAGCAGCAAAACTGAAAAAAAAATCAACGATCCATAATCCAGAACATCAGAGACTCTATATCAACCACTTGGAACTAGGCCAGCCTAATCTCTCCCCATCCTGAAGCTCAGGGAAATTTGCGGAAGAGGGGGTGGTAAGATTGTAAGAGCACAAGGATGGGAGGAGTAACGATATGCAAGAATCTCCACACAAGCTAGGGCCGAAGCAATCATAATTGGACTTTGCATGCCCTGCGCAATGTCCAACACACTATTGACCCCACAAAGTCTAGCGCTAGGATCCTTGGAGGCAAGGGACTGACAGCCACAGTAGTGTTCCTATGCTTAAAGGGAACACAGGAAACGGTTCTGGGAAATGCCCCTGGGTCCTTGCACCTCATCGGAGAGGAGGACCAGAGAAGAGTTTGGCATGCTCATTAAAGGATGCTCCGGGGATGGGAGGGGGAGGCACTGGGGGATAGGGAGGGAAGGGAGGTGGGGGGCACAGGGGAATGAGGGGTTGGAGGGAGGGGGGGGACCAGTATACCTGTTAAGTTTGTATGAGTGGAAATAAAAAAATAAAAAATAAAAATAAATAAAAAAAGAAAATGTACTGCATATACACAACAGAACATTATTCATCTATTAAGAAACATGAATGCCAGAGAGATGACTCAGGGTTTAAAACTCTGCTTTGCAAACAAAAGGTCCTGAGTTTGGATCCCAGGTCCCTTAGAAAAATGCCAGGTGGATAGAACTAGGCCAGCTTAGTCTCTCCCCATCTTGAAGCTCAGGGAAATTTGCGGAAGAGGGGGCAGTAAGAGTGTAAGAGCATAAGGATGGGAGGAGCAATGATATGTAAGATACTCTATACTAGTTAGGGCTGAAGCAATCATAATTGGACTTTGCATGCCCTGCGCATTGTCCAACACACTGTTGACCTCACAAAGTCTAGCATCTGCTAAAGGCACCAAGATCCTTGGAGGCAAAGGATTGGCAGCCACAGCAGTGTTCCTATACTTAAGGGGAACACGGGAAAGGGTTCGGGAAAGGCCACTGGGTCCTTGTACGTCATCGGAGAGGAGGGCCCAGAAGAAAATCAGACATGCACAAGAAAGGACTCTCTGGGAATTGGGGTGGGAGGCATTGGGGATGGGGAGGGAGAGGGGTGGGGAGGGGGAGCAGGGGGTACGGGGGGAGGAGGAGGGAGGGAGGGAACTGGTGTACCTAATAAGTTTGTATGAGCTGAAATAAAAAAAAAAAAAGAAAAAAAAAAAAAAGAAAAATGCCAGGTGGAAATGGTGGCAGCCTGTATTTCTGGACCTGGTGAGCAGAGCCTGGGAAATCACAGAGTGAAGCAAAAAGGAGGTAGAAGCAATCCAGGATGATTCCTGAAGTCACCCTTGGTCTTCCACAGGACACACACACACACACACACGCACACACACAGAGAGAGAGAGAGAGAGAGAGAGAGAGAGAGAGAGAGAGAGAGAGAATTAATAAAGTTTTTAAAAAGAAAAATGAAATCATGAAATTCACAGATAAATGAATGGAATTAGATATGAAATATACTAGGTAAAGTAGCCCAGACACAGAAAGACAAATACTACATGTTCTCTCTTATATGTGGATTCTGGTTTAATTTGGGGTACCTGTCAACGCCAAGAAACTAGAAAATAACCATCAAGGAAGGGGCAAGGAAGAAGCATCTGAAGGGTGAGGAAGGCCCATGATATGAGGCGGAGAGGAGAATAATAAAGGGGAGCGCTTAGGAGCATGCAGGATGACAGTGTAGGTCAGATAAGGGGTCGGTCGGGAAGAGATAATTAACACTTTGGAGGCATAATAAACTGAACTTAAACCTGTTATTTTATTTGTGTGCATGTGTGTGTGTGTGTGTGTGTGTGTGTGCGTGCATGTGTATACCAAAGGGCACTTGTGTCTTACGTGTGTGTGCCTGTAGAAGCTCAAGAATGATTTTTTTCTGAAAAGAATCATTCTGGATTGCCCTATCTTCATAATCCTTTGTTCTGAGGTTTCCCAGGGCTGTAATTACAAGCTGCCACCATTTCTGCCCTATCATTTTTACATGGAATCTGGGATCTGAACTTGGGACCTTCTGTTTGCAAGGCAAAGGCTTTAACCCCTGAACCATATTCCAAGCCCTATTGTCATATTTTAAAAGAACTTTTGTACATAAAAAGGCACTAAAAATTTTAAAAAGTGTGAAGAGGAGAAAATGTTTTAAAATAATGCATCTGATAAAGGATTAATATCTAGACTAAATAAAGTATTCATATAACACAACAACAACCAAAAGCAGTTTAAAATGGGCAAGACAAGGAAGGGCCTCTTTATCTTCCACAGAGGCCTGAACCCCCAGTACAGCAGATGATATAGAGGGAACCCATAGAAGCTAATGAACAGGAAAATAGGAGGGGGCCGACTAGACCAAGAAAGGAAGGGGAAGGGAGAATGGGAAGGGATGAGAGAAGGAGGAAAGGGAGAAAGGAAGAGAGGGAGAAAGAGGGAGGCAAGAAACATGTTTAACTAGGAAAAATAAAAATGATTTTAAAAAATGGACAAAGGACTTAAATGGACTTTCCCCTAAAAAGATTTACAAATGTACAAGAAGTCCACACAAAGATGTTCAATATCATGGAATTGCAGATCAGAACAAACAGGTTTTGCTTTTATAACTATTAGGACATTTATAATCACAAACATAAGCTTAAAAACAGAAAATAACATGTGAGGGAAAAATGGAGGAACTGGTAACTTACAGCATTGCTGATGGGAATGTGAACTGGTTCAGTCACTGTGGAAAACATTTTAGTAGTTTAGGTAAAGCGAAAACACACTAGTCATATGACCCAGAAACTCCACTCCTACATATATACTCAAAAGACTTGACAGCAGAGACTCATGCAACTATTCAACATTTATAACATCATTATTCATAGTAGGAACAACATACATCCATCAAAAGATGAATGAATAAACAGAATGTGGTACCAATACTTAATAAAATGCTATAAAGATAAATAACTACAAATTCGATATATCCTGCTATATGGATAGGCAAATACATAGACAGAATGTAAGTAACTAGAGATTGAGGCAAAAAGAAAAAATAATATTCTTTGATGACACATGTAGTTTTTGTTGCATATAATAGAAAGGCTTTCGGTAGATAGTGAAGTCATACAACATTATTAATATATTTAAATATCACTGAATTGTCACTTATGAATAGCTGAAATGGTAAATAATTTTTTTGACTGATGAATAGCAAAACTTTTATTGCAAAGAATTCTGAAACCTTTTTTGGCTATCTTAATGTATAGCCTTAACCGTTCCTTTTACAAAGCAGGTTTTATGTAGTTCAGCCAACAAGGCTTTCTTGCTAAGACTTGTACGCTGCTCTCGGTTTCTGTGATTTTATGACCATATTTCAATTCTTTGCAATACATCCCAATTGCTGTTGTGTCGCACAAGCAAACTGCAACAAAAGGTGCAATTTGTCAATGCTCCTCTTGATAATCTGCTTCTCACATTGTTTCTGTCCCCTCCTCTGTGATATACTCTGAGCTTTGGTTTGAGGGTACAAGGAGTTTTGGATATCTTGTTTACAGCATTTTGGACTTTTTGGGGGGAGGGGGAAGAATTTTGAATGTCCTTTTTATGGCTGAACAGTCCTTAGTCACTTACCTTCTGACCCCCAATCAGTTGTGGTTCTCCGCAATAGCCAATTTCCGTTGAGAGAAGTCTGCTTGGATGCAGGATAAGAGCTGCATTGTTCTTATGGTCTTAGAGATAAGTGTTCTGAAGGTGGTGTGTTGTCACGTTTGCTTAGCAAGACTACAGTGGTATGTTCTGTTCTAAGGCCTGGGCCCTTGCCTGTGAGGATGCACAGCCAGTCTTAAAATGACTAGACCTGAGCTTCCTCCTGTTAAGCAGTCCTGAATTTCCATCAGAGAGAAGTACATTGCTCACATACCTAAAATGGCAAATATTTTGCTATGTGTATTTTACCATGGTTAAAAAAATCAGGTGATACTACGTAGTAGTGGGTTCTTCCTTCCTGGGCTGTTTCCTTTATCTGAGTAACAGGACATTGCTAATTTGAGCAATTTTTATGGCCTGGTTTGTTCCAGGAACAAGACTGCTATTGAGATGTGACTATTCTTCCAACGTTTTGATTATCTGATTACAATAAATATAGTTCCTACATTTAACAAGGAAGCTTCATAGTGGAAGTAGCAATATGATGGAGTCCATATAGCAACAAGAATATGAATAAATATGAGAAAGATGAATGGGTATATAAAATGGAATGATATAATACAACTGAAAGAAATCCATTTTTTAAAATTGATGGACTGCAGAAATATTTCAGCAAGTAAGGTGTGTTCTAGCAAACCCAGTGACTTGAGTTCAATCCCCAGATTTCTGAAAATTGTCCTCTGACCTCCACCTATGGCATGTTTGCTCATTCTGTCTGTCTGTCTGTCTGTCTGTCTGTCTCTCCCTCTCTCTCTGTCTCAAATAAAAAATTTAAAATTCTTAAACAGTCTGGAGGATGAATTAAAAAGTAAAGTTTGAGAGGGGAAACAGGAAATTAAAAATCTAGAAAAACTACTACGAGTGCTGTTATAACTATCCACACCAAAGCAACGGTATTAAAACATTGGCAATGAGAACTGAAAGAAACAAACAAAGAGGGCCATTCCACAGACTGAGTGAACAAAGAAATTGGTGATTTATTAGCTACAGTTAACAAGGAAGGAAGAAAAGCAAAAAGAACTTCAGGAGAATTATATCAACAGAAACAAAATGTTCAGAGTAAAAAATTCCTGACCTGTAGGTAGGAGAGAAGAATATGAGTTAGAATTAGAAAATGTGAGTTTGAGATACTGTTAAATGATGGAGATATTGTGTAAACAATTCGAGTGAAAACTGCAACTGTGAATGAATTTGGGACTGAAACTTCGATTGCATGACTCATAATTACTGAGGATATTTATCTCAAGATTAAAAATGTTGCAAGGAAATGAGCTTTCAAATGGTAAGAAGATGTAGAAGTACTGTGAATGTGTATTGCTACAGAAAAGAATCCAATCTTAAAAGATTTGTTGTTGTATGATTCCAATTCTTTGACATTCTCTAAAAAGTAAAAACATGGCAATATTTTTTTAAAAAGTCAGTGACCTCCAAGACTTTAGGGGGAAGGAGAGATGAATAAATGGTATATGGGTATTTTTGTAGTAATGAAATTGTTCTTTCTAAATAATAAAACAGTGGATATTTGTCATTATACATTTGTAAAAACCTATTGAGCATACATTAACTCTCATGGGGACTATGGACTTTGGTTGATTTGATGATAAATCATCAAATGTAACAAATGCACTACTCTAGCGCAGAGCATTATTAGTAGGAAAAGCTGTATGTTTGGAAACTAGACACATATATGAAGTCCGTGTCTTCCACACATTGTGTTTCACGTAACCCTAAAACGGCTTTTTGAAAAAAGGAAAAAGAAATCTATTTCAAAATCAAGGATGTCACTAACGGATTGCTTTACGGCCTAATCAGTTAGATTCTTAAATTTTTTAAATTTTTGTCAGTAACAGGTAATTACAGAACTTGCTGAACATTTCTAATAATAGAATTCATACCACCTGACAGGTAGCCTATTTTTATTTTTAAATTGTTTTATTCTTTCAGTGCTCCACCAATGAACACAGTGAACTTAAGATGTTTTCACACCTTAATCCCCAGCCCCACCCTTCTCTTCCCACTGCAGCCTTGTTCCCCGTCAGCCTTCCTCCCACCTTCAAGTCCTTCTTCATGGGTAACGCATCTGATCTCCCCCCATGACATGAGCCCACACGATTTCCCCCCCACCACACACTATTTCTTTAAACAGTTCTAGTTGATGGACTGTTAACCCTTGTGAATTAGTTGTATTTATAAAAACATGAATGTGATTTCCAGTGAATCATAATTTAATCATAATCAAATTAGTTTAGGCCACATACAAAAGTCTTTGTGAAATTTTCATGGAATATTAAGATAGAACTGGGTAAGCTATATAGAAGGCTAGATTATAGCCACACCTTTACCAATAGTTTTACTAAATTTCACCTTCCTTGGAACAATTTTTCCAAGTAAGGGGGGGTAGGTTAGATCATCTGTAAGTTCGCTTCTAGCTTGTTTATCATTCTGTGAAAAAATTGTAGTTTTCCAAGATAGTATGCTTTTATCTTTACTACCAGAAAGTAATTGAACAAGAGAAGATAAGGAATTCCAGTATTGGGGAATGGATTTTTAAATTCATCACAGTGTTTTCAGATTCTTATACATCAAGATTTGGCATGTTGTCCTACTGTCTCAGTAAAAATTTCCTTCTGAATTACAGAATCTGAAATTTCTGATACAATCCTGGATAACCCAATTCTATTATTATTATTATTATTATTATTATGATTATTATTATGATTATTATTATTATTTCCGCTCATACAAACTTCACAGGTACACCGGTCCCCTCCCTCTCTCCACCTCCCCCCAACTCCCCTGTTCAACCCTCCCCTTCCCTGCCCCCCAAGTCCCCAGAGCATCCTTTACTGTGCATGCCAAACTCTCCTCTGGATCCTCCTCTCCAATGAGGTGCAAGGACCCAGGGGCACTTCCCAGAACCTTCTCCTGTGTTCCCCTTAAACTTAGGAACACTACTGTGACTGTCAGTCCCTAGCCTCCAAGGATCCTAGTGCCTTTAGTCCATGATAGACTTTGTGGGGTCAATAAAGTGTTGGACATAGCGCAGGTCATGCAAAGTCCTATTATGATTGCTTCGGCCCTAACTTGTGTGGAGTATCTTGCATACCATTGCTCTTCCCATCCTTGTGTTCTTACAGTCTTACCGCCCCCTCTTCCGCAAATTTCCCTGAGCTTCAGGATGGGGAGAGATTAGGCTGCCTTAGTTCCTGGTGGTTGATATAGAGTCTCTGATGTTATGAATTATGGATTGTTGATTTTTTTTTTAGTTTTGCTGCCCCTACAATGCCCTTGGCTCCATCCTGATGGGTATTGGAATTCACCCCCTGGCCAGAGATAAAAACCTGATAGAGTCTTGTTATAAGAGTATATTCAAAGGTAGATGGAATAAAAATAGGAGACCGTGGTGAGAGAGGGGTCAGTCACCCATTTGCAAAATGGGATAACCCAATTCTTATGTCAAAACTTATCCAGAGGTAAAGGTTTGCCTTGACTCTTAGACTCAGTCATAGACTAAAACAATATTTGAGGTATGTATTCTGAGTTAGTATCTTGCTTCTTCTGTGTATCCACTCTACTCAAGTGTACTATGAATAATGTATATTCTTATCTTTTTTTATTATTTATTCAATTGTGCTTGTATGCATGTGTGCGTGTGTGTGTATGTATGTGTGTGTAGAACCACGGACGAATTCGGGAACCACCATGGATGCCTCCACCTCCTCCCTATTTTCTCTGCCCCGGGATTCACAAGCTCCGCCCTACCAGGACCAGAAACGCCGGCTGCCCCCGCTTCCGCCTGGCGTCTATACATGGGGTCTAGGATCCGAACTCAGGACCTTCTGCCTGCAAGGCAGAGGCTTAACCCCTGAGCCACCACTCCAGCCCCTGAATAATGTATATTCTAAGTTCAGAAAGGTTAAATTCTGAATCCCCTTAATTATTAGAATTCTTATTTTGTAGAAAACATTTTACTATCTTTTCAGTGTATCTTTCTCACCTATAAAAAGAAAATAATACCCATCTCAGAGGATGATAGTAGAAGTTAAATGAAGTAATGTACTAAAACTGTTTAGCAGCAACCAAAATATATATAAACTCAAATATGTAGATATCCTTTGTCTTCCTTCTCTTCATCCTTTTCCCTCCCTCTTTTCCTTCCTCCCTCCAACGTTCCCATTCTCCATTCCCATGTTAATATCTCACACCTACCTTCAACCTAAATTTTACAAACAATGGTGTTTCCATCATATACTGTTTCCAATCCCACCCGCCTGAGAAAGACTTTGATTCAATTAGTCTAATCTTACTTGATTAATCAAATTCAGCTTAATTAATTATAAATGCAAATCAAGTAGATGTTTGAGAGCACTGTGAACAACCCTAGGCATTATTTTTCATTCCCACATGTATCATTTCTCAAGTCTCAGAAACACACTTATCTATCCATGGTATTCAGAACACTGTGACAACTCCAATAAAATCAGAATCAAATTAGAATCAGTAAAATACCTCAGTGGATAAAAATACATGAACGCAAACCCACAACCCTGTTGATTTGAATTCAATCCCAGAGTTCACATGGTGGAAGGAGAGAAATAACTTTGGAAAGTTGTATTCTGACCACTTCACACTTACATGCCTGTTTCTCTGTCTCTGTCTCTGTCTCTCTCTCATAAATAACACATTTAGAACTAAAAATTAAACAACAAAATAGTAGGAAATGAGAAGGTTCTTTGAAAACTTTATGAAATTTATTCACAATGGACAGATCAGAGCTATGCATAGTCAGCTTAAAGACCCAACATTTTGGGGGGGGGGGCAGGAGAGTGTCCTGGAGAGAAAGCTTACTGGTAAAAAGCACTTATTATGAAAGTCTGACAACCTAAGTTTGAATCCCAAAAACCTGGGGAGAATTCTCAACAACTCACGGACCAGCTAATGTGACTTATACGGTGGTGATAAGACTGTGGAAAAGTGAAGACTGACACCTAAAGTTGCCTTCTTCCTCCACAGGTACCCTGTGGCACACTCACACACAAATAATAAATAAACTTCAAAAAAAAAGATTCAATGATTTTAAACCCACAGCAAACTTTGACCACAAGTGTCAATTTTGGCATTATAATTTTTATGATAGAATACATTTTTGTCGAATCTAATCCTCTGGTCTACTTCTGTCTCATTGTGAACTAATAAGTTAATCTCCAGAAGTTTTCACAGATATGTAGATAGGTATATTCCAACTATCGTGAGTTTATCTTCTGAGAGTCAACAAGTTTCTGAGGTAGCTAGGCTTAAAGGTAGATTTTACACTACAGTGAACTCACCTCTGTAAATACTACTTCTAACTCTTTTAACAGCCAATAGGATTTTTCTTGGTAACATCTTGAACTTGATACATGCCTTCTAAACCTTTAACCATGATAACCTAATATAAGACTCAAATCATTCTAAAACAGAAGCCTATGAAGTTATATTGAGATTAGAATTAAGATTTTCCACACAATACTAAATACATTTTTGTACTTGATTCTTGACTGCCCATAGTTTCTCATAGTTTTTATCTGTGGGCGTTATTTTACTTTACTACTTTTACTTTACTACTAAAGCAACTCCAAGTATATATTTGATCAGCACACGGTTTGTGTGCTTCCTACTATAGCAAGTAAAGCCTTAACTTGCTTTCAGTCCAGAGAAAGATATTAAGACCAACATATTGAATCCAACAGAAACTTAGATCCAGTGTCAGGCATTGCTAAATACAGCATGATTTATAAAGCATGTGGTTAATATTTTGTCTTTATTATACAGCTTCTAGTCATGATGCACAATACATGCACATTAAGGTAGACAGTTTACTGCTTATGTATGAAATAAATATATATTGATCATCTGTTGTAGGGTGATCACAATGACTAGTCTTTTACTACCATACAGCTTATAGTGGTCTTACTGGAGAGACAAATTTAAATCAAGTTCAAAATTATGTGTGTTTTTTGAAAGAGCATACTAATTGTTAATTACTTGGCTAATCACAATTTCCTTCAATTCACATTCTGCCAAACTATGACAGAGACTTTTATTTTTCTCTCAATAGCTTGTTTTATTTTCATATCCCATTATGGACATAAAATATTCTGACCCAAACAACACAGAAAAGAAAGGGGCTTTACTCAGCTCAAGACACCAGGTACAGGCCACGATGACAGGAGATTCACAGCAGCAGGAATCAAGGGAACTGGTGACACTATAATCACGGTATGAGCAAAAAACAAAGACTAATGATTTCTTGCTTGCTACTGCTAAGCTAGTTCCTTCCATCATTATCCACCCATCCAGGGGATGGTTCTGCCCAGTATGTATTGGGTCATCCCACAATAATTATGCAGTCATGACAATATCCAGCAGACTTTCCCAGAGTTTCATCTATATAATTTATTATAGGTGTGCCAAAGTCCTGCATTCAAGGTGTCAGAATGGCAATACTATCATATAACTATCCCGTCCCTTTACGAAAACATAGATTTTAACTTAATATATGGTAACTCAGAAAAAAAACCCTATAATCTCCACGCTTCTGTAAAGGTTTATATGACCAGGTTGTTGACAATATGACATGAAATAATAATGAAGAAAATTCAAAGTAATGTTTTCTTTTTTTATTATTTATTCAATTGTGCATGTGTGTGCATGTATGTGTGTGTGTGTGTGTGTGTGTGTGTGTGTGTGTGTGCGTATGTGTGTAGAACCACGGGCAAATTCGGGAACTACCATAGACCGCCTCCACCTCCTCCTTGTTTACTCTGCCCTGGGATTCACAGGCTCCGACCTACCAGGACCAGAAATGCAGGCCGTCCCCGCTTCCGCCCGGTGTCTATAGGTGGGGTCTAGGATCTGAACTCAGGACCTTCCACCCGCAAGGCAGAGGCTTAACCCCTGAGCCACCTCTCCAGCCCCAAAGTCATGTTTTTTTGAGGATGTTTTATTTATGTATGTTTTTGCTTTGAGACAGATCACCTTATATAGTTCAAAATGGCTTTGACTCATGATTTTCCTGACTCTGATTGTTAGGATCACAGGCATATTGTCATGATGCCATAGTCAGATTATTGTTCTTAAAGTAAAGGAGTGCTGTCCTCCTCTTTCTTCTTCCCACTTTCAGATTTGTGAGTTTATCTTAGAATGAGAGTTAAGAAAATATCACAGAGTCTCAAGAAAAAAAAAGCCTGAGTTATTTGCTTCTGCAAAACTGAGTAACATTCTAGGTCAGAGTCAACTTGAACTTTTTACAGGTGAGACACACTTCTAGCTTATCCATTACTTTAAGCTTTCTTTCATATGCAGCTGGATTTATAAATCATATGTATCATATAAATGCTAAGCTATCTAATATCCCTCAATGTACAATGGGAAGTAATGTGGCTTTGGAGTCAGAATCATCTAATTTCAAATCTTATCTCTTTTACTTAGAAATTCCATTAACTTTCAGCAAGTAACTTTACCCCTAAGCCTTTGCTTCCTAATTTTAATGGAAATTAGAATGTATGATTCCTATCTATAAAAGATAATCAAGCCTGATAGGCTTTCCGTTGGTGTATTTAAAAGAGAAAAAAATCAGCCTTCTAAGCAGGATGTTGTACCATCTCCTCACTTATGAAGAAGTGTTTCTAGTTGGTGCCACCAGAGAAAAGGTACTCATTAATATGGCCTGTTTTCTTACTTTCTTAAAGTTTTTGCCTATTCAATGCCATACTCAACTTGCCTGTACAGAAGGACTAAAGAATTATCCTACATAAATCTGAATACAACCACTGAATTTTAGAGGAGAGAATTAGGAAATTGCATTGTGGCCCCCTATTCCATTAACATGCTTCAAGTCTGCCTTAAGATTGTCATTTTCAAAATCTATCTTTCCAGCTTTTAGGCTATTTTCCAGCTGATTCTGAATTCACATCAGGATGCACAGATATGAAGATATCTCAAAACTCAATAAAACTGAAATGAAATGATGAATAAAAACATTTTGTCCCAAATTGATGCCTAATAAAATAATATCCTCCATTACCTGCTTCATGTTTTCGATCCAAGTGGTATGTTAGTATCAGCTTCCCAGGATTATTTTTTGGGGACTGAATGAAATAGCACAAGCTAACTACCATAGACCAGGTCTGACACCTAAGAGCTGGTATTAAATAGAAGGCAGATATTAGATCAAATTATTGCCTTTTCACCTGGAAACTCTAAAACACCAACGGTCTTAATCACTATGTTCATACTCATTGAAGGAACTAAAAATTATAATTTCTCACAAGAGTTTCATTAAACTGAGTCTGTACCATACATGCCCTCTTAGAATGCTAATCCTTTGACTTCAAAGCCATGTGCAAAAAAAAAATCTCATGGTTACCAAAGGTTTTATAGGCATTCCATAAACAATATATGGAAGACAGTACATATTAGTGGAGTGTTCCATTCGTTGCTTTCAGTTGGTTTATGGAACAGAGGGCCAAGTAAGAATTTATTCCTTTTTAATATCCATTACCAAAAGATTGAAACCCACTATTGTAAAACAATGATGTCTGGATTTCTGTTGAACTGTAATTGCTACTTTGGTGAAATAATATCCTTTCCATCTCTTTTTTATATTTATTTATTTATTTGTGTGTGTGTGTGTGTGGTGTGTGTGTGTGTGTGTGTGTGTGTGTGTGTGTGTGTGTGTGTATCCGAGGGCATTGTGTGTCCCTGTGGTGAACCAAAAGATGACTTCTGGATTGCTTCTACCTTCTTTTTGTTTCTTTCTGGGAATTCCCAGGCTCCACCCATCCCACGCTTCCATTCTTTTTTAAATTGTAGTAAATTTTCCAAAACTAATTTTAGGATCAATCAACATTAACAACATCTGCAACACTCAAGGTTTCTTTTTCATGCACTATTCTAAAGTATTAAAAAGTTAGACTCAATTTCTAAAGTGGGAAAGCAGTAGGTTGGGCATTATCTCCCAGACATGACGCACTTGTGATATGTAAGATTGCATGGCAGATATGTATACTTATACAAGAATTACATGAAAACTGTCTTATCAACATCTCACTATAATATCAAAAAGATCTGAAGAAGCTCCTCACCTCTCTGATAGACTGATGAGGACTAATGCTTATGGGGAAGTAAAGGAAGATGCTTTCCTCAAGGGTATATCCACTGATGTAGGATGCTTACTGGAACATAAATCAGGTCAGGTATAATTCATCAAAGAGAATAGATGGAACATGGTGAAAAAAATCTGAAAATAGGAGGAAGTCTGGCAGGAGAGAAGGGCTGTAAGGGGGAAAGGAGGGATGATGAGATTTGGGAATGGGGGTTGAAAATATTTTATAAAGTCATTATATTCATGTATGCAACATTAAATAGAAATATTCTGAAGGTAAAATTTAAAAACTAAATATTGAAGTTCATTTTAATTTTCCAAATATTATTATGATATTATGGAGACATTTCTAATTTATTCCTTAAGCATTCTTGTCACTTAACAAGTTGTCTGGATCCACTGGACCATCGGAAATTGCGCAGCTGAGACATGGACCCCCCAGTTTTATTCCCTTTTACCCATCATCTCCTTTTGTCTGGCTACCACAGATGTCGTCTTTTTCTTTATGTTAGGCCCTGAAATCTTTTGTCTCACAGGGTTTAAATCATCATTAAAGTGTTCATTACTTTATAAATTCAGAAAAGAAAAATTAGGCTCCATAAAGACTTCTCCTGGATAGTTTCTTTCCCTGCCTATAGTATTTATGACCGATAGAGCAGGTTGAACTAGTTGTGTGAAGAGGGAACAAGATTATGAAGTTTCCAGATTGGGCAATGGTGGTGACAAATTCCAGAGAAAGAGTTCTGATATCCAAAGCCCAGAAATCAGAATGCAGCAAAGATGTCCACAGAGCAACTGAGGACAGAACTGCAAGAAACTAAGTCTACAAAGAACGGCAAAAGCATTGAGAAAGCAAGAGACTTTGAAGAGTTGAAGGTCAGAGTTGAGACTATTAAAACAGGCCACTGGAACAGTCTGACAGAGTCACCAAGTGTTAAGGAACTGGAAGTAATTCTCACACCCAAAGCGCAGGAGCTATAACTCTAGCTGTAATGCTAACACTCTGAGTCCAAACCATGGTCTTCAATATCTCTAGAACAATTAACTTCTTACTTTTTGAAAACTCGAAGTTAGAATTTGCTGATATTGAAGTTTAGTGCTTCAAGACTGTAGGTTTTAGGAACTCAGCTTGAGAATGCCTGAAACTTAGGTTTGTCAATTTTAAGTTCCTACCCTTTATTCTTCCATGATTGATGTCTGTATGGAGCAAAAGAATTTCTGGCCCATTTCCTGTGACAGCAATGCTAGGTAACTGCTTCCCTGGGATCCCTTAAACCTTCTGTGCACTTGCACATGACCTAGTCTCTGCTATTCAAGTTTGCCTGACTTGAGTAACAAATTGATGACATGCTGATTGGGTTTGCTTAGAACTCATTCTGATGATAAATAAAAGATGTTGATATAAATAGCAGTAGCAGTCTAAAGGCCGTGACATTCATCCATAGTTCCATTAATATGGATGATACAAATCGTAGTAGTAATACAAGCAGCCAAAAGTCATAGTATTAAATATCTGCAGATTACTACTATAGTGTACATAATTCTGAATATTGCTCATAGCTATATGGAACCTCAGATATGGTTTTCTCAGCCTCTCTGAATTTTTTAGCCATTTTATTTTTTGGAAAAAAAATCAGATACAACTTTGAAGTTCCCAATAAGAACCTAAGATTCACGTCTGAGATCAAATGTACAATTATACAACCAGTTATCTAGTTCTTATTTGGTCTATGATTCTTTCTATGCTAACTTATTAATGATTGTTGCAATTCTTCCCATTTGTGTCCTACATTAAATTACTGCCAAATGAAAAGAAACTAATAAGTTAACATGACCTCTCACGAAACAGTGTGAATTGATGACAAGGTTAACATAACTAGTTATAAGCAGTTCTATAAATCCTCTCTGAAGAAAGTTAACTATGTTTCTTGTAGATCATAATGAAGGTGATTATATCAAAAAATTAGTCATCAGTACACTTCGTGCTAGTGTGGTGTAAGTCAACTGGCTGAGCAAGTGAAAGCTTGATAGATGGAATAATGAGGAATACAGAATAGTAGAAATAAGACATGGGTGCCATAGTATAATGTACCTAAGTAAAAATCAAAGGAATCTAATCTGAAGGCTACATTAGTTACATGAGAATGACAACAACTATGAGAATGATACATAACTGATCCAAGCTTGGAAAACGCCTCTCCAATAGTATCTAAAATAGCATCTCTAGTAGTTATCCCTTAAGTATTTGACTCCTGATGCAGTATGATTTGGTTATTTGCAGAATTAAATTGGAAGACTACGCAAGAAAAGATTATATGCTTATTATGTATTATTACATGTAATACTTTTTCAATCATAAATATGAATCAGTGTTTCCTTTTGTTGTCTGCTCACACCTACAATGCAGCAGGTCCACTCTAACTAACTCTGCTCTAAAACACAGTTGCTTTGAGTTTGGGAGTTGGAATACATTACTAAATTAATTAAGTATGGAAAAGACAGCCATGTTCAGTGAAAGGTTGATATGACTATTGAGGTCAGATGGGGAAGAAACTGAACTGAATGGATGGAGACATATGAAACTATTGAGCTCTGGAAATGATAAAAGGAGAACAATACTGCCTTTGAAAGACAAAAGATTATCAGTTCCTGACATCTCCTTCAGGACTTTTGAAACTTAACTGGACTACATTTCCCTTCCGTGTACTCAACAGGACAAATATTCCTTTAAAATGACCTCACAGTGACACTTCTGATAAATGCACATTTTTATTCTTCTCATGCCATTTTATGTGGATTTTAGTTCTTTGTAACTCAACGAGACTTGACTAGAAAATGAATTAAATGGTCAGGGAGCAGCGAGATCGTTCAGTGGGTAAGGCGCCTGCCTGCAAACCAGGCAGCCTGAGTTCAAGCCTGGAAGTCCACATGGTGGAAGGACAGACGTGATTTCTTGCCTCCACTCTTGTGCCATAGTATGCATGTGCTTAAAATGTTGTATGCTACAGCTTAAAATCATATTAAAATTTCACATTGTAATCTCTGGTTCATAACCAATCTCTCTCTCTCTCTCTTCTTGTCTCTGTGTCTCTCTCCATGTGTGTCTGTCTCTTTCTATCCCTCTTTCAAATAAACTTTAAAAGCACATGAACTTGCAAATCGGGCTGAAGCAATCATAATTGGACTTTGCATGCCCTGCGCAATGTCCAACACACTGTTGACCTCACAAAGTCTAGCATCTGCTAAAGGCACCAAGATCCTTGGAGGCAAGGGATTGGCAGCCACAGCAGTGTTCCTATGCTTAAGGGGTACACGGGAAAGGGTTCAGGGAAATGCCACTGGGTCCTTGTACGTCATCGGAGAGGAGGGCCCAGAGGAGAGTCAGGCATGCACAAGAAAGGACTCTCTGGGAATTGGGGCAGGAGGCACAGGGGGATGGGGCAGGAGGGGTGAGGGGAGGGGGAGCAGGGGTTTCGGGAGAGGGGAGGAGGAGGGAGGGAGGGAACTGGTGTACCTATTAAGTTTGTATGAGCTGAAATAATAATAAAAAATGTATTATTAAAAAAAAAAGCACATGAACTTTCTCTCATGCTCTGTCTCCCTCTGTGTGTATCACTCTCCCCCTCTCCCTGCTTCCCTCTCCCAAATAAAATTTTAAAAAGATAAGTACAATAGAGGGGGCCAGGCAGGATAAAATAAAGACAAGATTATTTGTTAATCATGATGATATAAAATATTCAAATTAATACTCAAAATTCATTTTTTTCTTGGGTTGGTTTTATACTCTCTTATAATTCAATCACATTTCTCAAGTCCCTGTTGTTTTCATATGAGAATGAATATTTCTTCCCATCTGTATAACAAATAGTCATTAGTTAAGGAGTCAGAATATGAATTTTCATTTATTCAATTTCTTACTTCTTCATTTTTCTTCCTTTCTTCTCCCCTTCTCCCATTTTCATTACCAGACACAATCACACATGTATACATGCATACACTTGTCAAAACAAAATGAGTTTATAATTGTTCATCCAATTATTTATCAGTAAAACTAAACTAATATATGTATGTATTTACATAAGACAGTTCTTTGTCTAACCTTCCTTTACCTCCATATGCTTACATTTTAGTTGTAATAAAAGAGATATTTTAGGGTAGTATTTTTAATAATAGCATAATTGCTTATGACTGAGGTAATATCTCTCATACTATCTTTTCAAAGCGAAAGCAAATTAAGTACTTAGCCTTTTATTCTTGGAAATTACTCATGCAATTGCTCTCTTTTCACCTATCTTCTATAAAAAGCACATGATAATTTTAGAATTAGTCAACCTTTCTATGAACCTCCTAGAGTAATGTCATCAAATTCTTTCATTCAACTTAAAAGAACAAAAGCCATTTTGTGTTTACAGCTTAAAATTTTGTATGCTACAGCTTAAAATCATATTAAAATTTCACATTGTAATCTCTGGTTCATAACCAATAATACAGAGTTTTACTTTGGTGACTACGACTAACAAGATGTGTAAGCAATTCTAAGGTGATGCTTGAGAAACAGAAATCACGACTTGCTATTTCTTGACAAACTTAATTTTGTGGCTATATTTAATTGTATTCTCACCACAGATATATTTTTATACTATACAGTGTTATAAACTTTTCTCAAATGGCATTCACTCCATAGCCCAAAGCAGGTCAAAAGGCAGATGGAATGGAAAGACATAAAACAAAATCAAAGAAGTTTCAACTGGTGAAAGGAGTGTCACTGTCCAAGATTAGACAAATGAGTCAGAGATCCAAACATGATTAATGTATCTGCTTCTAAAATGAAACCCTGGCATGGGAACAGAGGAGGGAACGTGATTGTGGTTTGTTTTCCCTAGGTCACCTTTTTATGTGTCACTCTCG
This sequence comes from Typhlomys cinereus, assembly GCA_023101885.1. Classification (NCBI taxonomy): domain Eukaryota; kingdom Metazoa; phylum Chordata; class Mammalia; order Rodentia; family Platacanthomyidae; genus Typhlomys; species Typhlomys cinereus. The sequence goes on along the minus strand of JALPQD010000348.1, from coordinate 2,411,436 downwards.
ATAGAAAACATACTCAGTGTAAGAGGTCCAGATCTTGTCATCTGTCTGGTCATGTGTGACGGTGCAGGTACCAGTGGAATTGCATGCTACCATGTGGAAGCCGGCATCAGCTAGTCTGTCAAAGGCTTGTTCCAAAAAAGTGAATTTGAGGTAGTATCGAGATGTGTATCGCTCAGGAGGGCGGTCAGGGTCTCTGCTCTCATTTAGAGTATCTCCAAACACTTCTTTGGCCAAAGAGATCTTACCACACACCATGATTCGGGCCACACGGCGGAATTTGGCATCTGTTTGGCTGTCCCGACCCAGAGTATAGGAACCCCGGTAACCGAGAGTGATGAAGCCTGCTTTCTTGAGATCAGAATTTGTGGTAGCTGTCAAAACCAGGGGGTTATCAGGGCCACTAATATGGATGGTATTACTTGACGAATAATTCGACATGGTGTCAATACTGGGTGAACGCTCTTCTAGGTCAATTTGACATAGATCATTGCCAATTGAGTTGAGCTTGTTCATTTTAAGAGCCAACATCTTGACAAGTTCTGGCAACTTAAAATATTCTGCTTCTCTCTGGAGCCGACCACATTCTGGAAAGTGGTCAGGAAGTACTACTTGAAGATCTCTCATGTAGTCTAGGACATAACGAAAGAGAAAACCATCACGGTCTATGAAGAATCTCCCTTTGCTGTCCTGGATGAGGGCATCAGAATTCTTTTCACGGAACATTTCCCAAAGCCGGGAACCAGGAACACTGATCAAAGTAGGATAGCGTGTTATGTATACCTGGCCACCTACATTGAGTTCAATAATCTCAGGGAAACTCCTGACATCTTCAGTTGGTTTGATACGACTTGACTTCTCTGGCATGGCCATGTTGATCTGCAAATGCAAAACAGATTATTTTTAAATATGTATCTTATGGGGATTCTGGTCATGAGAATTGGCTTTCTACATATACACATTTTGCATATCAAGAAACTCAAGCAAAAGTATAACCACTTCCACATTAACTATGTTTAATTTGAGAATGGTGACAAAAAAAATGAGTTCATGGTTTCACTTGACAATCCTTCTCTTTTTTTTTTTTTTTGAGGGTAAAAGCTCTACCATGAGCTATTCACCCAGACCTTTCAGTTTTCCAGATGCCTTTCTAAATACCTATGGGTCTGATGATCATACTTCTCTCTGATTTTCATTTTTCCACGTGTGTTTGTATGAGCGTGCATATTTGAATGTTTGTATATACACATGTGCGTGTGTGCAAGAGTGTGACAAAGTCCAAGGTTTATATAGAAAATCACCCTACAGTCTTATTCTATCTTTTTTTGTTGTTGTTGTTGAAACTAGCTCTCTAATTAAACTTGAAGCTCACTTGTAGGGCTAGTCTGGCTAGCTAGTTTTCTGATGGATGGGGAGAGGCACTTCTAGTCTCTACTTTATGGGATTGGAATTACAAGCAGGCCACCATGTTGCTCTGGCGTTCTTAGCATGGCATATGGGGATCCAACATCCCTGGTCACTCCTTTCACAATCACTTTAACTACTGAGTCATCTCCCCAACTCCTATTTTTAATTTCATCACAGGTTATCATGGTTAATACAAAGCTTTTTTTGAGTTTCAGTTTTTCTATTTTATCCTCTCAGTTCATTCCCGCTCCTGTTCCCTCAACCTAAGCAGCTGTTCTAACACATTTAGTGTGTATGCTTTCATTGTAATCTTGCAAAATTGAATTTATTATAATTGATATATTTCCTCCTGATTTTTCCTTTCAGCACTATATTATTAAAATAACTTTATGTTGATATGCATATATGTAATTCTTTGCTTATAATTGTATTATAATACCTACATAAGCTCATCCACCAAATTTTACTATCCACTCTCCCAGTGATTGAAACCTAAATTATTTTCAGCTCCCTTGTCTGATATACATTCCTGTACATGTAATCTATGGCTTCTTAATCTTGACCTTTTCAGTCTTCTAAACCTAAACTGTTTGTTTTGTGCCCGATAAGTGTCAATGTTATCCATACTGGATCTCAATCACATTCATCAAACTCATCCACTTTGTCACTCCACATCCTAAAACCTAGAACTCTTTCTGTGTGCATAGCCTCTCTATTTATTCTACAAGGATTCAATCTGTCCGTTAATTCTTGTAAAATAACAAAGTGACAAGCAAGAATAAGAATAAGAATCTTATCTCTGCCATTTACTAGCTGGGTAACTTTTGGGCAAAGAACGTATTATCTCTGAGCCCCAGTTTCCTTAACAAGAACAAAGATATAGAAAAAATAAAGCAAATTAATGAGATGAGAAAAAACTTTCACACAAGGCATGTAAACTGCTGAACACACTGTTTGGTACTAAGTGAGAGTTTATCCTGTGATAAGCTTTAACTCCCTTTGCTTGTCTTAGGAGATGCAGTAAAGTATTGCTTTTTGCTGAATTGATTATGGTACTAGAAAACTCATAGTGATATACTTTATAGGGTTGGGAATTTGGCAAGTAGCAAGTTTGGAATAATTATTAAATGATGAGTAAATCATCACCAAATAAATGTGACAATAATGTGATAGTTTTCATAATCTCACAGTAATGAATAAAAATTCATTTGCAGAAATCCATTTTGAATATATTTATACTAACAAGAAATGTATACACACACACACACACACACACACACACACACACAAGATTTTGCAGGCCACTGAATATAAAAATGGTGTTATTTAATTGTTTCCAAAAACAATTCCAAAATGGTTGCATGTTTCCTCTCATTGTTTAAACACATCATTTTAAAGCACAATTGAGCTACTGAAAAATAACAGTATAAAAGTTTTTTTTTTTTCTTCTTTTTGTTTTAGAGGTCGGTCAACTTGAAATAAGAGCTTAAAAGTTGCTGCTGCTAAAAAGCCTTTACTCCTCATTTGGGTTCACAAATTAACTAAAAACAGTATGAAAGCTTGACAGCTTTGCTTTGATTTCATCTAGCTGCATCTTTTACTTTGGCTGAAGGAACAAAGATAAGTCACAGCTCTTAGCTTTAACACTGGATTCTAAGAATGAAACAGCAAAACCTCACACCTCACAATAGAGATCACCTCCCTAGAAAAGGGCAATTACCATGAGGGTAAGCCAGATTGACTCCACTAACAATAAGAGCTCCTCCCAACCCTATTGCAAGTCCAGAGCTAAGAGGATCAACCAGACCACAGCTTGAACAGGACTACTTAATTATTAATGCCTCCTTTTTTACTTCTCACCTCCTGCAGTTTCCCTCTACTTAAACCTAAAGTTCTTGTCAGTACCCTGAAGATGCCACTAGACCCCTTTATTTGTCTTCCCACACTGAATAAATCTTTCTTTGCTTTCACAAGTACTTTTCTCTTTAATTGTCATTGGTAACAGGTGGCAAAGCCTAGCTTTTGCAGGCATCTAGAGCCCAGCTTTAGACCCCCACCCAACCTACCCACCCCGCAAAAAAAACCTGCTGACGAATCAATGGTGCAAAATCCTGTGAACGAGACTTACATTCGATCTGAGAAGTCAAGCTGAGTATCCTATTTTCTCTCTCACAATAACAAAGAAATGTTTAGCTAACCTCTGAAGGACAGAGCTTTATTCATTTCTAGGGGAAGAAATCAGATGGAAAACTGAAGCAGATCTTTAGCTTCTGCCTTTCTGTAGCACAGCCATATAGATATTCTTTAGATACAAATAGAAATTTTACTCTGAAAGGTATTTGTGAGACTATTCCTGATAATTTGGAATCCAAAATTGTGAATTGTTTTTTTTTAAAGAAATAAAATGGAGGTAGCTTCCCTAGTAATGAAAGGAGCCAGGAAAGATGTTTCACAAACAGGATGATTTTTATATATTTGCTTCTATTTTCAGTATAAACATTCTTTTTAAAAATAAAAATCTGTTCATTTAACTTTTTTCCCCTTTTCTCCTTCCTGTATTCCTTTGGTGGACTCCACTCATGAGGAACCAAACAAAAAAACCTTCATTTAATCGAAGCACTGATCATTTTTTTAAATATTTGTTTGGAAAATAGTTTTTCAAGAAATCCAGATTCTCGTTTGCTCTCTTCTGTGCATAAAACAGAAGCTGCTAGAGGCTTGTTGTTAGCGCCTTCAGTAAATTACTGAAATAAGAATCCCAATAAGGATAATGTGAATTAGATGACTTATCATGTAAACAACTTATGCTAGACTGAAAGAAAAGTGAACTCAGCTGCATACTGGAAGCCCAGAAAAACTGAACTTTATATTCTAACATTTCAAAGGCAATGAGCAAAGCAGCTATTAAATCTCTCCCATTTTGCAGTCATAATCTTGTTCTGAAAAAAATGGTAATTATAACCAAGAGGAATGTTTGTCAAAGGAAAACATCAGAGCAAAACATGATGTACTGTAATCTCTTTATAACACCTGGTTTCCTGAAAATATGAAGAAATTCCTAAGGAAAATAGACACTTCAAAAATAACAAATTTCTAATTTTATAAGTCTGAAATCTTTGTATCCTAACCTCCCTTCCCTCGTTTCCCCCCTCTGTTTTCTCCTTTATCTTTTTTTTTCTCCCTGTCTTCCTTGTCTTCTGATTCTCCACTCTCAAACCAATGTGTTTTAAAATCACTCACCTATAAGGACAGACAAATTTAAATTAGAAATGTGATTCCCACCTTTTATGGTGCTCCAATTCAGAGATCCAAGAAATCCAAGTAGCTAGTAGCTGAACTGGAAGTAAAAGCAAAAGAAGGCAACTTCAAGTAAGAATTAAAGACAGGGTTTTTTTTTTTTTTTTTCCTCAGCAGCTTTCCCTTATTCTCCGACATAGTTTATATATATAGCTTTTAGTCTGTTCGTGAAATAAAATGTTAGTACCCAGAAACTTTAAAATCAATAAAGATATTTAAAAAAATTAACTAGATGAGGAAAAGCAATTTGAATTTTCTGATTTTCCCTTTGAAAAGAGCTTCCCTTGCTTTTGGAGCTGTAAACTGCTTTTCAATCAGCAGGTTCCACACATAATCTCTCAGTAAAGAAACATCCGAGGCATGCACATCCCCACCTCGAATGCAGAAGCTCCTGAATTCCAGAAGCAAAGACAAGGAGATCAATACAATAGTTACCTTGAATCCGCCACTAAATCTTGCCAAGCAAAGCTTCAGTGTGACTGCTGTGCGGCTCAGCTCTGCTTGCGCTTATGAAATGCCTTCCTGTTCTTCCTCTTTCTCTTCCTGTGCTCTTTGGTGCTTGATTTGAGTTTTCCTTCTTAATACTAGCCATCCTGTAAACCCTCCTCCCTGCTATGACATGCTCGACTTCCTTTCCTGCTGGCATCCTAGATGGAAATAACTAGTTCTGTATTTTGCCCTCAAAGGGGAAGCAAAGCAAAAGCAAAGCAAAGCAAAGCAAATGAGAAGGAGGGAGTAAGGGGGAGACCAGAAAGAGAAGAGAGAGAGAGAGAGAGAGAGAGAGAGAGAGAAGAGAAAATAGCGGTGCTGTTAATAAAAGTCGAATTTGAGGACAAAACATAAATTTTGTTCATCTATGTTCCAATAGCAAATAAACATGGTGTACTTCAAATTACCTGAGTGTATTTTTTAGATATGGTCTACTTATGCAGTCCATGCTGGTCTCAAAATTTGTATTCACACCTGTCAGCCTCCAGAGTGCCTGGACCACAGGTGTAAACCACTATGCCCACTCGGAATATATCTTTCAATGGGAAAACAATTGGATTTTGACTTTGAGTATTATGTATGCTTACTTTAGTAACTTTACTGTGATTATCACATGACCCTGTATGTCACATGTTATACTAAATGCTGACAATAAAGAAATAAATTAGAAGTAGTTTTCTTTCTTAACAGAACAAATAAATCCACTGTATGTTTTTTTAAGTGTTGTGGAAAGGAAAAGCACACTGTTGTAAGAACACAAAGGAAAGATTCCTAGACTATCTAGGGATTCCTTAAGGCTTCCTGGAGGATATGACTAAGCGGAGTCTTACGAAGTGAATGAGGCTTAACCAGAGGAAGAAAGGAGTACAGCAGGCAAGAAAACAGTGTCAACAAAGACAGAGAAGTGTAAAAAGTACATTATGTATTAAGAACTATATATATTTCTTAATGGTAGAGTTAAGGAAGGTAGGTATCTCATTCCCCAAAATCAGTTTATTTTCTCCAAGTAAAGAATGGACTAATTATCCAATATATCCACCAATTACTTGTGTCACTCACAGTTTTTCTCTGTCAGTTAAGTCATTTGATTTAAATGTGGATTTAAAAAACCATGAATATCGCCAAGGTCATTCTTCTTTGAATTTTAAACTTTTTTTCTGACTAAAATTGTCAAACACATTTCTAAGAGACAGGGTTAGGAATAGTTTAATTTCGGGTTAGGAACATTTTCTTACAGGAAGCAAAAGAAATTTGATTAAAAATACAGGAACATTTATTTTTTCATATAATAAATCTTAGGTCAAATAGTCCTTTGGCTATGTCAGTAACTGAGTGAATTCATTAACAATTCATTTCATTAATATCCTAGTTAGGCAAAGGTGTCACCTTGACAGTTGAGGGTTTGAGCTCTAGGCACATTTGTAGAGAATTAGTAGTTGAGTTAGGCCCAGAGCAAACCTGCAGGAGATTGTCTAGCTGATGGGGAAGGCCCAGCCCATGGTGGGTTGGATTAGGCCCTGGAATAAAATACAGACACCTGCTTGAAGAAGTTGGCATCCTTGTGTACACTTGGCCAGACATACTGGTCTGACAAGGAAGGATTGTCTCTCTCTCTCTCAACCATTACATAGAGATGATGTGGCCAGTTCCCTCGGCCCTAGTGTTGGCACATGCTCTCCCGTCAAGTGTTTTTTAATTTCCACTCATACAAACCTACTAGGCAGACCAGTTCCCCCCCTCCCTCCCCCTCCCCCCGAACCCCCTGCTCCCCCTCCCTCACCCCTCGCTCCCCATCCCCCAGTGCCTCCTCCCCAATTCCCAGAGAGTCCTTTATTGTGTATTCCTTACTCTCCTCTGGGTCCTCCTCTCTGATGACGTACAAGGACCCAGTGGCATTTCCCTGAACCCTTTCTCGTGTTCCTCATAAGTGTTCCTATTCCTTAAGCATAGGAACACTACTATGGCTGTCAATCCCTTGCCTCCAAGGATCTTGGTGCCTTTAGCAGATGCTAGACTTTGTGAGGTCAATAGTGTGTTGGACATTGCACAGGGCATGCAAAGTCCACTTATGATTGCTTTGGCCCTAACTAGTGTAGAGAATCTTGCAAGTCATTGCTCCTCCCATCCTTTTGCTCTTACAATCTTACCGTCCCCTCTTCTGCAAATGTCCCTGAGCTTCAGGATGGGGAAAAATTAGGCTGGCCTGGTTCTATGTGGTTGATACAAAGTCTCTGAAGTTCTGGATGGTGGTTTGTTGATTTTCTTTTGCAGTTTTGCTGCTCCTGCAATGCCCTTCACTCCATCCTGCTGGGCACTGTATGTCACCCCCTGGCCAGAGACAAAAAGCTGTTAAACTGGAGTCTTGTTATAATAGCACATCCAAGGGTAGATGTAATAAAAGTAGGAAATCTCAGTGAGGGAGGGGTCAATCACCCATTTGCAAAATGGTTACTTTTTATCTGCCAGATTATATGCCCTCCCCTTCTGGTGAGATCATACCCCCTCAGTTGTAAATGATCAGGAACAAATTGGACTGTAGACTGTAACCAGAAAATCGTAAGAGAAGATAAGTCCCTCATTCTCTTAAGCCTTTTGATGGTCATTTATCAGAAACCATGCAGGTGAACTGCAATTAGTATATTTAACTATCTTTGACATGTAAGCAACTCTTTTTATGCTATCCCAATGGCATTAGTGACTTCAAACATTGCATAGTTATGCAACATAATTTGCATAGAGTGAATATAAAAGTTACGTTTACAGCCTAAAGCATTTTAAACTCTAAGACTCCATTGCCTATATTTAGTTAGATGTTTCTTTTTCTTTTTTTTAAATTTTTATTTAATTGTGCACGCGCACGAGTGTGTGTGTGTGTGTGTGTGTGTGTGTGTGTAGAACCACAGGCGAATTCGGGAACCACCATGGACGCCTCCACCTCCTCCTTGTTTACTCTGCCCCGGGATTCACAGGCTCTGCCCTACCAGGACCAGAAACAGGCCGCCCGGGCAGGCTGCCCGGCGTCTATACATGGGGTCTAGGATTCGAACTCAGGACATTCCGCCTGCAAGGCAGAGGCTTAACCCCTGAGCCACCTCTCCAGCCCAGACATTTCTTTTGAATGCAGTAAAATTCTTCTCAGAAAACCGAACTATAGCCCTTCCCCTCCACTCCGCCGCCCGGGATGCGCGCGCGCGGTCCAGCCGGGCCTCACCGTGCCGCGACCCAGGGGGTAACATACAATGCCCACCAGGATGGAGTGAAGGGCATTGCAGGAGCAGCAAAACTGCAAAAGAAAACCAACAAACCACAATCCAGAACTTCAGAGACTCTATATCAACCACCTAGAACTAGGCCAGCTTAATCTCTCCCCATCCTGAAGCTCAGGGAAATTTGCGGAAGAGGGGGCGGTAAGAGTGTAAGAGCAAAAGGATGGGAGGAGCAATGATATGTAAGATACTCCACACTAGTTAGGGCCGAAGCAATCATAATAGGACTTTGCATGCCCTGCGCATTGTCCAACACACTATTGACCCCACAAAGTCTAGCATCTGCTAAAGGCACCAAGATCTTTGGAGGCAAGGGATTGGCAGCCACAGCAGTGTTCCTATACCTAAGGGGAACACGGGAAAGGGTTCAGGGAAAGGCCACTGAGTCCTTGTACGTCATCGGAGAGGAGGGCCCAGAGGAAAATCAGGCCAGGCATGCACAAGAAAGGACTCTCTGGGAATTGGGGCAGGAGGCACTGGGGGATGGGAAGGGAGGGGGTGGGGAGGAGAAGCAGGGGGTACGGGGGGGGGAGGGAGGGAGGGAACTGGTGTACCCATTAAGTTTGTATGAGCTGAAATAATAATAAAAAATGTATTAATAAAAAAAAAGCAAAGGAAAAACTCAAGCAAGCAAAAGAGTCGGAGAAAGAGAAAGAGACTTCTGCTTTCAATGACTGTTTCCAGAAAAAAGGAAGTTTATGTGCTGAGCAAACATCAGATCTACCAAACACACTGTGTTAACTTTAAATTACTCATTGATTTATGAGCAGTTCTAGATGCAGATTGAGTTAAAAGTAATTAAGTGAAGTATAAGACAGCTTACCAATACAAGCAACTTGATAAGTGGTGTATAGAGCTTTCATAATCCAAATTGTTGAAATCAGAAATTTAAAAAAATCTTAAATATTCAAAAAAAAAAAGAAAACCGAACTATAATCCCAGTCATTCCCACAGATCATGTTCATCCCATTTAAGCTATATTCCTACTCCTACATCAATCACTTATCAGGGCAACACTATGATTGCCTTAAATCTATCTTTTTCTTCATTGGACATAGTATAAAACTCTAATATTATGATCTCTCAAGACTTTAAACAAGCCTATAAGATGTGTAGTATTTTACCTTCATTCCTAAAATCAATCACCAAAAGAAGTAATAATCCAATTAACAAATGGGTAAATGAACTGAACTGATACTTTTCAAATGAAGAAGTGCAAATTGGCAATAACATGAAAAAATGTTCAACTCTTTCATCATCTTTACTAGATCTCTGTATTGTCTGGATATTAATCCCCTGCCAAATGACTGACTAACTTGCCAAAACTTTATCATCTTATTCCAAAGGCTGTCTTATTACATCACTGTTTCTTATACCATGCAGAAGTTTTTTAGTTTCTTGCCACATATTTGTTAATTCTTGCCACTTGTTCTGATATTCTTACTCAAAAAGTCATTGCCAATGCTTATATTTGGATGATTTCCCCTATGTTTTGCTGTAGTAATTTCACACTTTCAGATCTTATATTCATATTTACAAATTTTTTAAAAAATTTAACAGGATGAGAGATAGGGATGAAGTTCCAGTCTTGCAAATATGGATATCCAGATGTTACACATTGTAGATGGGGATGTGAATTAGTGAAGTCTAAGAATATCAATATAAAATTTCCACCCAAAAAATCTAAAGAAAGAACTCCATATGAAACAGTTATATCTGTAAGAATCAGGCAGAATACGTTAGAGATGTTCATACAACCGAGTGTGATAATTAATCTTAATCTTCCACTCGTCTGAATTTAGAATCACATAGGAGAAACACCTCTGTTTGTAAGGGTGTTTCCAGAATGTTTTCACAGAGAAACAACACTGATCCTGAAGGTCAGTAATACCATCCCATGAGCTAGGATCTCAGAATAAATGCAAGAGAAAAAGAGAATGCCTGATGGACACCAACATTCTTTTTTCTGCTTCCTCACTTTGGATGCTATGTGACCAGCTATCTCTTGTTTCCACTACCATGCTGTCCATGGCATAATGTACTCTATCTTCTCTTAAACTATGAGCCAAAATAAACCCTTAACTCATATTTGATTCTGTCAGGAATTTTTCATATTGAAAAATGTAATTGACACAAGATGTAAACTGTGGCCTACTTCATCACTACCATGAAATATAATCAGCTTAAGTGCTCATCAATGGACAAATCTGGAAAATGTGAGATATATATATATCACACACACATACATACATATATATATGTATGTATGTATATATGTATATATAGTGATAGTTAATCCTGGGTGTCAACTTGACCACACCTGGCATTAACTAAGATCAGCTGTCAGATTACCTGAAGATATTATCCACATCAATACATTTACAATAAAATGACCAGCCCTAGATCTGATTGGAACCTTGAAACAAACCAGATAAAAGGAACCATAGAACAGAAGATGTTGAAGAGAAACTCCAGGATGTTTGCAGTGAGGTAGCCTGCCTCCAGCTTCAGCTTCCAGCCATATCTCTTCAGTCATGAAATACTGTTCTTCCCCTCTGGAACCATAAGCCGAATAAATCTCCCTTTCTCCCTAAGTTGCTTGACTTTGAATATTCTCTTACAGCAACAGTTAAGAGTTAACTATTACATATATCCACTGGAGTATGATTCAGTCATTGATAAGAATGAAATTTTCTCATTTGCAGAAAAATAGAATTGCAGGTTGTTGTATTAAGAAAAATTTGGCATGGTTGCGCAATGTCCAACACACTATTGACCTCACGAAGTCTAGCACTAGGATCCTGGAGGCAAGGGATTGACAGCCGCAAGAGTGTTCCTATGCTTAAGGGGAACACAGGAAAGGGTTCTGGGAAATGCCACTGGGTCCTTGCACCTCATCGGAGAGGAGGACCCAGAGGAGAGTTTGGCATGCACATTAAAGGATGCTCCGGGGATGGGGAGGGAAGGGGGAGGGGAGGGGGACACAAGGGGATAGGGGGTTGGAGGAGGGGGGGACCGGTGTACCTGTTAAGTTTGTATGAGTGGAAATAAAGAAAAGAAAAAGAAAAATTTGGCATGGTAACAAAAAAATTTTGGCATGCTATATATGGAATTTTTTATTGTTTATTCAGTTGTGCATGCGTGTGTGTGTGTGTGTGTGTGTGTGTGTGTGTGTGTGTGTGTGTAGAACCACAGGCGAATTCGGGAACCCCCATGGACGCCTCCATCTCCTTGTTTACTCTGCCCCGGGATTCACAGGCTCTGCCCTACCAGGACCAGAAGCGCAGGCCGCCCCCGCTTCTGCCCGGCGTCTATAGGTGGGGTCTAGGATCCGAACTCAGGACCTTCCCCCTGCAAGGCAGAGGCTTAACCCCTGAGCCACCTCTCCAGCCCCAGGAATTTTTAATTTATAAAAGACATGAAAGTGGAAGATAGACTAATTTATAAAAGATGTGAAAGTGAAAGGGAAAATGAAGGTAAGTGAAAGTGAAAGGGAAAATGAAGGTAACCAATGTGATGGGAGTAGAGGATAAATGCAGGTAGTGGGGAGAATATATGTTTAAAATACCTTACATAAATGTATGAATATATCAAAAATAACCCATTATTTAGAATAATTAATATATAGTAAAAGAAATGACAAGCATTAAAAAAGTCACCACATACCACATCATCTAGATTTTCCTATATTAGCTTCTAGTTTTATACTATTGAATTTTACTTCAGCCTATGGCTCATTTTTCACTCAAATAATTTAACTTACATGAAATAGCAAAAATTATATTCAAAACTATACAGTAATTTCTCTATTTAATTTTCAGCACAGTTGTCAAAGCAATAATCTTTAACACATGGAAGTTCCTAAGTGTAATAAACCTGTGAAGTGCCTTGTTATATAAGACATTTGTTACTTCTCATTTTAAGCCATCTCTACAGAATACAAGTTCCTTAGTTTCTCTTTGGCCTCCATTTGAAAATTTCCCCAAAAAGCAATATCACAAATTTAGTGAGAAAATAACTTTCCAGTTCTTATTAAACCTTAAGGATTTTGTATGCAACAAGTAGAGAATTTTTTATCCACTAAGTTGTTCTATAATCTAGGGGTTCCCATGGATTCCTAGCTAACAGCTAAACCCCATCTCATGTCAGAGTCTAGAATCTTTCAGAGAACATGAGACTCAAGATCTACTGAGCATCTAAGTTGGAAAACAAAGAATGAAAAATTATCAAACATATAGCTGATATGAAAGGAAGAAGACCAAACACATCAGCAAGTTATATGAAAAGAGATAAACAGTATCCTGGTTATCTCATTCTGAGACTCATGTGTTACCTAGACTGGCAAGTTTGCTCTTTTGCTAATTGTGCTCACAGCTATCTCTCAGTGGTTTGCAAACAGTCTTAAAAAGACATTGGTGAAATAAATATGGAAAAGACTTAGGATTGTCATGAGAGAAGATAAGAGAATAAAAGAGCTGGCAGACAACAGCTAACTGGCCATGCTAACTGAAGGGCAAGCGATGACATTTGCATTTTAATAAGTATTAGTACCAATTCCTGACGATACTTAAGCCATTATGTTAGATAAGCAGAGGCATTCATTATCAGTGAGATGGCTATAATATTAAATAATTCCAAGGTTGAGTCATACAACCACACTGCCAGGGTGAAATCTATACACTTTTGTATGTAGCAGTTGTTAGGTTGGATTGGTTACATATTTCTCTTGTTTCTACTGCTTCCCCCTGCCCTATCTAGAAAGTCCCCAGAAATCGGGAAGACCCAGAGGGTGACTGTTGCAACCTCCTCAGTGGATATTTCTAATTTCTCACTGGGACCCCTTCCTGGCCCTTTCCAATCCTTATATGATCCCCTGACTTATAAAAAGCCACACGCCCTGCCCTGGGCACCACTTCTCCAGCCCAAGCCTGTTTGTACAGCAGAATCTCACCTGAGAGCCTCCCCCATTAAAGCTGGCTTTTGACTTATTATAATCTGGTCTAATTAGGTCTTCTGTGTTCAGTCGGAACTTTTCAGTAGTAGCTATAGCTGTTGTAGCCTTTGGTCGCAAGTAGAAACTTTTACCTAGTGACCTTAAAATCAAATCAAAAATAAAACCAATGACCCAACTGAAGACGTCCAAATCCCAGGAAAAAAATCCACATAGACTAATATAAGAAGACTGACCACCCACATACCCTGTACCTCTGGTAATGACACTCCACCCTTTGTCAACTTGACACAAATCACAACACTTTTAAACTGTAACCTTTAATCCTTGTTCCCAAAGGGGTTAAAAGTTATTTTAAAGATATATATACATTTAATTTTAATTAATCCTAAATCTTGAAAAGTTCTCGTAGACAAAGTTTGAAATATTCTGTCATTAAAAGTTCAGTTATTAAAAGGTTGGAACTGAAAGTTTTAAGAAATGTCTCAAATCTTTTAACTATAAGAGTCTATCAAATCAAAATATGTTAAATATTTTGTAGCAGTTACTCTTAACTATTGCTGTGAAAGAGCACCCAAAGTCAAGCAACCTAAGGGAGAAATGGAGATTTATTCAGATTACAGTTCCAAAGTGGAAGCAGTTTCTCATGGCGGAGACTGCATGGCAGGCTTGGCCAAAGCTGGAGGAGGCTATATCACTGCAGACATCTTGGAGGCTGAAAGCTACAAGACTCCTTGCTGCAAAGGCAGACTTCTCCTGGAGGTAGGGTGGGACTAATACACCTCAAGGCCCTCCCCTTATGACTGCCTTCCTCCAGCAAGGCTCCACCTCTCAAGGTGCCATGACCTTGCCAAACACATGAGACTGTGGGGGACATATTTCAAACCATGACACTCCATCCCTGGCCCCCACAGACTCATTGCCACCTCATTATGTAAACCATAATCAGTCCAACTTTAAAAGTCTTCACAGACTACATCAATAGTCTCGACACAGTCCAAAAGTCCAAAGTCCAAAACCTCTTGTAAAACCAAAAGACAAGTTACATACTTCCAACATACAATGGCACAGAATTAACATTCCCATTCCAAAAGGAAGGAATGGCCGAAAATCCAGGAAAGATCCGTCCAGAACAAGACCGAAAACCAGCAGGACAAACTCCAAATCTTGTAGCTCCAAGTCCAACAGGTGAGCCTCTCCTTGAAATCATCTCAGTTCCAAAGGGCTTTGGTTCCACCCCTCCAATGCAGCTGCCCATAGAATGCCTTGCTCTCTTGAGCTGACTCCTTCCTGGGTATACAGCTCTCCTTGGAAGATGTCCCATGTTGTCTCTGGCATCTTTTAACATCCTTATTTCTTAATGGCAAACTAGGCTTCAACTCCACAGCACAAATTGCCCTTCTTGGGCCTCTAAATTGGAGACTTTCTGCCACATGCTGCCTGGCTTCCACCATTTTTTGAAATCTTGGAGGAGATTACAGAAGACACTAGAAGATGCAAAACCTCCATGTTTCTGGGACACCAGAATTAACATGATTAAAATGATCATAATACCTAAAGAAATAAACAGATTCAATACAATACCAGTCAAAATTCCAAACCAGTTCTTCACAGAAATTGGCAAAACAATCTTGAATTTCATATGAAAACACAAAGTCTCAGGACAGCAAAAATAATCTTGAGTAATAAAATCTCCATGGAAGGTATACCAAATCAGACCTTAAACTATGTATTATAAAGCCACAGTAATAAAAACAGCATAAAAACAGTACTGGCTCCAAAAAAGAGATATAAACCAATAGATTAGAAATGAAGAACCAGCCCTTTCCACCCAGAATGCTAATGGTCCAGAGAGGACACACTGCTCCTCAGGTAAATTCCCCCAGCCCACCCCCAGGTTCCAGGTCACCTGCGTCTCAGCTCCTCCCACCAGCCAGCTGGAGCACCACCCAGTCTGCTCCAGACTAGGGAGGGCCACTAGGCCACACCCCAGGCCCCAGGTGAACTGCTCCATCACCAGCAGCTCTGCCCTATCTGCCTGGGATGCTCACGGTCCAGGGAGCACACACTGCTCCTCAGAATTCAACAGAGTCCAAAGAAAACCCAAGCAAAGCTCTAGGGGGAAAAAGGCCATACATTTGAAGTCCTCTAAAATCATCCTATCACATGGTAGAGATTCTTCACACCCAGCTCAAAGATAAGTAAATCCCTTTTTACCATCCTGTTACTTTCAATTATTAATCACTGCAGATTAACTTTTCCATATAGCCACCCCCAAAACACAAATAACTTCAGGGACTATACCATTCATCCTCACATATCACCAAGGTAATAAATCATAAAAGTATACTACCATGCTAATATTCACCCCCTGTCCACTAAACCTGGAGCAGACTGGGTGCTGCTCCAGCTGACTGGTGGGAGGAGCTGAGATGAGCAGGTGACCTGGAACCTAGGGATGGGCTGGGGGAATTTAGGCCTGACAGTCTAATAGCCTCATATAGGAAATAACAATAACAACAGACAAGTATACCCAACTACAAGGCAAACACCAGTAATAGATGCTCGAGCAGAGTAATACCAACTAATTCAGTCAAAAACACAGAAACTGAAAGAAGGTCTTAAGAGATAAAACAACAATGCCCAAGTCACAGTACAAATCCATGAGAAACAAAGCCCAAAAAAACAAATCTCCCACCGAAAGAATTAAGACCATAATGATAGATTCCAACCAGAACAAACCCACGGAAAATAGCCAAGAAAGCCAGACCCAAGATAACGACTTTCAAAGCATGATCATTACCATGATCAATACTATGAAAGAGGAAATCCGGGAGGAATTAAATAACTGCATCAACCACTTTGAGCAAGAACACAACAGGCACTTGGAGGAGTTGGGAAAAACAGTTCAACAAACAAAAATAGGCATAGAGCAGTTAAAACAATCTCAAGCAGAGTTTAAAACTGAACTAAAAGACAAGTTATCTTCAACCCAGAACTCAACAGTGAGTCTATCAGCAGAGCTAACAAAGCAGAAAATAGAATTTCAGATCTTGAAGACAAAGTGGAAGAATTAACCAGCTCAATGGAAGACATTGTTAAACCCAAAAAGATACTTGAGAGAAATATTTAAGAGTTTTGGGACACCCTGAAGAAGCCTAACATGCGCATTCATGAAATACCAGAACAAGAATCCCAAAATATCACACCTGAGGAAATTTTTCAAATTACCATAAAGGAAAACTTTCCTCATCTAAAGAAAGAGAGGCCCATCCAAATACAAGAGGCATTCCCCACCCCAAACAGATATGACCAAAATAGAAACTTGCTACGGTAATAGTCAAAACACTCCACATTCAAGACAAAGAAATGGTGCTGAGAGCTTCAGGGGAAAATAACAAGTCACTTTTATTATTATTATTATTATTTCCGCTCATATAAACTTAACAGATACACTGGTCCCCTTCCCCCCTCCACCTCCCCCCCCACCCCTTGCTCCCCCCTCCCCTCCCCTCTCCCTCCTCATCCCCTAGTGCCTCCCCCCCAGTGGCTCCCCCCCCCATCCCCAGAGCATCCTTTACTGTGCATGCCAAAATCTCCTCTGGGTCCTCCTCTCCAATGAGGTACAAGGACCCAGGGGCATTTCCCAGAACCCTTTCCTGTGTTACCCTTAAGCTTAGGAACACTACTGTGACTGTCAGTCCCTAGCCTCCAAGGATCCTAATGCCTTTAGTCCATGTTAGACTTTGTGGGGTCAATAAAGTGTTGGACATAGCGCAGGTCATGCAAAGTCCTATTATGATTGCTTCAGCCCTAACTTGTGTGGAGTATCTTGCATATCATTACTCCTCCCATTCTTGTGCTCTTACAATCTTACCGCGCCCTCTTCCGCAAATTTCCCTGAGCTTCAGGATAGGGAGAGATTAGGCTGCCTTAGTTCCTGGTGGTTGATATAGAGTCTCTGATGTTCTGAATTATGGTTTGTTGATTTTTTTTTCAGTTTTGCTGCTCCTTAAATGCCCTTGGCTCCATCCTGATGGGTATTGGAATTCACCCCCTGGCCAGAGATAAAAACCTGTTAAATTAGAGTCTTGTTATAAGAGTATATTCAAAGGTAGATGGAATAAAAGTAGGAGACTGCAGTGAGAGAAGGGTCAATCACCCATTTGCAAAATGGTTACTTTCTATCTGGAAGCCTATATGTCCTCCCCTTCTGGTGAGATCATACCCCATCAGTTGCAAATGACCAGGAAGGAAAGTCTGTGAACTTAACCAGATGTCTCATTACTTACTTGCAGTCCTTGATGGTGGCCTATTTTCTCTGCTGTAACATGGTCCGCTCTCTCCTTGTTTCTGATGGGGCCCTCCTCCCCCATCCCTCCTGTTTATAATCTTTGCAATTACTGTAGATATTACAGAGATTTATCTTTGAGTGTCTCTAAGTGGGTTTAGTACTAGAATGCACCTATTAGGTAGTACATATGGCACTTTTTCCATGTCTGGAATATTTCACTCAATATAATTGTTTCTAATTTCATCCATTTCCTGGCAAATTGCATTAATTCATCATTTTTGATCGCTGTGTAGTATTCCATTGAATAATTGTACCACATTTTCCTTATTCACTCATCAACTTTTGGACATTTGGGCTGATTCCATGACTTTGCTATTGTCAACAGTGCTGCTATGAACATGGTCGTGCTTGTGCTATTGAGGTGAATTTTTGCTCTATGGGGGATTATTCCAAAAAGTGGTATAGCAGGGTCATATGGTATTTCGATTTTTAATTTCTTTAAGAATCACCAGAAGGCTTGTCAGAGTGGTTGTATGAGCCTGCATTCCCACCAGCAATGTAGGAGAGTTCCCCTCTTTCCACACCCTCTCCAACATTTGGTGTTGTTTTGTATTGTGGATTTTTGCCATTCTGACAGGGGTGAGATGATATCTCAGAGAGGTTTTGATTTGCATTTCCCTGATGGCTAAGGATGAGGAGCATTTTTTAAGATATTTGTTAGACATTTCAATTTCGTCCCTGGTAAAGTTTCTTTTAAGTTCCAAGGCCCATTTTTTAATTGGGCCATTTGTTTCCCTGGTGTTTAGTTTTCTAAGTTCTTTGTGCACTCTGGATAATAGAGCTCTATCAGATATGTGGTTAGTGAAGATTTTCTCCCATTCTGTAGGTTGCCTTTGTGCTCGAGTTACAATCTCTTTATGTGAACAGAAGCTCTTTAATTTCACAAGATCCTATCTGTTGAATGTTGGTTGTAGTGACTGTGCTATTGGATGTCTGCTTAGGAACCGTTGGCCTAGCCCAATCAGCTTTCAGCTATGGTTTTTATAGTCTCTGGCCTTATATCAAGGTCCTTGATCCATTAGGAATTAATTCTTGTTCATGGTGACAAGTACAGGTCCAGTTTTATTCTTCTGCATGTGGATATCCAGTTTTGCCAGCACCATTTATTGAAGATGCTGTTCTTTTTCCATTGGATTTTTTGGGCCCATTTGTCAAAGATCAAATGGCTTTAGTTGTGTAGGCTTATATCTGGGCCTTCAGCTCTTATCCATTGATCTGTGTGTCTATTTTGGAACCAGTACCTGGCTGTTTTTACAACTATGGATTTGTAGTATAGACTAAAGTTTGGTATGGTGATACCTCCAGCCGTGTTTTTGTTACTCAGGATTGTTTTTGCTATCCTGGGTCTTTTGTGCCTCCATATGAATTTTGAGATTGTTTGGTCAACTTCTTTGAAGAATTGCTTTGGGATTTTAATAGGTATAGTATTGAATCTGTATATTGCTGTGTTCCTGGATTAGAAGAATCAACATCATAAAAATGGCCATCCTACCAAAGGCAATATACAACTTCAATGCTATACCAATCAAAATCCCAAAGCAGTTCTTTAAAGAAGTTGACCAAACAATCTCACAATTCATATGGAGGCTCAAAAGACCCAGGATAGCAAAAACAATCCTGAGTAACTAAAACACTGCTGGAGGTATCATCATACTAAATCTTAATCTATACTACAAGTTCATAGTTATAAAAACAGCCTGGTACTGGCTCCAAAATAGACACATAGATCAATGGATAAGCGTTGAAGACCCAGATAATAAGCCCACACAACTACAGCCATTTGATGTACGACAAAAGGGCCCAAAATATCCAGTGGAAAAAGAACAGCATCTTCAACAAATGGTGCTGGGAAAACTGAATCTCCACATTCAGAAGATTAAAACTGGACTTGTACTTGTCACCATGTACAAAAATTAATTCCAAATGGATCAATAACCTCAATATTAGGCCAGAGACTATAAAAACCACAGTTGAAAGGGTCAGGAACTCCCTGGAGCTGATTGGGCTATGCCAACAGTTCCTAAATGGAAATCCAATAGCACAGTCACTAGAACCAACATCAACAAATGAGATCTGATGACATTAAAGAGCTTCTATTCAGATAAAGAAATTGTAAACTGAACAAAAAGGCAACCCACAGAATGGGAGAAAATCTTCACTAACCACATATCTGATACAGCTCTATTATCCAGAGTGTACAAAGAACTTAGAAAACTAAACACCAAGGAAACGAATGGCCCAATTAAAAAAATGGGCCTTGGAACTCAAAAGAAACTTCACCAGTGACAAAATTGAAATGTCTAACAAATATCTTTAAAAATGCTCCGCATCCTTAGCCATCAGGGAAATGCAAATTAAAACCTCACTGAGATATCATCTCACCCCGGTCAGAATGGCAAAAATCCACAATACAAATGACACCAAATGCTGGAGAGGATGAGGTGAGAATGGCACTCTCCTACTCTGCTGGTGGGGATTCAGGCTTATACAACCACTCTGGTGAGCAGTCTAGAGATTCTTAAAAAAGTTAAAGATTGAAATGCCATATGACCCTGCTATTCCACTTCTGGGAATAATCCCTTATACAGCAAAAATTCACCTCAATGGCACAAGCAAGACCATGTTCATAGCAGCACTCTTTACAATAGCAAAGTCATGGAATCAACCCAAATGCCCAACAGTTGATGAGTGGATAAGGAAAATGTGGTACATTTATACAATGGAATACTACTCAGCCATCAAAAAAGATGAATTAATGAAATTTTCCAGGAATTGGATGGAATTAGAAAAAATTATATTGAATAAAGTATCCCAGACAGAATATTAAGCACTGCATGTGCTCCCTAATAGGTGGATCCTAGTACCAAACCCACTTTGTGACACACTCAAAGATAAATCTCTGTAATACCTACATTAATTGTAAAGATTTTAAGCAGGGAGGAAAGGGGAAGGAGGGCTCCAACCGGAAACAAGGAGAAAGGGAATCATGCTACAGCAGAGAAAACAGGCCACCATCAAGTACTGCAAGTAAGTAGTGAGACATCTGGTTAAGCTCACAGACTTTCCTTCCTGGTCACTTGCAACTGAGGGGGTTTGATCTAACCATCAGGCAGGACATAGAGCCTGGCAGACAGATGGTAACCATCCTGCAAATGGGCGACTGACCTTCCTCACCGAGTTCTCCTACTTTTATTCCATCTACCTTTGAATCTACTCTTAGAGTAAGACTCTATTTTAACAGCCTTTTATCTCTGGCTAGAAGGAGACATCCAATACCCATCAAGATGGAGACAAGGTCAGTGTAGGAACAGCAAAAGTGAAAAAAAAAAAAAACACAACAAACCATAATTCAGATCATCACAGACCCTATATTAATCACCTGGAACCAGGCCAGCCTAATCTCTCCCCATCTTAAAGCTCAGGGAAATTTGTGGAAGAGGGGGTGGTAAGATTGTAAGAGCCTAAAGATGGGGAGGAGCAACAATATGCAAGACAGTCCTCACAAGTTAGAGCCAAAATAACCATTAATAGGACTTTACATGACCTGCACAATGACCGACATAGCATTGACCCTCCCCCAACGTCTAGCATGTATCACAGGCACTAGGATCCTCAGAAACAAGGGATTAACAGCCACAATAATATTCCTATACTAAAGGGGGACATAAGAAAGGGCTCTAGGCAATGCTACTGAGTCCTTACACCTCATTAGAGTAGAGGACCTAGAGAAGTTTTACATTCACACTAAAGGATGCTCCAGGGATTGGGGGGAGGGGGTGCTGGGATAAAGAGGGGAGGAAGGGGCAAAAGGGGGAGGGATCAAGGGAGTCAGGGATGGTTGGAGGGAGAGAGGGGACTAGGGTACCTATTAAGTTTGTATGAGTGGAAAAAATTAATTAATTAATTAAAAAAAGAAATGAAGAACCAAATATAAATGTTCTCACATATAGTCAACTCATCTTTGACATAGGAGCCAAAATATCCAATTGGAAAAAGGGCAGCATCTTCAACAAATGATGCTAAACTAGATATGTATATGCAGAAGAATGAAATTAGTCCCTTATTTGTCTCCCTGAATGAAAATCAACTCCAAATGGATCAAAGACCTCAATGTTAGACCAGAGACTACAAAACCAGAAGAAAAATAGGGTGTGTTCAAATTGATTGGCCTCAGCCAGCATTTCTTGAATCAGACTCCAAAAGCACAGAGAATAAGTCCAACACTAAACAAGTAGGACTACATGAAATTAATATTTTTTCTTAGAAGAGACTGTTTATCAAGGAAAAAGGCAGCAGCCAACATAATGTGAGAGCATGTTAACTAACCACACATCCCATAGTAGTTTAATATTCAGAGTACACAAAGAACTTGAAAAAATACACACCAAAGAAGTAAACATCCCCATTAAAAGTAGACTATAGAACTGAAAAGAAACTTCTCACAAAACAAAATTCAAATGTCTAGCAAACATCTTTAAAAACATTCTACCTCCCTAATCATTAGAGAAATGCAATTTAAAACCACTCTGAGATATCATCTCACTGCAGTCAGGATGGTTAAGATCCAAAACATAAGCACCAGCAAATGCTGGTGTGGATGGGGGAAAAGAGGACCCTCTTGCATTGCTGATGGAATTATAAACTCATGCAACTTCTGTGGAGATAAATTTTGAGGTTCCTAAAAAAGTTAAAACTTGAAATTCCATTTGACCAATTATACCACTACTAAGAATATTCCCAAAGAACACTCTGTCCTACAACAGAGTCACATGTACAACCATATTCACAGCAGTTTTTTTCACAATAGCAAAGAAATGGATCCAACTAGATGTCCCATGGTTGATGAATGGTTAATGAAAATGTGGTACATATATACAATGAAATACTATGTAGCTGTTAGGAAAGATGAACTAATGAAATTTGCCAGTAAATGGATGGAACTGAAAGAAATCATACTGAGTGAAATATCACAGACGTAGAAAGACAGATAAGGTATGTTCTTCCTTATAAGTGGATCCTAGCGTTAAACATTGAGTAATCAAACAGAAACTCTTATAACACCCACAGGCTCAAAGGAACAGTGCTGGTGGGGGATGGGGTGCGTGGAAGAAGACCCCAAAATAGCAGAAATGAAAGAACCTGGGCTAACAGTTTAAAATACTTTTTATGTAAGAAAAGTCTCAAAGGGGAGGAAAGAACAGAATAGGACGCAGTAAGAAGTGAGGTTAACCTAAACAACCACCTGTTTACTAACCCCTGACACCCCCCATGACCGAGATGCCCAGCAATGGGAATCACCCCAAACAACAGTGGACAGGAAAAAAAATTGATAGCAGACAAGATCAAAAGTCTCAATACTAACCAGACACTCAAAAGTAAATGTCCATCTAAATACCTCTAGTTTTACTTTTAGATAAGAAAAGATCTTAAAACCCAAAGAAGATGCAATCTAGTGCAATGGAGAAACAATGAAATTGACAACAACTACCAACCAGAGTGCAGAGTACCAGTGTCTCTAAAATGTACAGCGGGCAACAGCAAACCAAAGCTCTCCTCATCCTAAGACTCAGGGAATCTTGTGGAGGAGTGATAAGATTTTAAGAGTCTGAAGGTAGAGAGGCTCACTGCTAGCCAAGACATTCCTCTAAAGTCTGCGCTGTTGCATCCACAAACTTACTGTAATGAGACTTGTCCTTACAAAACCTGCACTATGGCTGATATATCAACATTACACTATAGACTAGAGAGGAACTCAGAAAAAAACTATTACATGCTGGGGGAACTGTAGTGGCTAGAGCTAGACAGGTAAAGGGAAGTACTCCTATCAGTGGTCTACCCAAGTAAGGGCCACCTAATATGCCACAGCGGCCTGAGTCTCTACTACAGCAGACACCTGAAGGGAATCCAGGGAACCACACTAAGAGATAGGCAGGCGGAGAGAGAAGGATAGATTAGTGAAGGAGGAGAGGGAGGGAGAGAGGAAAAAGGAGGGAAGGATACAATAGGGAAAGAAGGAGGGTGGGGACAACCACTCATTATGTTTATAAAACTAGAAAAACAAAAAATAATTGAAAAAGAATAATATAAGAAAACAGGACAATTAATCTCTGACCAAATCCACTAACCAAATAGTAAAGAGCCAAACTTCAAAAGAACAGTGATTAACATGTTCAATGAATGTCAAGAAATCAACCAAGAAGCCTGGAGGCAAGGGATTGACAGCCATAGTAGTGATCTTATGCTTAAGGGGAACAAGAGAAAGGGCTTATGGAAATGCCACTGGGTCCTTATATGTCATCGGAGAGGAGGACCCAGAGGAGAGTTAGGCGTACACAATAAAGGACTCTCTGGGAATTGGGGGGGAGGCACTGGGGGAAGGGGAGGGGGAGGAGGGGGGAGGGAGGGAACTGGTAAAAAATTTTAAAATGTATAATTAAATTTTTAATAAAAAAAAAAAAGAAATCAACCAGGAAGTAAATGAACACAACTTTGGGAAGACAGAAGCAGTCAGACTGAACACAAAGGAAACAGAAAAGAACAGCTAAATGTAATAAGGAAGACAGTTCAAGAGATTAAAACAGAGATAGAATAGCAAAGTCAAACCAAAATGAAATGAAAAAGGAAGTGAAGTATTCAAACAGTCAGACAACTCAATGAAATCCCTTACTCACAAAATGAATCATGTGGTGGACAGAATATTGGGACTCAAAGAAAAGACAGAGGAACCACATCACTTAACAAAAGCAACTGATAAAGTTAAAATACAAATGATAGAAATATAAAGAAACTATGGGATACCATGAAAAGACCAAACCTGCAAATCATGAGAATAGATGAAGGAAAAAAAACTAAAAAGAAATAGCCAACATTTTCAATGCACAAGAAACTATTCCTAACCTAGAGAAAGATATTTATACAGATCCATGAAACATACAGAATACAAAATAGACAGGAACAGAAAACAAATAGCCCATGATATATTATAGTTAATGTACTAACTACATAGACAGTAGGAAAAGTAGTAAATCAGAAATGGCATATCACATATAAAAGCAGGTCCATTAGGATAACAACTGACTCTTCCATATAAGCTTTTAAAAACCAAAAGATCCAGGTAGTGGTCTTGTCATCCCTCTTTCTCTTCTCCTTGTGTGGATGTTGTTGCA
The DNA here is from genome assembly GCA_023101885.1 of Typhlomys cinereus. Taxonomy (NCBI): domain Eukaryota; kingdom Metazoa; phylum Chordata; class Mammalia; order Rodentia; family Platacanthomyidae; genus Typhlomys; species Typhlomys cinereus. The sequence continues at coordinate 2,386,509 of JALPQD010000348.1, read as the reverse complement.
AAGTTCTGATAGATATTTTCAGTTGATATAGAGATTGCCGATCTGTGACTATCAAGACTATGTTGTAAGATTTTGGGTTGGATGATGAAGGAAATGATGACCCATGTCCTCTACCAAATGTTAATGCAGCAATACCTGAAAAGGTCATCCAGTGGTGCACCCACTATAAGGATGACCTTCATCCTCCTGACGATGATGAGAACAAAGAAAAGCAGACATCTAACATCCCTGTGTGGGACCAAGAATTCCTCAAATTAACCAAGGAACACTTTTTGAACTTATTCTGGCTGCAAATTAATTAGCCATCAAAGACTTGCTTGGTGTTACTTGCAAGACTGTGGCCAATATGATTAAGGGGGAAACTCCTGAGTAGATTCGCAAGACCTTCAATATAAAAAACCACTTTACTGAAGAGGAGAAAACCCAGGTGTGCAAAGAGAACCAGTGGTATGAAAAGAAATGAAATTCCTGGCACTGTAACACTATAAGGATTGTCCAATACTAGTTGCTCCGCTTTGTTCATAATTGTTACTATTAGACAACAGTAGACAAATACAGCAGTAAACAATCGTATTAGCATAATGTCATCATTGCATGCGGAGTTGAGTACAGATTCCAAACCTATGGCTGAATTTCTCATAGGATGAGCGAAAGTTTCTTTTTTTTTTACTCTGAATAAAACTGAACAATGGGAAAAATAAACAAAAGATCCAGGCAAGATGTTAAATACTGAAAGAACAAATCTAAAACAGAGAATCCTGTATCCGTCAAAAACTATATATAAAAATCAAAGGAAAAATAAAATCTTTCCATGAGAAAAATAAATTAAAGATATATACAACTAAACCAGCAATACAGATGATTCCATCAAAAGTACTACATTCTGAAGACAAAGTCAAACACTGCCACAAGTTCTCCAGAGGGCAATAAATAATACAAAAACAGATAATCTAAAGAGATGTAAGAAAACACACAAGACAGGAATCAACACATATATTTCAGTAATAAAAATAAATATCAGGAAGAAATCTAGAGTGGTGAAGTGGACAACAGCCAACCAGAATGCAGAATACCAGTGTCTCTAGAATGCTCACCCACAAATGCACCAAACACAGGTATGTCCAAATTCATGAAGAATTATGACTATATGTAAAGTCATGTATTAACTCCAACACAATAATAGTGGGAGATGTCAATACCTCATTTCTACCATTAGAGTGATCATCTGGACCAAAAATAGAGAAAAACAAGAGTTAAACTAAACCATTAATCAAATGAACTTAAAGAGATATTTATAGAACATTTCAGTCAAATACCAAAGAATATACATTCTTCTCAGCAGACCATAAAAGTGCCTCTCAAATATATTACATATTAGAACAAAAATCCAATCTTAGCCAATGCAACAGAATTGAAGCAACATCAAGCACTCTATCAGACCGCAGTAATGTAAAGTTAGAAATCAACAGGAAGAGAAACTACAGAAAATATAAAAGCGCATGGAAATTAAAAGGAACATTATTGAATGACAATTTTGTTATTTGAGATATGAAAATGAAATCAAAAAGTCAGAGAATCCAATGAAAACAAAAACACAGAATGCCAAAATTTATGGGTTACACTGGAGACAGTTGTTAAAAGAATTTTATAGCTTTATGTGTCACCATAGAAAGATCAGAGAAATCTCAATTAAATAACCTTGATACATATCAAAGCATTGATAAAATGTACATTCCACTAAATTGAACAGTATGAAAGAAATAGATAAATTAATTCCTAAACATATAACCCCCACCAAAGTTAAACCTGGATGAAATAAATATTTTAAGCAATCAAAAGTCTCCCAATGAAAAAAAAATCCTAGGTCCAGATGGACTCAGTGTAGAATTTTACCAGACCTTCAAAGAAAATTTAACACTAATACTTCTCAAATTATTTCATAAAATAAAAAATAAGAAACATCATCAAACTCTTTTAAACTTTTTTATTATTTATTCAATTGTGCGTGTGTGCGTATGTATGTGCCCGCACGCACGCACGTGTGTGTGTGTGTGTGTGTGTGTGTGTGTGTGTCTGTGTGTGTGTGTGTCTGTGTGTGTGTAGAACCACGGACGGATTCGCGAACCACCATGGACGCCTCCACCTCCTTCTGCCCCGGGATTCACAGGCTCCGCCCTACCAGGACCAGAAACGCAGGCCGCCCCCGCTTCCGCCCGGCGTCTATACGTGGGATTTGGGATCCCAACTCAGGACCTTCTGCCTGCAAGGCAGAGGCTTAACCCCTGAGCCACCTCTCCAGCCCCCAAACTCTTTTATAAAGCAGTATTACCTTGTTACCAAAGCCAAATAAAGACACAATAAAAAAGAAAACTATATGCCAATCTCTTTGATGAGCACAAATGCAAAGATCTCCTAATAAAATGCTTGAAAATCAAATCCAAAAACAAATCAGAATGATCATTCACCCTGATCAAGTTGGATTCATTCCAGACATTCAGGGATGCTCCAGCATACATAAATCAACAAATGTAATTGATCATTTAAACAGACTTGAAGACAAAAGTTGCATGATCATCTCAATAGACATAGAAAAAACATTTGACAAAATTCAACACCTCACCATAATAAAAACTTTGGAGAAAATAGGTAAAGGGAACATATCTCAACATAATAAAGGGGATATACAACAAACATGCTATAAACATCATCCTAAATTGAGTAAAAAGATGAGAGAGAGAGAGAGAGAGGGAGAGAGATTAAATGGATACAAATAGGCAAATAAGAATGGAAGAAATCAAATTATCCCTATTTCCAGGTACTATGGTTCTATACATGACAAATCTCAAAGGCTCTTCCTAGAAACTGCTAGAACAGCTAAACACTTTCAGCAAAATAGAAGTTTACAAAATTAACGGATAAAAATCAGTAGGTTATCTAGGGCTGGAGAGGTGGCTCAGGGGTTAAGCCTCCGCCTTGCAGGTGGAAGGTCCTGAGTTCGGATCCCAGATCCCACGTATAGATGCCAGGCGGAAGCGGGGGCGGCCTGCGCTTCTGGTCCTGGTAGGGCGGAGCCTGTGAATTCCGGGGCAGAAGGAGGTGGAGGCGTCCATGGTGGTTCGCGAATTCGTCCGTGGTTCTACACACACACACACACACACACAGACACACATGTGCGTGCGCACATACACACACACATGCGCACAGTTGAATAAATAATAATAATAAAAAAATAAAAAAAATCAGTAGGTTATCTATATACCAAATACTAGCAAATTGAACAAAAAAAAAAAAAAAAAAAAAAAACAGGGAAATAATCTTATGCACCACTGCCTCAAAATTAGTAAGTAAAATTCTTTAGAATATATCTAACCAAAAAAGTGAAAGACCCATGGAAGGAAAATTTTAAAACACCAAAGAATTGAAAAAGACATCCCGATATAAAGACATCATGTGTTCTTTGATCAGTACGGTAAATATTGTGAAGATGACTATTTTACCAAAGAAATCTACAGGTTCAATGGAATTCCCTTCAAAATACCAATGCAATTCCTCACAGAAACTAAAAAAAATTTTTTTTAATTCATATGAAAGCACCAAAGACCCTAGATAGACAAAACGATCCTGAGCAATATAAACAGTACTGGAGGCATCACCATACCTGATTATACTACAAAGCCATAGTACTAAAAACCGTATGACACTGGCTTGAAAATGATAAGACCTGAAGATCCAGATATAAGACCATGTACTTGTAGCCACATGATTTTATACAAAGGTTTCCAAAAACACATTGGAGAAAAGTCAGTATTTTTAACCAGTGGTGCTGAGAAACTGTGTATGCACAAATAGAAGAATGAAGCTAGATCCTCATCATATATATAAAAGAATCTTAAGTGATTGATGAATTTAATGCTAAATGCGCAACTTTAAACTGCCAGAGGAATGAGTAGGGAGTATATTTTTAGAGAAGGGTTAGATAAATGTTCTGAAAAATACCTCATTTACATATGAATTAATGTCAACAATTGACAAATGAGATCTTGTAAAATTAAAATGTATTTTGCAAAAGAAACTGCTAATTTAGCAAAGAGGCAGAATGGGAGAAAATCTTTGCCATCTACACATTCGACAGAATATTGGTGTCAAGAAATTATAAAGAATTCAGCAGAGAGTTCCCAAAAGAAGAAATAAAAAAATCTCGAAGAATCAGTTTTAAAAGTATTCAACGAGTTTAAAATTTCAATGAAATGCAAATCAAAGCTACTTTGAGATTTCACGTTATCCAAATCAGCATGGCTAAACCTGAAAAAAAAACACAGACAGACAAATGCTGGTGGGGATGAGGGGAAAAGGAACGTAAACTGATACTGATACTTTGGAAATCCGTGTGGAGACTTCTCCAAAAACTATAAAAAGAACTTAAGGACTGGAGAGATGATTCAGGGATTAATACTCTGCCTCCCAAACAGAATGTCCTAAGTTTGGATCCCAGGTTCCACATTAAAAACGCCAGGCGGAAACTGCAGTGGTCTTCACATCTGGCCCTGGTGGGTGGAGCCTGGGAAACCCCAGAGCAAAACAAGGAGGTAGAAGCAATCCAGGATGATTCCCGAAGTCACGCTTAGTCTTCCACATAAACACACAATGCCCTCTGACACACAGATAGACAGACACACAGAGTAAATAAGTAAAAAAATTTTTTAAAAATAGAACTTAAATATAACCCAGTTATAATCATTCCTGGGCCTATTCTGAAAGGACTCTACATCTCACTACAAAGATAAATAAACACCTATGTGTTTTAAGTCTGTATTTAACAACAGCAAGGAAATTGAATCAAGCTAGATGCCCATCAACTGATGAATGAACACGGCAAATGTGGTACATATGCACAACGGAAGGTTATTTATCTATTAAGAAAGATAAATCATGAAATTCACAGATATATGGCGGTAACAGAAAAATTATAGTGAGTGACTGAGACCCAGAAAGAAAAGTGCTACATGCTCTCCTAGCACTAAAATATTTGGTTTGTATGCTTATCTTTGAACACCTCTAGAAGTCAATAAATTAGTAAGAGGGCATTAAGGAAGGGGTGGAGAAATTAGAGAGAGAGGTAGAAGAATGCAAGTGGTATGAAGATGCAAAGGGGGATTATAGGGAGAAATTTAAAGGTCTGGAGCGGGGAAGAGCATAGGATAGAGAAGGGGTAAAAAGAGTTAAGTAACACCAAGAACATAAGGGAAAGTTATATGGAAACCTGCCAATGTATAGCACTATTTAAACATTCAACAAAACCAAAAGTTTTAATGTATCATACACAGAGGTGCAGCAAATAAAGGAAAAAAGGAATAGCAGAAACTGTCTTGAACATCTTTCAGAGTCATAGGTGCTCAAACAAAACCCCCAGAATCTTTGTATGAGCTGTTAGTCCAGGAAGTCTCAAGTTCCCCAAATTTGTATAGGCATTTCTGTTGCTCTTAGTGGTTCATCAGAAAGGGCCATAAGACCCTGTTGCTGAAGTCATCACACACTTCAGACACAGCACGTGGAGAAGTCAACCTGGCACAAACCTGGAAACTTCCTCCCTGGTGGCTGGAACACAAGACAGTAAGTACTATGCAGGCTGCTAGGGCAGCAAAAACTATTAACAGCCTTAACTGAATATGAATCACATGAGTTGCAATGAGAAGCATCCTGGAAAGCTGTATTCATCAGTTTATTAGCTGTATGAGCAACTGGAAGTAATCAACTGCTTTCAAATTAAATTCAAGGTTCATTACACGGGAAGAAATTCAAAACTGCTCCAGATAACCATGTTAAAAACCCAAGGATAGAGAAGTCAGCAGCCCAAGGGAAGAAACTAATAATATTTTTTCACTAACTAGATATGATAGCAAATATTCATCTTTAAACCCACAATCTATCATTCATACCCTGTGTTCAAGAAGTTTCTTTTAATAGTCGATGCTAGCAAAAGAGAACAGGTAACTATGGAACGCTGCCACAGGCAGGATATAAAACTCTGTCCCTGGAAGATCAAGAAGCATCATAAAAGATGGAACAGAAATAATACAAAGACTACCCTCATTTTTTAAAATATTTTACTTATTCGTGTGTGTGTGTGTGTTTATCAGAGGGCACTGTGTTTCTCTGTGGAGGACCAAGGGCATCATCCTGCTTCCTTGCTTCTAGGATTTCCCAGGCTCTGCCCACGAGTGCCGGAAGTACAGACCACTGCCATTTCTGCCAGGTGTTTTTACATGGGACTGGTAGTCTAACTCAGAACCTTCTGTTTGTGGGACAGTCTTAACCCCTGAGCCATCTCTCCTGCCCCATACCTCAGTCTTAAAAAGAAGACTCTCTCATCATTGTGAGCAGAGGTAAATACAGAGTATCCTTACTGTCCAAGATGCTGAGATAAGTGAAGTTTGAGAATTCAGTTCTCAGCATGGTATATACTCTACTCCTAAAAGCTTGGAGACATCTGTGGATGAGGGGGATAGAAACAATGTAAAAGCCAGAAGACAGGGAAAACGGTTGCAATTCCATTCAAAAAGTGATACAATCACAGCAATTATAAACCCACAATAGAGGTATTTACTGACATTAAACTCACATTTACATGGCCAATAACTAGTTATGAAAAGGTGAGTGTGATAGTTAAGTCTGGGTGTCAACTTGACACACCCATTATTAACTAAGATGGGCTGAGACCACATTTGGAAGGATCAACTGAGACCACTTAAAAGGATTATACCCGCCCTAGATCCTATCAGAGTCTCCAAAGATTTCACAGGATCCTCCCAGTACTGCATCATATAAAAAGGAACCACCAAGGAGAACATATGCCCTTCTTGCAGCTGTGCTAGGAATCGCTCTTTCTTCTGGCCACCTGGTTTCTTCAACCCCCCTAGGCTTCCAACCTTCTAAATCGTAGTTGGCTAGACTAAAGACTCTAGGAATTCTCCAGCCTTCTGCCATCACCCACTTGACTACCGAACTGAGCAGCTACCAGCAGCCATTGTTGAATTACCTCGGCTACTGGCAGCAATTGTTGGACTACCTCGGCCATACTGTAAGCCAACTCAATACATTGCATATATATATATGTATTGATGAACATATATATATAAGTATTGATGAACAACAGGCAACCTACAGGTACAGGGAAGGGGTATAAAATATCTAGCTGTCTGCACATGAAAGTGTCTAGTAGACTCCAAGAGAAGATCCCAACTCCAGAAAAACACAGGGGCCCTAAATGAACATAGTTCATGTAAAAAAGGGGGGGCTAAGTATGGAAGGAAGATTAGAAAAAGGTATTGGAGAGGAAAGGGAACAGAGGAGAACAGTGGGGGAAACAAAGATTTTGCATATAAGGATGAAAATGTCAAAGCAGAAAATTCATCAACAAAGAAAAGTTGGAAAGAAATTCCATGACTGAACTATATTCCAACAAGACTGAGGTTAGCCCAAAACTCTATAGAAAATGTTTTGCTGTTAGTGGCAATGTCCCTGTTAAAAGTGATTTGGTTTTCCAAAGGAGGAAAGATGATACCTCTTCTATTTCTTCAATGGATGTATCCAGTACCACTCCTTCGCCACTTTTATTTGTAGCCAACATCTCAGATGTTACCTGCTTGATAACTGAAGAATGCTTTTCAAGAAGGTATTGTATTAACTGCTAGTAGAATAGCTAGCTTTGAATTGTGTTTTGACTATATCTGGAGAATATATACTGGAATTGCACTTACTTCTAAAGGTGTAAATATTCTGGACAGACTTTTTTTAGAAGAAATTGTGTAAGAAAAGGGAGTGGCCTCATGTTTCCCTTAAAATGTGCCAAACAAGCTCCAGACTCAGGGGGAAAAAATGATCTCCTTGAGAAGGTGAGTTAATCCCAAAAGCTGTCCATAAAACTGATCCAAATCACACATTCACCAACTATGGTTTGCAACTTTAAGAAAAGCAAATAGGAAAACAAACAAAAAAGGAAATGAGGGGCTGGAGAGGTGGCTCAGGGGTTAAGCTTCTGCCTTGCAGGCAGAAGGTCCTGAGTTCAGATCCTAGACCCCAAGTATAGATGCCAGGCAGAAGCAGGGGCGGCCTGCGTTTCTGGTCCTGGTAGGGCAGAGCCTGTGAATCCCGAGGCAGAGTAAACGAGGAGGAGGTGGAGGCATCCATGGTGGTTCCCGAATTCGCCGGTGGTTCTACACACACATGCACCCATGCACGCACACACACACACACACACACACATACACACACACATACATGCACAATTTAATAAATAATAAAAAAAATTTTAAAAAGGAAATGAGAGTTTGGAGACAAACCACTACTACATATTCTAGCCTGCTTTCTGTATAATTATGGACTTTCGAATTGCAAGTATTCAGCAAATCAGGGAAATCTAGTTAAAGATGACTTTACTTTTCCTCAATGCAATCCATTTACTAACCCAAAATTGTTTTATTTTTCAGGTCTAACTAGCAGTTCTAGGAATTAAAAATGCCAATGGACAACCTCCATCAATTGAAATTTAAAATAACGGAAACTACAAAACTGATAATTTAGAAAAATTACTAAGAGCTCTAGAAACATCAAAGTTAAAAGGCGACATTAAAATTAATTAGGAAATTAACTTTAAATAATTTGTCAGAACTGAAAGATCTCAACCTCCTGCTCTCATCTACCAATCACTGACCCAGCAGAACATAAACTACATCAAAGAAAAGCATTGTTTGGATTTTTTAAGTTTTAAAAAAAGCTAGAAAGAAGAGAGATTTCATGCTATGTTAAAATTTATCATTTGTAAAGGCAACTTATTTTTTCATTGGGAAGGAGAATAAGCTCTTTCTCTTAATCCTTTTGTTGAAGTTTTCAATAAAAATCTATGATTCTGCTCTAATTTGTTAAGTCTAATTCATTCCCATGAATCCTGATTATACCAGAGTTGAGATTCCTAAAATGTAGAGGCTGTCTTCAGGCTCCTCATCACTGACATCTTCTAGATATTTATTCCAAGATCATCTGAAGCTTGTTGGTGAGTATATATGCTGTTGCATGCTATATTGTTTTTTGTTCTTCTTTCTTTGTGGCCAGAAACTCTTGGTATGTAATGGCCAATTCTATTATAAATCTTCAGAGGTTTTCTTCTGTCTTTCTGCCTGAATATTTGATTCTATCCCATCTGTTGAGACCAGTAGTCATTGGCCATGGTAATTATTCTTGCCTCAATACAGACTTTCCAGGCTATTTCATGACTTCCCATTATGCAATCTGCCATATTTTATATTCCCACTGTACAACATTTTGAGGAAGGCGTTTCCATACTTTCCATAACTTTCAAGTTAAAATAGGCAAATTTAAAATCTTTAAACTATTATTTAAAATCTTTAAACTATTATTTAAAATCTTTAAACTATTATTTAAAATCTTTAAACTATTATGAAGTAACACAATGTGTATCTAAGGACATCCAAAAGAACCTAAACATAAGTAAATCTACTATAGCTTTCCTTTGATGCACAAGTATGCGCAAGAGATATATTAGTCTCACTATAAATTCAAAACATAAAAATATTCAACCCAAAATAACATTAAGGAAGACTCTTTCAGATCTCTTTCTCTGCTCTCTGGCGGTCAACAAAATTTCAAGTCTTTTGGTCTTTTGTATTTATCTTTTGGTCTTTTGTATTATATCCCAAAGAGATAGGGGTATAAGCTTTCTCTTACTTTGTTTTACTGAGCACAACTAGGCTGCATAGAATCCTATTATTTGTCTGATATTTTCTTGTTTTGTATTCAAAAGTAACAAAATTTACAGCCATTTCATGTTTAATTGCATGCTAATATTATTAGTATTTGGGATGGTTTCTGCTCAGTTAAATAATGTGTATGCATACTTGTAAGTGAACTGGTTTTGGTGACATTAAAAGACTAGTTAGTATGTACTGCCTTAAACTTGGGCACCTTCAATTAGTTAAAGCTGTTAACATGATTTTTAAGTCTTTTAAAATTTCGTAAAACCTTAAAATTTATTTCAATGATTATAAAAGATAACATTCATAGAAATAAGATAAATTTCATTAAGCTATGAAATTTATTTTTATATTTATTATTGGATTTTGATATTTCCTTCAAAATCGGTTAACTGGGTTGACATTAATCAATTAAATTTTTATTTCTCTTTTTTTATGCTCTGGACCCTGACTCAGGCTTACACCCTGCTCCTCAGACAAGCCCCCTAGAACAAGCCTCAGGCCCCAAGTCATCTACACATGCCCCACTAGTAGCTAGCCTACCTTTCTGGCCCTGGGGAAGGCCCCTAGGCCACGCCCCAGGTCCCAGTCATCTGCACTCCCTCAATAGCCACTCTGCCTTTCTGCCCCAGACATAAACCAGGGTGGACTCCCTGCTCCTCCGAATTCAACACAATCCAGAGAAAACTCGAGCAAAGCTCTACAGAACCAACACCATTTATCTGAGGTCCTCTAAAATCATCCCATCACAAGGGAGAGAATCTTCACATCAGCTCTAAGATAAGTAAACCTTTTTTACCATCTTGTTCCTCTCAAATATTAGTCACTGTAGTTTAACATTTCCATATAGCCACTAAAAAACCCATACAACATTGGGGACTATACCATTCACCCTCACATATCACCAAGGTAGTAAACCTAAAAAGTGCACTACCATACTAATCTTCAATCCCTGTCTACTAAACCTGATTTAATTGATGTGCGAACAGTCTAATAGCCTCATCTAGGAAATAACACTAATACCAGAAAAGCATACCCAACTCTAAGGCAAACACTAGCAATAACTGTTCAAGTATAGTAATACTGTCTAATTCAGCTCAGTCAAATATGCACAGAAACAAAAAGAAAGTCATAAAAGATAAGACAAAAATTCCTAGATCACAGTGCAAATCCATGAGAAACAAAAACCAAGAAAATGAATCTTCTACCAAAAGAATTAACCCCATAATGATGGAATCCAACCAGAACAAACTCACAGAAAATAGCAATGAAAACCATACCAAAGACAATGATTTTCAAAGCCTGATCTATACTATGATCAAAACAATAAAAGACAAAATCTGGAAGGAGTTAAATAACTGCATCAACTACTTTGAACAGGAACACAACAGGCACTTGGAGGACATGAGAAAAGCATCTAACAGTTAAAACAACCTCAGAGTTTAAACAAGTTATCTTCAAACCAGAATTCAACAGAGAGTCTTATCAGCAGAACTAATGAAGCAGAAAATAGAATATCAGATCTTGAAGACAAAGTAGAACTAACCAGATCCATCAGATGTTGTTAAAGCCAAGAAGATACTTGAGAGGAATATTTAAGAGTTATGGGACACCTTGAAGAAGCCTAACACGTGCATTCATGAATACCAGAACAAGTATCCCAAAATACCACACCCGAGGAAATTTTTCAAATTATCATAAAGGAAAACGTCCCACACCTAAAGAAAGACAGGCCCATCCAAATACAAGAGGCATTACGCATCCCAAACAGATATGACCAAAATACAAACTCACCAAGGCAAATTATAGTCAAAACACTACACATACAAGACAAAGAGAATGTGCTGAAAGCTTCAAGAGAAAAAAAGCCACTTTTGAAAATTAAACTATTAAAATAACAAATGATTTTTCCAACGGAAACAGTAAAAGCCAGAAGAATGTGGAGAGATGTACTTCAAGGGTTGAGTGAGCACAAATGTCAACCCAGGCTGATATACCCAGCAAAAGTATCAGTCATGATCCAGGGTGACAGAAAAATTTTCCATCATAAAGACAAGTTGAAGGCTTACATGACCACCAAACCAGGCTTTCAAAACATGCTATAATAGTTACTCAACCTTAAAGAAAAGAACAAGCATATCCAGGACAACAGAAGTGAAGTGTAAGACCACCAAAACCTACAAGCTAAATAATTCACTTATGAAAGCCATGAAACACAAAAACTGTCAGGAATTAAAAGTAATTTCTCCATTATAACACTAAATTTCAATGGAATCAATTCACCAATCAAAAGACACAAGTTACAAACATGGATCAGAAGTCACAACCCATCCATCTGCTGCCTTCAGGAAACACATCTCACCACAAAAAATAGGCACATTCTAAAAGTAAAAGATTGGTCAAAAATTTTTCAAACTGGGGAAGAAGAGAGGGGATTAAAGGAAAGGGAAAAGGGAGGGAGAGTGCAAGGGAGGACTGGGGAGGGGTGGAAGGAGGAAGAGAATGGGGTTACCTATTGAGCTTGTATGATTGGGAACAAAATAAAATATGGGAGACAAAAAGTTCTTTAAGCTACTGGAACCAAGAAATAGGCAGGGGTAGCAATTATGCTATCTGACTAAGTAGACTTCAAACCAAAGAAAATCATAAACGATACAGAAGGATACTATATTTTAGTCACAGGTACAATTCACCAGGAAGACTTCACAGTACTAAACATATACCCACCTGATATGGGCTAATCCACATTCATTAAGCAAATGCTACAACGTCTAAAACAGGAAATCAATCCCTAAACGATAATACTCGGGGATTTCAATACCGCCCTCTCAACATGGGATATATCAACAGGCCAAAAATTTAACAGAGACATATTGGAACTAAATCAAACCCTTATTGAAATGGACTTTACAGATCTCTATCTAACTTTCCATCCACGCACCAAGGAATACACATTTTTCTCAGCAGCCCACGGAACTTTCTCCAAAATAGATCACATACTGAGCCACAAAACAAATCTGCACATATACAAGAAAGTTGAAATTTTTGCTTGTACCCTAATAGACCACTACGGTCTAAAGTTTGACATCCACAACACAAGAAGTAGCAGAAAATACACTAACTCTTGGAAACTAAACACTATGATGCTGAATGAGAATTGGGTTCAGGAAGAAATCAAAATGGAAATTCAAGATTTCCTGGAATCAAACAATAATAGAAATACAACATATCAAAATCTCTGGGACACAAAGGAAGCTATCCTAAGAGGTAAGTTTATAGTTCTCGATACCTATAAAAAAAAAAAAGAAACATCCCAAGTAAATAACTTAACAATGCAGCTTAAAGCTTTAGAGACACAAGAGCAATCCAATCCAATATACATATTCAATGCTATACCAATCAAAATCTCCCAGCAATTTTTTAAAGAAATTGACCAAACAATCTCAAAATTCATATGGAAGCAGTAGAAGAGAGGAGATTAGCAAAATCAGTAGAGAAATATCCAAAATTGAGGTAAGGAAAATAATATAAAGAATCAATCAGTCAAAAAGCTGGTTCTTTGAAAAAATCAGTAAGGTTGATACACCCCTAGCTAAATTAACCAAAACCAAGAGAGAGAAAACCCGAATTAACCAAATTAGAAATGAAAATGGAGTTATCACAACTGATACCCAAAAATTCAGAGAATTATAAGATCATATATAAAAAACTTATACTCCATAAAATTGGTAACACAAAAGAAATGGATGAATTCCTAAGTAAGCACAACTTACCTACATTGAATCAAGAAGTTTTAAATTACTTAAATAGTCCTATAATATATGAGGAAATCAATAAAGTAATCTCAAATCCCCACCAAAAAATGTCCTGGACCAGATGGATTCAGCACAGAATTTTACCAGACATTTAAAGAACAACTAACAACAATACTCCTTAAACTGTTCCATAAAACTGCAAAGGAAGGAACACTGCCAAATTCTTTCTATGAAGATAATAACATACTAATCCCAAAACCTAATAAAGATACACTTAAAAAAGAAAACTATAGGACAATCTCTTTTTTTTAATTTTTTAAAATTATTTATTCAATTGTGCATGTATGCGCATGCACGGCATGCGCATGCGTGTGTGTGTGTGTGTGTGTGTGTGTGTGTGTGTGTGTGTGTGTGTGTATGGATGTGTGTGTGTAGAACCACGGATGAATTTGGGAACCACCATGGACTGCCTCCACCTCCTCCTTGTTTACTCTGCCCCAGGATTCACAGGCTCCGCCCTACCAGGACCAGAACCGCAGGCCGCCCCCGCTTCCACCCAGCGTCTATACGTGGGGTCCAGGATCCGAACTCAGGACCTTCTGCCTGCAAGGCAGAGGCTTAACCCCTGAGCCACCTCTCCAGCCCCTAGGCCAATCTCTTTGATGAACACAGATGCAAGGATTCTCAACAAAATCTTAGCAAATCAGATTCAAAACCATATCACAAAGATCATTCATTATGATCAAGTAGGCTTTATCCCAGGCACACAAGGTTCAAAATACACAAGTCAATAAATGTAATCCATCATATAAACCAATCCAAAGTCCAAGACAACACGATATTCTTGATAGATGCATAAAAAGCTTTTGACAAGATCCAACATCCTTTTATGGTCAAAACCCTAGAGATAGATAGTTGGAATGGAAGGAACGGTTCTACTACCATAATAAAAGCTGTATACAACGAGCCAACAGCAAGGATTATACTGAATGGGGGAAAACTTGAAGCATTCCCGCTTCGATCAGGAACTAGACAAGGATGTCCACTCTCACCACTTCTATTCGATATTGTACTTGAAGTCTTAGGTGGAGCCATAAGACAAAAGAGGGAGATATAAGGGATTCAAATTGGCAAGGAAGAAGTCAAGTTATCTCTGTTTGCAGATGACATGATCATATACCTAAGTGATCCTAAAAACACCAAGAAATTCCTGCAACTAATACAGAAGTTCATCACAGTGGCAGATTACAAAACAAACATGCAAAAAATCAATGGCCTTCCTATACACCAAGGATGAAAAAAGTGAAAAAGTCCTAAGAGAAACAATCCCATTTACTATATCTGCTTAAAAAAAAAATGAAACACCTTGGTATGAATCTAACCAAATCTAACCAATGACAACTTTAAAACACTAAAGAAAGAAATTACAGAAGACATCAGAAGGTGGAAAGACCTCCCATGCTCCTGGATTGGCAGAATCAACATCATAAAAAACCATCTACGAAAAGCAATAAACACATTCAGTGCTATACCAATCAAAATCCCCAAACATTTCTTTAAAGAAATTGACCAAACAATCTCAGAATTCATATGGAAGCACAAAAGGCCCAGGATAACAAAGACAATCCTGAGTAACAAAAACATTCGTGGAAGTATCACCATACCAAAACTTAATTTACATTACAAATCCATAGTAATAAAAACAGCCTGGTACTGGCTGCAAAATAGACATGTAGATCAATGGATAAGGGTTGAAGACCCAGATATAAGACCACACAATTACAGCCATTTGATCTTTGACAAATGGGTCCGAAAAATTCAATGGAAAAAGAACATCTTCAACAAATGGTGCTGGCAAAACTGGATGTCCGCATTCAGAAGATTAAAACTGGACCTGTACTTGTCACCATACACAAAAATTTATTCCAAATAGACCAAGGACCTTAGTATTAGGTTAGAGACTCAAGCTGACTGGGCTGGGCTAACAGCTCTGAAAAAGAAATACAAAAACACAGTCACTAGAACCAACATCAACAAATGAGATCTGACGACATTAAAGAGCTTCTATTCAGATAAAGAAATTGTAAACTGAACAAAAAGGCAACCCACAGAATGGGAGAAAATCTTCACTAACCACATATCTGATAGAGCTCTATTATCCAGAGTGCACAAACAACTTAGAAAACTAAACACCAAGGAAACAAATGGCCCAATTAAAAAATGGGCCTTGGAACTTAAACTTTACCAGGGACAAAATTGAAATGTCTAAAAAATATCTTTAGAAATGTTCCACATCCTTACCCATCAGGGAAATGCAAATCAAAACCTCCCTGAGATATCATCTCACCCCAGTCAGGATGGCAAAAATCCACAATACAAACACCACCAAATTCTTGAGAGGATGTGGAGAGCAGGGAACTGTACTACACTGCTGGTGGGATTGAAATGCCTTATAACCCTGCTATTCCACTTTTGGGAATAATCCTTCATACAGCACAAATTCACCTCGATAGCACAAGCACGACCATGTTCATAGCAGCACTGTATACAATAGCAAAGTCATGGAATCAACCCAAATGTCCAACCGTTGACGCGTGAATAAGGAAACTGTGATACGTTTATACAATGGAATACTACTCAGCCATCATAAAAGATGAATTAATGAAATTTGGTGGGAAATGGATGGAATTAGAAAAAATTATATTGAGTGAACTATCCCAGACACAAAAAATTAGACACCGTATGTATTCCCTAATAGGTGGATCCTAGTACCAAACCCATTTAATGACATATTCAAAAGTAAATCTCTGTAATACCTATTGTGATCATAAAGATTATAAATAGGAGGAAAGAGGAAGGAGGGCACCCCTCAGAAAAAAAGGAGAGAGGAGATCATGCTTCACTTGAGAAAATTGGTCACTATCAAGTATTGCATGCCAAGTAGCAAGACATCTGGTGAAGCTCAATTTCACTTCCCTTCCTGGTCACCAGCCACTGAAGAGGTTTGATTTTACCAATTAGGGAGGGTATAGAGACTGGCAGATAGACGCTAACCAACTGGCAAATGGGATACTGACCCCCCCACCCCACTGCTGTGTCCTACTCCTATTCCATCTACCTTTCAGTCTCCTCTTATATTAAAATCTTCATTTAAACAGTCTTTTATCTTTGGCTAGGAGGTCATCTTCCATACCAATCAGGATGCAGTCAAGGGTGATGCAGGAAAAAGAAAACTGAAAACAACAAACCATAATTCAGAACACCAAAAACCCTACATTAATCACCTGGAACCAGAACAGTCAAATATCTCCCAATTCTAAAGCTCAGGAAACCTTTTGGAAGAGGGGTTGGCAAAATTGTAAGAGCCTAAAGATGGCAGGACCAACAACATGCAAGATATTCTACACAAGTTAGGGCTGCAGCAGCCAGAATTAGACTTTGCCTGACCCACACAATGGTTGACATGTCAATGACCACCCCCCAAAGTCTAGCATGGACCACAGAGTAGAGGGCTCCAGGCAGTAAGATCCTCAGAGGCAAGGGATTAATAGTCATAATATAGTTCCCATATTAACGGGGAGCCAGTGAGTCCTTACCCCTCACTAGGGTGGAGGAATTCAGAGGGAGGTTTGGCATTCACACAAAAGGATGCTCCAAGGGATGGGAGGGAGGAAGAGGGAGGCACTGGGAAAAGGGAAGGGAGGGAAGGGGATGAAAGGAAGGGAATAAGGGGGGAGAGTACAAGCGGGGCTAGAGAGGGGAGGAGGGAAGGAAAGGATGGGGTACCTATTGAGTTTGTATGATTGGGAAAAAAATAAACTGTGGCAGAGAACATTTTTTATTTCATTCGTGCAAATAAGAATATTTTTAAAAATATTCTTAATGTTCTGGAGAGATGGCTCAGGGTTTAAGACTCTGTTCCACAAGCAGAAGGTCCTGAGTTCGGATCCCAGGTCCCAAGTAAAAACTCCAGGCAGAAACAGTGGCCGCCTGCACTTCTGGCCCTGGTGGGCAGAGCATGGGAAATTCCAGACTGAAGAAAGGAGGTAGAAGCAATCCAGGATGATTCCCAAAGTCACCCGTGTTCCTCCACAGAGAGTCAAAGTGCCCTCTGAGACAGACAGACAGACAGACACACACACACACACACACACACACACACACACACACACACACACACACAAAATAAATAAATACAGAAAATATTTTTTAAAATTCTTAACATAATACTGCTAAATGCAACATTTTCAAGGTTTGGGGAAATGAAAAATGATGGATAGACATGCTTGCCAGAGATCTTTATGTTGAATTCCCTCTTCACAGGTGGAATTAAAAGACCTATAATCCTGACAAACATATCGCTTCTCGGCCTTTTGGCTAAGATCAAGTGTATAATCCTGACAAACAGTTACATTCAAAATCTAGGTTTTTCAACATTACTATCTCATCTGATTTAAACTAGGCAAATTGTTGCTGTCTGTGCAATTTGTTTGAAGCATTATCTATGTCTTTAAAATAAAAAATATATTTTTATAGTAAGAATCATGCATTTAAAAGTAGAGAATTTAAATGTAAGATTGCTTGAAGCTAAAATAAATAAAGAATTATTTTTTGCTCACATAAAGAGACTGTAACCCGAGCAAAAAGATAACCCACAAAATGGGAGAAAATCTTCACTAGCCACATATCTGATAGAGCTCTATTATCCAGAGTACACAAAGAACTTAGAACACTAAACACCAAGGAAACAAATGGCCCAATTAAAAAATGGGCCTTGGGATTATGAACAGGAGGGATGGGGTTGGAGGGCCACACCAGAAACAAGGAGAGAGGGGACCATGTTACAGCAGAGAAAATAGGCCTCCATCAAGGACTGCAAGTAAGCAATGAGACATCTGGTTAAGTTCACAGACTTTCGTTCCTGATCATGTACAACTGAGGGGGTATGATCTCACCAGAAGGGGAGGGCATATAGTCTGGCAGATAAAAAGTAACCATTTTGCAAATGGGTGATTGACCCCTCCCTCACTGAGATTTCCTACTTTTATTACATCTACCCTTGGATGTGCTATTATAACAAGACTCCAGTTTAACAGCTTTTTGTCTCTGGCCAGGGGGTGACATACAGTGCCCATCAGGATGGAGTGAAGGGCATTGCAGGAGCAGAAAAACTGCAAAAGAAAATCAACAAACCACAACCCGGAACTTCAGAGACTCTATATCAATCACCTAGAACTAGGCCAGCCTAATCTCTCCCCATCCTGGAGCTCAGGGACATTTGCGGAAGAGGGGGCGGTAAGAGTGTAAGAGCAAAAGGATGGGATGATTTGCAAGATACTCCACACAAGTTAGGGCCGAAGCAATCATAATTGGACTTTGCATGCCCTGCACAATGTCCAACACACTATTGACCTCACAAAGTCTAGCATCTGCTAAAGGCACCAAGATCCTTGGAGGCAAGGGATTGATGGCCACAGTAGTGTTCCTATGCTTAAGGGGAACACGGGAAAGGATTCAGGGAAAGGCCACTGGGTCCTTGTACATCATCGGAGAGGAGGGCCCAGAGGAGAGTCTGGCATGCACATTAAAGGACTCTCTGGGAATTGGGGCGGGAGGCACTGGGGGATGGGGAGAGAGGGGTGAGGGGAGGAGGATCAGGTTCGGGGGAGGAGGAGGGAGGGAGGGTACTGGTGTACCTATTAAGTTTGTATGGGCGGAAATAATAATAAAAAATGTATAAAATTAAAAAAATGGGTCTTGGAATCAAAAGAAATTTTACCAGAGACGAAATTGAAATGTCTAACAAATATCTTTAAAAATGCTCCGCATCCTTAGCCATTAGGGAAATGTAAATCAAAACCTCCCTGAGATATCATCTCACCCCAGTCAAGATGGCAAAAACCCACAATACAAACAACACCAAATGCTGGAGAGGATGTGGAGAGAGGGGAACTCTCCTACACTGCTGGTGGGAATGCAGGCTCATACAGCCACTCTGGCGAGCCGTCTGGAGATTCTTAAAGAAGTTAAAGATTGAAATGCCATATGACTCTGCTATTCCACTTTTGGGAATAATCCCTCATACAGCCAAAATTCACCTCAGTGGCACAAGTACAACCATGTTTATAGTAGCACTGTTTATAACAGCAAAGTCATGGAATCAACCCAAATGCCCAACAGTTGACAAGTGGATAAGGAAAATGTGGTACATTTATATAATGGAATACTACTCAGCCATCAAAAAAGATGAATTAATGAAATTCACCAGGAAATGGATAAAATTAGAAAAAAATTACACTGAGCGAAGTATCCCAGACACAGAAACTTAAGCGCCATATATATTCCTTAATAGGTGGGTCCTAGTACCAAACCACTTAGTGACATACTCAATGATTAATTTCTGTAATACCTACAGTTATTGCAAAGATTATAAACAGGAGGAAAGGGGAAGGAGGGCCCCGCCAGAAACAAGAAAAAGGGGGATCATGCTCCAGCAGAGAAAATAGGCCACCATCAAATACTGCAAGTAAGTAGTGAGACATCTGGTTAAGTTCACAGACTTTCCTTCCTGGTCACTTGCAACTGAGGGGGTTTGATCTCATCAGTCAGAGAGGACATAGAGACTGGTAGATTGATGGTAACCATCCTGCAAATGGTTGACTGACCCCCCTCACCGCAGTCTCCTACTCTTATTCCATCTACCTTTGAATCTACTCTTAAGAGTAAGATTCTATTTTAACAGCCTCTTATCTCTAGCTAGGAGGTGACATCTAATACCCATCAGGATGGAGCCAATGGTGATATAGGAACAGCAAAACTGAAAAAACAAACAAACAAACAAACCATAATTCAGAACATCAGAGACCCTAGATTAATCACCTGGTAACAGGCCAGCCTAATCTCTCCATCCTAAAGCTCAGGGAAACTTGCAGAAGAGGGGGTGGTAAGATTGTAAGATCACAAAGATGGGGAGGAGCAACGATATGCAACATACTCCACACAAGTTAGTGCTGAAGTAACCATAATAGGACTTTACATGACCTGTGCAATGACTGGCATAGCATTGACCCCCCAAAGTCTAGCATGGATCGCAGGCACTAGGATCCTTAGAAGCAAGCAATTAACAGCCACAGTAGTGTTCCTATACTAAAGGGGAACACAAGAAAGGGCTCTAGGCAATGCTAGTGAGTCCTTACACCTCATCAGAGAGGAGGACCCAGAGGGAAGTTTGACATGCACAGTAAAGGATGCTCCAGGGATGGGGGTGAGGGGGCACTGGGAGAAAGGGAGGGAGGGGGGAAACGAAGGGACAAAGGGGGCAGGAAGCAAAGGCGTCCTGGGAGGGGTGAAGGGAGGGAGGGGACTGGGATACCTATTAAGTTTGTATGAGTGGAAAAAATAAATTAATTAATTTTAAAAAATTATTTTCACTTAAAATTCGCAAGTGGTTAAGTGTGAATGAGAGCTGCAAAATCATGCCTTTTAAAATAGACATTTTTTGCCTGTCCCAAGTTCTTACTGTTGCTCTTTCGGGCCTTTCCTGCCTGTCTTGGGTCCTGGTCTGGACTTGCGTGGAGGTGGGATGCTTATGGCCTCTTTCCCAAGGTTCTAGCTGGGGCTCACGTTGGCATTTCCCAGGAGTTTCCAGCAGCTCCCCTCCCACCCCATCTATTAAAAAAATTCAAGCTACTACTAGACACTAACAAGTCTGAGGCTTTTAATCAACAACTAAGTGTAACAGTCTCGGGGGCCCACGGAGACCCTTGGGGGCGGGGATAAGCTGGCGCGAAGTCAAGACACAAACCTGGGAGTCAGGTGAGTGGCAACAGCAGGCTGTCAGGCTTGCAGGCTGGCTTGTTTATTACAAGTATGGGGCAGCCTATATACCCCACCCAACATCCCATAAGTTCCAGCGTGAGGGTTGCTGAGTCGTCCTGACCAGATTGGTCCTCTCAGCCAGGCAGCTTGACATCAGCACCAGGCGGGGCAGCAGGTGTAGCTTGGGGAAGTTGCATTCGCGCATGCAGCCCTTACAGATCATCCCTGAGTGGCATGCTCCCCAGGTGGAGGTATTGTAATGGTTGATCAGAGACTTTAATTCAGGCCTGTCTGGTCCGTTCCTCCTACAATTAAGCTAAAAATCCAAAACACAAATAACAACAAATGCTGGGGAGGATTTGGAGAGACTGGAACCCTCACTCATTGCTGTTGGCAAGGCAAACTTGTCCAACATCCTTGAAGATCAGTATGAATGTTCCTAAAGAAGTTAAAAAATCGAAATATCATATGACCCAAATATACCATTCGTAAAGAAAGCTGCATATTATAGAGACGTGTACATCCTTATTCATTGCAGCTCTTTTTACAATAGTAAAGAAATGGAATCAGCCTAAATGTCTAATAGTTGACTAATGTGTATATGTGGTGTATATACACAATGGAATACTATTCAGCTGTCAATAAAAATGAATTAAATTTGCTGGAAAACGCATGGAGTTGGAAGAAATTATAGTGAGTGAAATATTCAACAGACAGATGCCATATGTTCTCGCGTAAAAACGAATCCTAACATTAAATTCTAAAATGACATTTTCAAGAGGGAACTTCTATAACACCCAGAAACTACAAAGGAATATTGAAGGGGATGTGGACTCCCTCAGTGTCTGACCCGAGTAAAGATCACATACCCGACCGGCGTTCGCACTAGAGATTTATTCCGGAGCAAAGGAACCACTGTCTCGGCGCCAAGGCAAGGAGCAGCAACAACATTCACCTTCTCCAGGCGTGTATGGGGGGCGTGGCAAACACCACAAACCAATCGATATCTACGACAAAAGGGAAAAACCTTGTACTAATGAACTAACGCGAGATCTGAGGCCCGCTGGGCGGGAACTGACACACGAGGTAGGAGTGGCCAGGGCGCCATTCTGGGTTGGGGAAAAGTCACGTACCTGGGGCAGTTTCGAGGGGAGAGCTGCCTCAAGATGCAGTAGCCCAGCAAATATTACAGTGTAAGACTGGTGAGGCAGAAAACCACAAGTGGCCAGAGTGTAAAACAGCAGGAACTGAAATGCTCAGCCCTAATCAGGTCATAAAAATCTTTCCCCACATCAAGGCTCAGGGAACCTGGTGGGAGAGGGGGCACTAAGATTGGAACCGAAAAGTGGGACGGTGTACTTCTAACCAGCACACTCCAGCCCTGAAAGGGCGGGTTTACTCAGGAGCCTACTGCAATGGAAACTTCTGTGATCTAACCTACACAATATCCGACACATCCACATTTCCCCAAGAACTGGCAACCGTGCGCAGAGAGTGTCTCTGGGACAGCGACTGGACTTGGGAAGACGATCCTCCCGCCCTCGTATGACTTTGCCCACTGAAGAACCACATATATTATGTCTTACTAACGCAGGTACTCCAAAGGGAGCCCTGTGATCCACAGTCAGTGGGATAGGACGGTGGGAGGAACATGGATGGAATGAAGTGTGGAGGGGAGAGTGGCATTAAGAGGAAAATGGGTGGGAAGGTATTTGGAACAATGACATAAACCCATTTTGCTTGTATACAGAAAAATTCTCAATACAAAAGTAAAACAAGGCTGGAGAGCTGACTCAGAGGTTAAGCCTCTGTCTCACAAGCAGAAAGTCTTGAGTTCAGACGCGGGATCAATCCAATGTAAAAATGACAGGCCTGTAATTCCGATCCTGGAAGGCAGAGCCTGGGAAACTCCAGAGTAAATCAAAAAGGAGGTAGAAATGATCCAGGGTTATTCCGGAAGTCACCTTTGGGTCCCCACAGACACAGAGAAACATACACACAAAAAAAATAAATAAATAAATTGAAATGTACATTCATGCATAACTATATATATGTACTATTTACATCTAATTAAATTTTATGCCATTTAAATGGTATCAAATTAGTTTATAAGTGTTTGCATAAATTATAATTGCCAAATTAAGCTCAAATTACTTTAATTCATGGCACTACTGGATTGTTCAGGGGGTAAAAAAAAAGATCCCACAGCCAAAACAGGATAAAAAAAATTTGACTACATGTCAAGTATGCCCAAGAAACTGAATTTTTATTCAATATAACCATGTTTAGAAAATAAACAGTTATCTAAAGATCCTTGCTCTTGGGGCTGGAGATGTGGCTCAGGGGTTAAGCCTCTGCCTTGCAGGCGGAAGGTCCTGAGTTTGGATCCTAGACCCCACGTATAGATGCCGGGCGGAAGCGGGGGCGGCCTGTGTTTCTGGTCCTGGTAGGGCGGAGCCTGTGAATCCCCGGGGCAGAGTAAACAAGGAGGAGGTGGAGGCGATCCATGGTGGTTCCCGAATTCGCCCGTGGTTCTACACACACATACACACATGCACACTTGAATAAATAATAAAAAAATTTTTTTAAAAGATCCTAGCTCTTGCTTTGGGGGTATTGTCATTAGCTTTAAATAAAAAAAAAATACTTTTTAAAAGATGAATGTGATAGTTAATTCTGAGTGTCAACCTAACCACACCTGGCATTAACTAACTTCAGCTGTCAGACTACCTGAAGAGATTATCCAGATCAATGCATTTACAATACAAAAAACAGCCCTAGATCTGATTGGAACCTCCCACTAGCAGACCAGATAAAAGGAACCATAGAACAGAAGACTTCGAAGAGAAACTCTCTGAAGCTGTACTAGAAAACTCTCTTCCCTCCTGCTACCTGGCTTCTTTGGTTCTTCCACCCTCTAAATCTTCAGCTGGATTAAAGACTCTCCAGGAATCCTCCAGCCTTCAGTTATCATCCACTGGCCTATTGGACTGAGCAGCTACTGACAGCCATTGTTGGATGACCTTGGCCGTATCTAGTAAAGCAATTCAATAAATTCCCTTTTTATATATTCATTTTAATGATTCTATGGCTCTAGAGAACCCTGACTAATACAATTATATAAGTCTAATTATATATATAATTAGACTTTCTGGTTAAGATGTCTTCTTGATCCTTGTCAAAATTCTAGTACTATAAGATGGTCTGAAAAGTCTCCATTATTTGATGATATGAACAGATTTTTAGAGATTATCTGCATCAAGATGTAATTTTTCCTATGGAATAATTACCCTCATCTGGGTTATTAGATGCACTACTCTAAGGACTAAAATGATAGCATTTTATACTTTTAGTTATGTTATATTATGTATATGAATGCATAATTAAGTGATATACAACTTTATAAATCAATATAAACTTTTAAAAACCTTTAAGAACTCAAGTAAAGATTTTCTAAAGTTTACAGATATAGTTATTGGTTATGCATTTAAAATGTCTTACAAAAATATGTTTTCTAAATTTTGTTATAAAATACAATAATACTAATGATAAGACCAAAAGAAATCATAAGGTAAAGAGTAAGAGATATAAAGGCTAAAGTTATGATATAGATTTTTGGTTAAAGAAAAATATGCTTTTGGATGAGAAATGGACTTTGTGTGGTAAAGTAAAGATTGTTCCAAAATAGAAATAGATGAAATGAACTTAAAAAGTTTAAAGTGTATGATTGTAAAATGCTTGTATGTTGTAAATAGAATTGAACTTCAAAAAAGTGGACAAGACTAATTAAGTTGACTATAATATAAAGATTATTAAAATACTTAAGGTCAAAATTCAATACCCTGAGATAAAACTAATGCCCAGTCCTCTGTTAATGATGGCAAGACTTGTTAACATTGATTTACTCTTTTTTAAAATATTTATTTATTTGTGTGTGTGTGTGTGTGTGTGTGTGTGTGTGTGTGAAAGGGCACTATGTATCCCTGTGGAGGACCAAGGATGAATTCCGGAATCATCCTGAATTGCTTCTCCCTCCTTTTTTCTTCCCTCTGAGATATCCCAGGCTCCACCCACCAGGGCCTGAAGTGCAGGCCACCGCAGTGGGATCAGAACTCAGGTCATTCTGCTTGAGA
The DNA here is from genome assembly GCA_023101885.1 of Typhlomys cinereus. NCBI lineage: Eukaryota > Metazoa > Chordata > Mammalia > Rodentia > Platacanthomyidae > Typhlomys > Typhlomys cinereus. Next base: position 2,361,036 of record JALPQD010000348.1, on the reverse strand, counting down.
GGTAGAGTCATAACCCCCGAGCCATCTCTTCAGCCCATGACTTTTAATTTCCAAAACCATGTAGATGAGAAAAAGAACTTTATTTTAATCTTTTACTAAATGATATTTTTATATGTTTTCCCATTGAGCAAAGCCTTCACTTACTAAACAGCTACTGCTGTAACAATCTTTAAGTTTTTCCTTCTTAAAGCATATTTAAAACATTATACGGGGGTAGAGAGATGGCTCAGGGGTTAAGCCTCTGCCTCACAAGCAGAAGTTCCTGAGTTCAGAGCCCAGATCCCACATAAAATGCCAGAAGGAAATGGTGGTGGCCTGTCCTGATCCTAGAAGGCAGAACCTGGGAAATTCCTAATCAAAGCAGAGAGGAGGTAGAGCAATCCAGGATGATTCCGGAAGTCACTCCTGGAACTCCACAAGCACACACAGTGCCCTCTCTCACACACACACACACACACACACACACACACACACTGAATAACTAAATAATGTAATAATTGAGAAACTCATTTCAATAAACAAATATTTGAAAATTTAGTCTAATAAAATAAATAAGTGGTAATAATAAGTTATCAAATAGTTAAACTTTGAATTTCACCACTTTTGGAAAACACCTATTTTCTCCTTATAAAGCATTTCAGCATCATACGAATAAAAAATTTAATAAAAATCATATAAACCTTTTCTATACAGAATTTCTTCAACTATGGAAAGGATTAATTACAATTTATTTTAGGTGGTCTTTAACCCTCCTAATACTATTCCTTGTCCTTTGTGTCTGACCTAACATTCTGCGGTTATCAGGGGAAAACTTGTGAAATGTATTAACTTACTAGTTTCCACTAGCCAGAAAACTAAAAATGTCCTCAGATAGCATATAAGGCTGTAACAGAGCCCTCCACAGTTTGCTATAAACTGCTTATGTGATATTTCCACCAACGTATTTGATAAGTGTCTCAATTTCTGGTTTTCTTTGTTCTGTGATTATAAAACCTCCCAAAACTGTTATCACAGCAGAACACACAAAATTAAGAGCAACCTTAATCTGTGTTCCTGGGTCAGGATCATTCATATTTGGCTCCAGAATAAACTACCTCTTATCCCTTTGAGGTAAGAGTTGTGATTTCTCCATCTACACATAGTCTGTATCTTTTTATTTTCTTGTTTTTCTAGTAAGAAAAGCATTACCTAGGAATTTCATTACAATGCTGAGAAACAGTAACAAGAGAAAATATTCTTACTAGCTTATTGAGAATTCAGCATAAAAGAGCATTAGATTCTATTAAATGCTCTTTTTGTATCTATCAACATAATGAATTAATTAATCTAATGAATGAATGATAAACAATTCTAAAAAGCTTGTAATTAATCCAATATGGTTTCTTACATATAATTCTTTTAGTGCATCAATTTGCTATTATTTCATTGAGGAAATTTTGCATGTAGTTTCATGAATTAATTTGTTCTTTATTTTCTTCCATTACTGTTTTTGACATTAGGGTTATAATGGTCTCATGATATAATTCATTCTGCTTCTGTTTTCTGAAAGAGCCTAGAAGAATCACAATAATATGCTCTTTAAATATTTAGTAAACTTCAGAAGTAAGCGCAACTGCACATTGTGTTTTCCCTTTTGGAAAGCTATCAATTATTTATTATATTTCTCTAATAGATGAGATCAAGCATTTTTAGAGTGATAGTGCCCTAGATTAAATGCCCTTACTAGAACTAAGCTTATTCAAACTTTATATGAGTTTAGGCAGTTTATGTTTTTAAAAGAACAGGTCTAAGCTGGAAAGACTGCTTAGGGGTTAAGACTCTGCCTCACAAGCAAAAGGTCCTGAGTTCAGATCCCAGATCCCAAGTATGAACACCAGGTAGAAACAGAGGCAGCCTGCACTTCCAGCCCTGGTGAGCAGAGCCTGGGAAAACCCAAAGTGGAGCAAAAAGGAGGTAGAAACAATACAGGATGATTCCCCAAGTCACCCTTGGTCCCCACAGGGACACATGCTACCCTCTAGCACATGCACGCACATGTCTATGATAGTACACTTTTATTTTTTCACGGTCATCACCAGTCAGTCAATTTTCCTCTCGATTGCAGGCATACTATGCTCCATATTGTCCTAGATACTTTTCTGTCTTTTACTAAGCTTTTCTTTATTTTCACTATTCCTCTTTCATTCTGCTTCCAGAGTGCTGCCTCATCTCTATATTGTCACTCATTTAATTAAGATCTCTTTAAGGCTCCCACAGAATTTAAAATAAAGTAGTATGTTATTCAAGATTCTCCACATCACAGTGAGTACTTTTTCTACTCCATCTTATACCTGATATTCTTGTAATATTTTATTTTTTACAGTTGCTTATAATCATCATGTCACTTTATACCTTAAATGCAAGTTCTGGCTAAATTCATACCCATCCTTTCAAATTTGTCCCTTGGGCCATCTGTTTCAGGAAGGCTTTCCTGATACCTCTGCTTAAATTAATTTTCCCTTTTATGTCCCCATAATTTCCTGCGCATATCTCTGTCACTACCTCTACCATAAAATAATGATATTTGCTTCATACATTTGTATGTCCACAACCAATTTTAAAGCTTCCAGAACATAAAATGCCATGCCTATTTTAATTTTATATTCAAGATGCTAATACAGTTCTCTCATAAATGTTTCTTGTGTGCGTGTGTGTGTGTGTGTGTGTGTGTGTGTGTGTGTGTGTGTCTGTGTGTACCAGAAGGCATTGTATGTGTCTGTGGAGATCCAAAGGTGACTTCAGGAATCCCCCTGGATCACACCTATCTCCTCTTTGCTTTGTTCTGGAGTTTTTCAGGTTCTACCTTCCAGGATCAGAAGTACAGGCCTCCAAGATTTCTACCTGCCATTTATTTATTTTTTAATGTGTGATCCTAGATCCAAACTCAAGACCTTCTGCTTGAAAGGCAGAGACTTAACGCCTGGGTCATCTTTCCAACCCTCATAAATGATTCTTAAAACATACATCATGTTTGAAAGAAACACAGACCTGTGGAATACATGACCTATTCAGAGAGAATAGAACCAAGAATGGAATGCTTGTAATATCAATGACAACCTGTGTGTGCAGAACCAGATGCTGTCAAAACGATTGTAAGAGTGGCCGTGTTCTTCCTGCAGTAGAAAGTGCTTAAAACAGAATCACAACTGACAAAGTACAGAGAATAAGTGAATGTGGACTTGTCAACCATCCCTAAACTGGACGTCTATATCAGCTCTAACCCTGAGCAAAGGGTACAGGGTCAGACAGTAAGTATCTTCTGAACATGAAGGGTCTGACTTACCCATTGAATAACTGCAGCTGGGTCTACTTCCACAAGATCTGCACAAGTTATGGCCTAGCAATAATTTGCTATGGAAGATGCAAGATCTTAAGAGGCACCACACATCTTCAAATGACTATCAAAGGTCAATGCAGGGATAGGGAGTAAGGGAGTACTTTCCCCAATGGTATACCCAAAGATGCAGCCACTATAGCAAGTATCTGATATAGGGTAAGGCAGCTCATGCAATAGGACAGGAAAGTGGCAGAGAGACTCATTGGTAAGATCGTGGGAAAAGAAGGGAAGATAGGATTGGGCAAAAATAACATAATTTATTGTGTTCATGTACAAAATTCCAAAACAATAAAAATGTCTGTGGAATGCTTACTACCATGGCTTTGAAGAAAGAAGATAGTAGGTACATATAGATAGTAGGTACATTCAGAATCAGATTACAGAGAAATGTTTACTTTTTAGAAATTGACTTTGTTCATAAACTGACCAGATAGGGCAAAAGAGAGCTATCTCTTCTTTTAAAGACTAATGAATACATTTGTGTTTTCATACAACAATGATAAAAATAATAAAAGTAGTCAACATTTTAAGCCATTATAATAGGGGCTGGAGAGGTGGCTCAGGGGTTAAGCCTCTGCCTTGCAGGTGGAAGGTCCTGAGTTCGGATCCTAGACCCCATGTATAGACGCCTGGCGGAAGCGGGGGCGGCCTACGTTTCTGGTCCTGGTAGGGGGGAGCCTGTGAATACCGGGGCAGAGTAAACAAGGAGGAGGAGGAGGTGGTCCATGGTGGTTCCAGAATTCATCCATGGTTCTACATACACACACGCGCACACATGCATACATGCACAATTGAATAAAAAAAGAATGCTTAAGCCATTATAATAAACATGTTTTAACTACCTCACTTAATCATCATGGCAAATTGATGAAGTCGATATGTCATTATTATTTCTTTTTGTAAAAACTTTTTTAAATTATTGCAGAATTTCATACACGAACATATTGAATTTATAATATTTTTACACCTTAATCCCCAATCCCACCTCCCCTTCTTTTCCTTTTATAACTCTTCTCCTCTCCTACCTGATTCCCTCCTATTTTTAATTCTTTTCACATGTGTGGCCCGCTAAGTTTCATCTAGGTACCTTTCATGGCATGTGCCTGAGTACCTGCTTGAATGTGAATCACATATCAATGGATATGCCGTTGAGAAAACGATCTTCTATTTCCTCCCCCTTAGACCTCATCAGTTTCTCAGGGAACATGGATCCCCTTGAGAATTTTTTCCCTTCCATGGTTAAATGTTGATAAGACAATTCCCATGCAGGTTTTATTGGAATATATATAGCTGCAGTTAATTTGTGGATGCAACAGGCCTGTTGTCTCCAGTAGATGATGTCTGGCCACACCTTTGCCTCCCTGAGCCTTGGAGCATGGTTTCCACATCCTGTTTAGAACTGAGAAGTCCAAGAGGATTTCTTTTTTTTTTAATAATGTATTTTTTTATATTTTTTCTGCTCATGGAAACGTTATAGGTACCCCGTCCCCTCCCTCCCTCCACCCCTCCCTGGACCTCCCTGCTCCCTCCCCCCCTTTTCCCTTTCCTTTCTCCCCTCCTTCCCTTTCTCCCAGGGCCCCCTCCCTCCATCCCTGGAGCATCCTTTAATGTGTATGTCAAACTTTCCTCTGGGTCCTCCTCTCTGATGAGGTGTAAGGACTCAGTGGCATTTCCTAGAACTCTTTCTTGTGTTCCCCTTAAGTATAGGAACACTATTGTGGCTGTTAATCCCTTGCTTCTAAGGATCCTAGTGCCTTGAGTCCATGCTAGAATTTGAGGGGTCATTGTGCAGATCATGCAGAGTCCTATTATGATTGTTTCAGCCCTAACTTGTGTGGAGTATCTTGCATATCATGACTCCTCCCATCCTTGTGCTCTTACAATCTTACTGCCCCCTCTTCTGCAAATTTCCCTGAGCTTCAGGATGGGGAGAGATTAGGCTGGCCTGATTCCAGGTAGTTGATATAGAGTTTCTGATGTTCTGAATTATGGTTTGTTGATTTTTTTTCAGTTTTGCTGCTCCTGCAATGCCCTTGGCTCCATCCTGATGGGCATTGGATGTCACCCCCTAGTCAGAGATAAAAAGCTGTTAAAATAGAGTCTTATTATAAGGATAGATTCAAAGGTAGATGGAATAAGAGTAGGAGACTGCGGTGAGGGGTGGGTCAGTCTCTCATTGCAAAATGGTTACCTTCTATCTTTAAAAAGATTTTTTAAAATGACCAACTTTTTTTTTTTTGGTCCCAAATGGTGAGTTATTTATTTTTTTAATTTTGGTTTGTGAGATATATATCTGAAGACCCCTTCTGTTAAAAGTAGCCAAAATATTCTTAAGATGCTTATATAAATAATACATACATAGTACTATAATGTAATAAGTTAAGATTATTTGTATATGAATTGTTAAACCATAAGAATTTTGTAAGCTGTGAAACAAACTTCAGTGAAGGCACAAGTTAAACAGGAATCTTCATATGTTGCCCTTAGGTTCCTGTTTGGTCCAAAGAGTGAACAACTAGACAGATAGCAAAGCATTTGACGTTAGCATTTGTAACATCTAGCAGCAATTTAAGGGAGAATGCCCCATTAACATCATTATGTTGGAATTATCAACTGAAAAACTTTTGTAGGTAAAGGATTTTGTTTTTCTTTTCCATGCATGCATTTCCTATTACTCGCTCCTATTATAGACATTTTTACATCATGGGATAAGCAACGTGGCCATTTACTAGAAGCAGTTTACCATTTAGTTATTTTTCAAGAGCATTGTGCTTCTCTTTGAGCTCCTTTTATTCCTCATCTACACCATTAAGAGTGAGGAGGCCAAATCTGACTCAGGACAGGAGACTGAGGGATACTTTGAGACAAACATGCTTGGGTCTAGAGAGTTAAATTTCATCTTCAGAGTCAGTTTCTCAATGTGTTTAAATAGCACATGACAATTTAATTTGCAGTCATTTAGCATGTTTATTAAGTAGAAGGAGGGATGCTGAAAAACTTATCAAGTGAACATCCTCCTTCTTGTGAAAAGATAATTCAGTGCTATGATTGACATCTTTTTGTGGAGGTCACCTTTTTCCACTTCTTTTGTTTTCCCTTTGGTGGACACACCTATTTATCTCTGAATTTATAAGCCGAGTAGGCAGTGGAGCCGAAAAAGATTATAGTGGATGAATGGATAAACAAATTATGATATGTACATATTAAGTACATAAAGTATAGTTTTTAAAGGAAAGGAAATTCCAAGATACACTGCAATGATGAATAAAACTTGAGGATACATAATCTAATCCTATTTTATTAGTATGAGTTAGCCATGATAGTCACATTTTTTACGTACAGAAGGTACAGGAGTGGCTGCCAGGACCTAGAGAAGGTAAGTGGAGCTGAGAACGAGGAGCTACTGTTTCATGAGTGTAAAATTTTAGTTTTACAAAATTCACAGTTCTGGGAATTGGAATGTAGGTTAAAAGTGATACACATGTTTCGCTTGATTGGAGGGAGTGAAATTAATCCCCAATGTCAAAAATAAATAAATTCGTGTATATAGGGTACAAGACAGTGGAAATATACCTGACACCTGATTGTACACTTAACAATTATTAAGATTAAAATGTGTGTGTGTGTGTGTGTGTGTATCAGAAGATACTGTGTCCCTGAGGAGGACCAAAAAGTGACTTATTACGAATCATCCAGAATTGCTTTTCCCTCCCTTTTTCTTCCCTCTGGGATTATTCCAGGCTCTGCCCACCAGGGCCATAAGTACAGGCCACTACCATTTCTGCCTGACATTTTTTCTGTGGGACCTGGGATGCAAACTCAGGACCTTCTGCTTTAGAGGCAGAATCTTAACCCTTGAGCCAGCCATTTCTCTAGCCCAAGATCATAAATTTTGTGATGTATTGTCATAGTTAAGCACAGGTGTCAACTTGACAGTTGAGGGGTTGAGCTCTGGGCACAGTTGTAGAGACTTAGTGGTTGGGTTAAGCCCAGAGCAAACCTGCAGAAGATTGTCATGTAGCTGCTGGGGAAGACCCAGCCCATGGTGGGTGGGATTAGGCCCTAGAATAAATCAGAGAGAGCTGGTTGAGAGAGTTGGTATCTTTTTGTACACATGGCCAGACATGTTGGTCTGGCAAGTAAGGATCGTCCCTCTCAGCTGTTGTGTAGAGATGGTGTGGCCAGTTCCCTCTGCCCTGGTGTTGGTGCGTGCTTTCCTGTCAAGCTGGACTGAGAATTGTATCAGCAACTATGCAGGTGAACTGCAACATGTATATTTTATCATAAAAAGAAATAAAGAGAAATACTGATATACGGGAAAGTACTGAGAACTTTTAATATGCTATATTCAGTGTACAAGGACAGACATATTAAACTAATGTTATATTTTACTTTATGAAATGGTTAGAATGGACAAATCCATATGGATAGAAAATACGATATTTTTCCTTAGATTTGAGACTAAAACCAATTTTCTTCCTATATTTTTATTGTTGAATAAACATTTTGAACATTGTTTATTGGTGGAAGGGACAGAAAAAGAATGCTATGAAGAAATGTTCTGGAAATGTCTAAGAACCTGATACAAAGAGATTTAGGGAACTTGCTTTTGTCAATTTGGATAAATACAATTTAAATGTGGTGTTAGAATAACAATGTCGGCTACATTTTAATTTGCATATATATAGATAGTACACAAAGTCTAACAAAAAGTAAGCCTGAAAAACCATGGTTTAACTTTTGTTGCAGTCCACCTGCATGGTTGCTGATAAGTGACCATCACACAGTTTAAGGGAACAAGGAGTTGACTTTCTTATGACAGTCCAGTTACAGTTCTCAGTCCAGCTTGACGGGAGAGCACGCATCAACACCAGGGCCGAGGGAACTGGCCACACCATCACTGCATAACGGCTGAGAGATGGACAATCCTTACTTGCCAGACCAGCATGTCTAGCCAAGTGAACAGAAGGATGTCAACTCTCTCAACCAGCTCTCTGTGATTTATCCAAGGCCTAATCCCACCCACCATGGGTTGGGTCTTCCCCATCAGCTAGACAATCTCCTGCAGGTTTACTCTGGGCTGAACTCAACCATCAACTCTCTACAACTGTGCCCAGAGCTCAAACCCTCAACAGTCAGGTTGACACCTGTGCCTAACCATGACAACTTTCTAATCCATAAAGAATTTTTCTTTAACTTCAAGGAATGTGATTAAAGTCAGTTAAGCTTAAAGAAGTATATTTACAGTTATGAAAGATCATTATAGCCATATATTAGAGAAGCACTCCATGTTCTACCAAGAAACGACCTTTTGTAATGGAAGACCTTTAATGCAAAGAACCACAATTGGTCAAAGCACAAAGAATAAGTGACTGCGGAGTGCTCAGTTCTGAACACGATATCAATATCACCCTCTCCTTCAATTCCCGAGACTCAAGGTACCTTCGAAAAGAGAGAATGGTAAGAATGAGAGAGCCTTAGGGTGCAGCGTTGCTGCCAGACATTGGAAACGACAGCTGCTGCCTCCAGAAACTCACTTCGACAATCTCCATTTCCACAAGACTGGCCCGATATTTGACCTGTCAACATTTTTTCACCATGAGTGAGGGAAGATCTCAAGAAACACTGCATTTCTATGAGAGACTATTTTAGGATACACAGGAGAAAAGGGAGCTTCTATGCCCCAGCAAATATTCAGGCAGTTGCCAATACAAGCACCTTGGATGAAACCCAGTGGGCTACACATGCAAAAAAGACATGAAAGTAAGGAGACTGGCTAGAAAGGAGAAAGCATGAAATTGGACAAGAGGGGGAGTGGAATTGGTGAGTAAGGGGTGTAAACACATAAATTCATTGCATTTACATATGAAGTGTCAAAGAATAAATAATTAAAAGTAAGTAAAAAAAGTTTTATGAGATAAAAACATTTAAAAACTCCTGAAATTTTCATACCATGAAGAGGTGAGGGAAAAAAGTAGCTAAGCTCTCTTGGTATAGGTAGGTAGATTTAAAGTTTTAAAAGTATTCTCAGATTAAAACCAAGTTGTATGATACTTAAAAGTGTTTGTCAAGTGTCAGGTATGAAGTCAGGTATGGTACAATCCCAGCACTCAGGAGGTTGAGGTAGGAAGACAAGAGTCTTCAAGGCCAGCCTGGATTACATAATAAGACCCTGCGTCAAACCAGATAAAAGTGAAAACAAGCAAAAAAAGAAACAAATTACAAAGAAAAGCAATGCAAGAATGACGTGAGCTAAGGTACACGAAATTGATGAAGTTGAATTAAACCCAATTCATGGAAAGTTTGTGATATTCAAATTAATATGCAATTCGTAAATTTTAAGCACTAACAGTATACCCAATAATGCATAATTTTGTCTTTGAGGAGGATTAATTTTCATTGATTCTTTATAATCATCTAGTCAAATTTATCACAAAGATAAAATAATGTAGTTTGACTCATTGTTTCAGGAAAATAGACAAGTAACCTTTGCAAGTTTTTCCTGCTGCCTTTAAGCAAGTTTTCCTTTGCTTATCACTTTCCTCTTCTAAAGGAATTCATAAAAAGATATTGATGACTTTTCTGAGTTTATATAAAGTAGCCTGATTTTTGTTTCTCCCCTTCTTGGTGGTGCTGGAGATTTAATCTTAAATCTTCTGTATGTTAGTTAGGTGATCTACCATTGAGCTATATCTCCAGACCTCAGATAAGTAATATGCAATATGGAATTTTTTTTGCCATGTGGAATTTTTATATTTATGTTCTTGAAAATCATGCCTCTGGAAAATTATTTTGAGAAAAAAAAGGCTTTCTGATTAAACAAAAACAGAAAGAAAAAAAAAACTAGTTTCCAAAGGGATCATAATGAATTGGCCAATTTCTCAATAAAATTAATAAATCATAAATTTAATAAATAAAATTAATAAATAAAAACATACAAATGTCACCCAAAAGTGTTGTGTTGTTCTCTGTTGTTATGCTTTGAGCACGAACTAGGAATTACTAAAGAAATTTGGATCCATATTAACAGTCCTTTGACCTAAGGGTGCCCTCTTCTGGTTCTATGATTCATACTTAACTGTTTCTCTGTTGGGAGTGGGGAGTTTAACTTGGAGAAGATAATAGAGGAAAATATCATCTCATAGCCTGCAAGGATTTTCTTTTCTGATATAATAAGAACAAACAACAAATAAAAATCAGTAGTGAGTTCAATGGTGTTTAATGTGTTTAATGGGAATGAAAAAGTTCGGAAGATTGCATGGACAATATCAGGAATACACTCAATCCTACTGACCTGTATAACTTAAATATGGCTAAGATGATAACATTGATGTCATGTACATTTTACTACAATTGCAAACAAATGGGCTGGGAATGTAGCTCATTTAATACAGTGCTTGCCTGGGATAGGCAACATGGCGGGTTCCATCCACAACAATGCATAAGCCAGAGTGATAGTCGATGCCTGTAAGCCCAGCATTGGAGAGGTGGAGACAGGAGAATCAAGAGTTCAAGGAGATCCTTGGCTACAAAGTAAGTTAAAGGCCAGCCTGGACTATATGAACCCCTGTCTCAAAGAACAACAACCATAAAAAACACAAAACAAATCTAGTTGTAGTATAAACAGTACAGGAAAATGTCAATAACTCTAAACTGTCACGTTAAGTCATATGTTTATTGTAAATCAAACCTTCCTGAATTTGACATAAATATTGATTACTCTCATTTATCAAAACAATCACCTATTTCTCTGAATTTGCCAAAATTGTAGTTCAGGAACAACTTAACCACAAATTTTCTTATTAACGTATTTGGTTGTGCATATTTAGAGATTCATGTAAAAGAGTTTGAAAATGTTATCTAATTTACTTCGAGAAAAATAATAAATCCATCAAAGTCTGATTTGTATAACTTGGCAAACAGTAAAACATTCACTGAAATAAGGATAAGTAAGAAAGGGGAAAAATCAGAACATAAGGGATAAATCGATTATTCTTTTTGAAATTATTTTTCCTTTTTACAGTTTAATGAGTGAATATCCTTACCTGCCTCCCTCTCCAGTTTCCTCTCCCCTCCCCTTCCTGACCATGAGCTTATGTAGATCCTCTCTAGATCATCTGCTTCAGTGAGGGTTTGGGTCTCTTCAGCAGACCAAGAGGCCTTACATTGAGACAACCACCGATGTGAGTATTCCACTACACCTTGTTCCTAAGGATCCTCCTGCTTTAAATTATTTCTCCCAGATCAATGCTAGTCTATGGGGGCATGTTGATGTATATCAGCCATTCTGCAGGTCTGATAAAATCAAGTCTCATTGGAGTGAGTTCCTTGCTGCAACAGCCCTGTCTTGAGTGAAGTGTTTTGTCCAGTGGTGGAGCTCCCCATCTTTAGGTTCTTATAGTCTTAGTGCCCCCTGTTCCACAAAGCTCCCTGAGCCTTAGAATGGGGAGAGATTTGGCTGGTCTGGTGAACACTGTAGGGACAGTGATATTCTGCATTCTGTTGACTGTTGCCTATTTCGGTGTTCTTGCACTGCACAAGGCTGTCTGGGTATTGGGATCATCTCCTATTCAAGGACAAAAAAAAATCACTCTAAATGAGCAATTTTGTCATCACAGATGACAATGTCTTGAGACAATGACAATGCTTTGAGATGGTTTAGACTATCACAATAAAGACATAAGAAGTGCTACTTGTAGAATTCTGGCTTCGAATATTGCTAAAGAGCCTACAATGTACTGACAGCCCACCATCCCAAACAATGATTTTTTCCTCAAATAATATCAAGCTTCAGAATCGTGAGGCAGAGTTTTCTTCTCTGACGTTGATGACCTTTCTCAGGCTTTGTGGCAGCCTTTTTTTCTATCTACCATTACTTACCAAAATTCTGCTTTTAGTCCACTTTTTTTTTCTCTTGGGATTTCATCTGTACCCATTATTTTAATGATCATTCTATGATGCATATTCCTATACCATTATGTTTAGGCACAAATGTTTTAGTTCTGAAGTACTCCCTCTCAAGATCCCTTCACATATTTATTAAGGTGCTATCGCACCTGAATTTCCTGTTTTTATTTTATTAAAAACTGTAAGGCTTTTGATTTTGTCAAATATCTACTGGTACCTAGCTTATTTGAAAGACCATGGTAGGTACTTGAAGAAAGACAGAGATGGTGGACGTGCAAGACTGTTATGGTAGTAAGTGATTTAAATGGATTCTTCTAAATATGGCAGCAGTTTTGAACAAAAGAAATTATTGGGCTGGAGAGATAGCTCAGGTGTTAAATCTGTGCCTTGAAAGCAGAAGGTCATGAATTTAGATCCCAGATCATCCGTTAAAATGCCAGGAGGAAATAGCAGTAGTTCCTACTTCTGATCTTGGAAGAACTGGCCACACCATCACTGCATAACGGCTGAGAGATGGACAATCCTTACTTGCCAGACCAGCAGTCTAGCCAAGTGAACAGAAGGAGCAACTCTCTCAACCAGCTCTCGGTGATTTATCCAAGGCCTAATCCCACCCACCATGGGTTGGGTCTTCCCCATCAGCTAGACAATCTCCTGCAGGTTTACTCTGGGCTGAACTCAACCATCAACTCTCTACAACTGTGCCCAGAGCTCAAACCCTCAACAGTCAGGTTGACACCTGTGCCTAACCATGACAACTTTCTAATCCATAAAGAATTTTTCTTTAACTTCAAGGAATGTGATTAAAGTCAGTTAAGCTTAAGAAGTAATACAGTTTAGAAAGATCATTATAGCCATATATTAGAGAAGCACTCCATGTTCTACCAAGAAACGACCTTTGTAATGGAAGACCTATGCAAAGAACCACAATTGGTCAAAGCACAAAGAATAAGTGACGGCGGATGCTCAGTTCTGAACACGATATCAATATCACCCTCTCTTCAATTCCCGAGACTCAAGGTACCTTCGAAAAGAGAGATGGTAAGAATAGAGAGCCTTAGGGTGCAGCGTTGCTGCCAGACATGGAAACGACAGCGGCTGCCTCCAGAAACTCACTTCGACAATCTCCATTCCACAAGACTGGCCCGATATTTGACCTGTCAACATTTTTTCACACATGAGTGAGGGAAGATCTCAAAAAACACTGCCATTTCTATGAGAGACTATTTTAGGATACACAGGAGAAAAGGAGCTTCTATGCCCCAGCAATATTCACAGTTGCCATACAAGCACCTTGATGAAACCCAGTGGGCTACACATGCAAAAAAGACATGAAAGTAGGGAGACTGGCTAGAAAGGAGAAAGCATGAAATGTGGACAAGAGGGGAGTGGAATGGGGAGTAAGGGTGTAAACACATAAATTCATTGCATTTACATATGAAGTGTCAAAGAATAAATAATTAAAAGTAAGTAAAAAGTTTTATGAGATAAAAACATTTAAAAACTCCTGAAATTTTCATACCATGAAGAGGTGAGGGAAAAAGTAGCTAAGCTTCTCTGGTTAGGTAGTAGATTTAGTTTTAAAAGTATCTCAGATTAAACCAAGTTGTAGATACAAAAGTGTTTGTCAGTGTCAGGTGAGTCAGGTATGGTACAATCCCAGCACTCAGGAGGTTGAGGTAGGAAGACAAGAGTCTCTCAAGGCCAGCCTGGATTACATAATAAGACCCTGCGTCAAACCAGTAAAAGTGAAAACAAGCAAAAAAAGAAACAAATTAAACAAGAAAAGCAATGCAAGAATGACGTGAGCTAAGGACACGAATTGATGAAGTTGGAATTAAAACCCAATTCATGGAGTTTGTGATATTCAAATTAATTGCAATTCGTTTTTTAAGCACACAGTAACACCCATAATGCATAATGTCTTTGGAGGATTATTATTTTTCTTTTCTCTGCTTCTTACTACAATTGATAATTTTGTTGACTCATTGTTTCAAAAATAGACAAGTAACCTTTGCAAGTTTTCCGCTGCCTTTAAGCAAGTTTCCTTTGCTTATCACTTCTCCTCTTCTAAAGGAATTCATAAAAGATGGATGACTTTTCTGAGTTTATATAAAGTAGCCTGATTTTTGTTTCCCCCTTCTTGGTGGTGCTGGAGATTTAATCTTAAATCTTCTGTGTTAGTTAGGTGATCTACCATTGAGCTATATCTCCAGACCTCAGATAAGTAATATGCAATATGGAATTTTTTTTTGCCATGGGAATTTTTATATTTATGTTCTGAAAATCATGCCTCTGGAAAATTATTTTGAGAAAAAAAAGGCTTTCTGATTAAACAAAAACAGAAAGAAAAAAAAAACTAGTTTCCAAAGGGATCAAATGAATTGGCCAATTTCTCAATAAAATTAATAAATCATAAATTTAATAAATAAAATTAAATAATAAAAACATACAAATGTCACCCAAAAGTGTTGTGTGTTTCTCTGTTGTTAGGCTTTGAGCACGAACAGGAATTACTAAAGAAATTTGGATCCATATTAACAGTCCTTTGACCTAAGGTGGCCCTCTTCTGGTTCTATGATTCATACTTAACTGTTTCCTCTGTTGGGAGTGGGGAGTTTAACTTGGAGAAGATAATAGAGGAAAATATCATCTCATAGCCTGCAAGAGTTTCTTTTCTGATATAATAAGAACAAACAACAAATAAAAATCAGTAGTGAGGTTCAATGTGTTTTAGTGTGTTAATGGAGAAAAAGTTCGGAAGATTGCATGGACAATATCAGGAATACACTCAATCCTACTGACCTGTATAACTTAAATATGGCTAAGATGTAACATTGATGTCATGTACATTTTACTACAATTGCAAACAAATGGGCTGGGAATGTAGCTCTTTAAACAGTGCTTGCCTGGGATAGGCAACATGGCGGGTTCCATCCACACAAATGCATAAGCCAGAGTGATAGTCGATGCCTGTAAGCCCAGCATTGGAGAGGTGGAGACAGGAGAATCAAGAGTTCAAGGAGATCCTGGCTACAAAGTAAGTTAAAGGCCAGCCTGGACTATTGAACCCCTGTCTCAAAGAACAACAACCATAAAAAACACAAAACAAATCAGTTGTAGTATAAACAGTACAGGAAAATGTCATAACCTAAAACTGTCACGTTAAGTCATATGTTTTTGTAAATCAAACCTCCTGAATTTGACATAAATATGATTACTCCCATATACAAAACAATCACCTATTTCTCTGAATTTGCCAAAATTGTAGTTCAGGAACAACTTAACCCACAATTTTTCTTATTAACGTATTTGGTTGTGCATATTTAGAGATTCATGTAAAAGAGTTTGAAAATGTTATCTAATTTACTTCGAGAAAAATAATAAATCCATCAAAGTCGGATTTGTAAAACTTGGCAAACAGTAAAAACTTCACTGAAATAAGGAAGTAAGAAAGGGGAAAAATCAGAACATAAGGGATAAATCGATTATTCTTTGAAATTATTTTTCCTTTTTACAGTTTAATGAGTGATATCTTACCTGCCCCCTCTCCAGTTTCCCTCCTCCCTCCCCTCCGACCATGA
Organism: Typhlomys cinereus; assembly: GCA_023101885.1. Lineage (NCBI taxonomy): Eukaryota > Metazoa > Chordata > Mammalia > Rodentia > Platacanthomyidae > Typhlomys > Typhlomys cinereus. The sequence goes on along the minus strand of JALPQD010000348.1, from coordinate 2,345,169 downwards.
GCTTTAGTAGATCCTCTCAGATCATCTGCTTCAGTGAGGGTTTGGGTCTCTTCAGCAGACCAAGAGGCTTACATTGAGACAACACCGATGTGAGTATTCCACACACCTTGTTCCTAAGGATCCTCCTGCTTTTAAAATTTTCTCCCAGATCAATGCAGTCTATGGGGGCATGTTGATGTATATCAGCCATTCTGCAGGTCTGATAAAATCAAGTCTCATTGGAGTGAGTTCCTTGCTGCAACAGCCCTGTCTTGAGTGAAGTGTTTTGTCCAGTGGTGGAGCTCCCCATCTTTAGGTTCTTAAGTCTTAGTGCCCCCTGTTCACAAAGCTCCCTGAGCCTTAGAATGGGGAGAGATTTGGCTGGTCTGGTGAACACGGTAGGAAGACGATATTCTGCATTCTGTGACTGTTGCCTATTTCGGTGTTCTTGCACTGCACAAGGCTGTCTGGGTATTGGGATCATCTCCATTCAAGGACAAAAAAAAATCACTCTAAATGAGCAATTTGTCATCACAGATAGACAGTCTTGAGACAATGACAATGCTTTGAGATGGTTTAGACATCACAATAAAGACATAAGAAGTGCACTTGTAGAATTCTGGCTTCGAATATTGCTAAAGAGCCTACAATGTACGGACAGCCCACCATCCCAAACAATGATTTTTTCCTCAAATAATATCAAGCTTCAGAATCGTGAGGCAGAGTTTTCTTCTCTGACGTTGGTACCTGTTCTCTCAGGCTTTGTGGCAGCCTTTTTTTCTACACCATTACTACCAAAATTCGCTTTTAGTCCACTTTTTTTTTCTCTTGGGATTCATCTGTACCCATTATTTTAATGATCATCTTATGATGCATATTCCTAACCATTATGTTTAGGCAAAGAATGTTTTAGTTCTGAAGTATCCCTCTCAAGATCCCTCAATATTTATTAAGGTGCTATCGCCACCTGAATTTCCTGTTTTTATTTATTAAAAACTGTAAGGCTTTTGATTTTGTCAAATACTACTGGTACCTAGCTTTTTGAAAGACCATGGTAGGTACTTGAAGAAAGACAGAGATGGTGGACGTGCAAGACTGTTATGGGTAGTAAGTGATTTAATGGATTCTTCTAAAATAGGCAGCAGTTTTGAACAAAAGAAATTTTGGGCTGGAGAGATGCTCAGGTGTTAAATCTGTGCCTTGAACAGAAGGTCATGAATTTAGATCCCAGATCATCCGTTAAAATGCCAGGAGGAAATAGCAGTAGTTCCTACTTCTGTGCTTGGAAAACTCCACAAAGCAATGAGGAGGTAGAGCAATCCAGGGTGATTCCCGAAGTTATCCCGGGGCTTTTACACACATACACATATACACACATACACACATACACACACACACACACACACACCACACATACACACATACACACATACACACACACACACACAGATACAAACAAACAATAAGTGAATAAATAATGGAATTATTTTACTCTGGATACCAACATTCCAAGTATTAACTAAAATGGACAACATGCATAAATAAAGTTTATTAAGTCAGTTTTGATATTCTGGATTGATAGTGGTGCTGCAAAGTGCGGTCTGCTTGTGAATACTCAATCAGGTATATATATTATGGTTATTTTTTATGAGAGTCAATCAAATGCAGAAGAGTTTTCTTTTAAGATACTTTCCCTTCAGTTTCTTGTTACATACCATAAATCATAGAATGAAGACGTGATTTGTTAGTCATTTTCTATATGTCCAAGAAAGAAAAAAAGTCAGCAATTACTGTGGAAAGCACACCATACTTTGCTTCCAGAGTTCCTAGATGTTGAAAAGTGAAAAAAAAGTAATAAATTTCCAATGATTACACATTTTAAAAATTATGGAAGGCAAAGTGATCTTTTTTGACATATGGCGAATTTATTTATTCAGTTATGATCAGTAGACTTAGCACTTCAGCAACGGTCTACTGCTTTAGATGGCTAGTCCCGCTTTCATGGCCTAGATACGTGTACGACGCTACTTGGCAAAGCTCTTAATTTCTTTGGTAACAGCATCTCCCGCGACCTTCCCACACACCACGTCGTGGAGACTTGCGGAATTGACCCCTTTAGAGTCCTGCAGGAATTTATTTCTTGCTTAGCTATTGCAACTCTTCCTACGTGGAGGAGCACTGGCGCGGCGAGAGCTGCAGGAAAACATTGGGTGCAACGCACGCACTTTTTTCAGCGTGGCGGGTCGCAAGGTTACCAGAGGTGTGAGGCGCCGCGGAGGCGGAAAGGGGCGATGCGGCTCGGGATACAGGAAATACGGTAGCGCGCAGCCCGAGGAAGGCAGAGCGGCGCCAGGAGGGGACCGCCATCTCTGCGCTCCCGGCCTTGCCTGGGCCCGCCGGAGGAAACTAGCGCCCGGGCTGTCACACTTATGGGGACCAACCCTGTGCCTCCGGGGAGTCCACGCTCCCACGGGGCAACCCGCGGGAAGCCAAGCCTCCCAAGAGCGCTGCCTCCTGGCGCCGCGCTGGAATATACCCGAGGGCGCCCCCAGCGCCGCGGGGGCCGCGCTCCCCCACGGCCGTGCCGCCCCGCCTCCGCCGGCCTCAAGTCGCACCCGCCTCCGCCGGAGAAGTAGCCAAGTAGATGTTTGGCACCCCAAACCAGGTCAGAGCCCTTCTCCCCTCATCTGGGACGTCCGGCCTCTCCGAAACTTCCTCAGGTGTTCCCGAGCTTCCCCCTCCCATTCGCTCGGCCATGAAAAATAACCGCGCGCGGGCGCCGAGCGTTTTTTTCACAAAGTGCGCTCGGGCGGCGGGAACGCGTGAGCACGGGAAGTCAGGGAAGACTGTGTGGCGTGAGGTCATTTTGGGGAATTTTGGAGGATGTCGGTTGTGTGGAAGTAGTTCAGGCAGGCCGAAGTGTACGGAGCTGCAAACGAAATGTTGGGGAGTTCGGAAGTTGAAACGGAAGGCGTGCGTGTCGAGATGCATTTTACCGTTCTCTCTACTTTAGTGTGGGGAAAAAAATTCATTGAAATATTAGTTAAAGACCTAAAAAAGACGCATGATCAAATTGCCTGTGCCCAGCGCATTCCACAATGTAAGGTGGGCTTATGAGAAATCAGTGTCATTCTGCATAAGGGGAGAGATAGAAAGAGAGGGAATAGACGGGAGGGAATAGACGGGGAGGATATAGACGGGAGGGAATAGAGTGGGAGGGATATAACGGGAGGGATATAGACGGAGACGGGAGGATAGGCGGGAGGGATATAGACGGGAGGGGATATAGACGGGGAGGGGATATAGACGGGGATGGATAGGGAGGTGATAGGACGGGGTATAGACGGGAGGGATATAGACGGGAGGGATATAGACGGGAGGGATATAGACGGGAGGGATATAGACGGGGAGGGTATATAGACGGGGAGGGAATAACGGGGAGGGATATACGGGAGGATATAGACGGGGAGGGATATAGACGGGGAGGGATAGTAGACGGAGGGGATAACGGGAGGGATATAGACGGGAGGGGGATATAGACGGGAGGATATAGACGGGGAGGGATATAGACGGGGAGGGATAAGACGGGGAGGGAGATAGAGGGGAGGGATATAGACGGGGAGGGAATAGACGGGAGGGATATAGAGGGAGGGATATAGACGGGAGGGGATATAGACGGGAGGGATATAGACGGGGAGGGATATAGACGGGGAGGGATATAGACGGGGAGGGATATAGACGGGGGGGATATAGACGGGGAGGTTAGACTGGGATATGACGGGGAGGGATATAGACGGGGGTATAGACGGGGGGGATATAGACGGGAGGGATATAGACGGGAGGGGATATAGACGGGAGGGGATATAGACGGGGAGGGATCTAGACGGGGAGGATATAGACGGGAGGGATATAGACGGGGAGGGAATATAGACGGGGAGGGATAATAGACGGGGAGGGTATAGACGGGAGGGATATAGACGGGGAGGGAATAGACGGGGAGGGATATAGACGGGGGGGATATAGACGGGAGGGTATAGACGGGAGGGGATATAGACGGGGAGGGATATAGAAAGACGGGGAGGGAATTAGACGGGAGGGGATATGACGGGGGGATATAGACGGGAGGGGATATAGACGGGGGGATAAGACGGGGAGGGATATAGACGGGAGGGATATAGACGGGAGGGAGATAGACGGGGAGGGATATAGACGGGAGGGATATAGACGGGAGGGGAAATAGACGGGGAGGGATATAGAACGGGGAGGATATAGACGGGAGGATATAGACGGGGTATGCGGATGAGGGGAGATCGGAGGTAGGGGACGATGATGAGCAGACTGGGAGGGGAAGTATAGACGGGGAGGAGGGGATAGACGGGAGTAGAGAGCATGAGGAGGGGATAGGAGATGAGGGGAGGACGGGGGGGGGGGGGGGGGGGGGGGGGGGGGAAGAGAGGAAAAGGGAGGGGAGGGATAGATAGACGGGGAGGGATATAGACGGGGAGGGATATAGACAGGGGAGGGATTAGAGGGAGGGATATAGACGGGGAGGGATATAGACGGGAGGGGATATAGACGGGGAGGGGGATATAGACGGGAGGGTATAGGCGGGGAGGGTATAGAGGGGGGATATAAGGGGAGGATATAGACGGGGAGGGATATAGACGGGAGGGATATAGACGGGGAGGGATATAGACGGGGAGGGATATAGACGGGGAGGGATATAGACGGGGGGGAATGACGGGAGGGATATAGACGGGAGGGATATAGACGGGGAGGGATATAGAGGGGGGGATATAGACGGGGAGGGATTAGACGGGGGGGGATATAGAAAGCGGGGGGGGGATATAGAGGGGAGGGGATATAGACGGGGGGGGGGATATAACGGGAGGATATAGCGGGAGGATATAGGGAGGGTGGGAGGGATATAGACGGGAGGGATATAGACGGGGAGGGATATAGACGGGAGGGGATATAGACGGGGGGGGATATAGAACGGGGGGATGAATATATAGACGGAGGGGATATGGGGGGGAGCGGGGGGGGGGATAATAGACTGGGGGGGATATAGAGGGGGGGGATATAGACGGGGAGGGATTAGACGGTAGGGGATATAGACGGGGGGATATAGACGGGGGGGGGGTGATATAGACGGGTGGGATATAGACGGGGGGGGATATAGACGAGGGAGGGATATAGACGGGGAGGGATATAGACAGGGATAGACGGGGATGATATAGACGGGGAGGGGGATATAGACGGGGAGGGTATAGACGGGGAGGGATATGACGGAAGATATAGACGGGGAGGGATATAGACGGGGAGGGATGATACGGGGAGGGATAAGAACGGGAAAGGGATATAGACGGGAGGGATATAACTGGGGGGGATATAGACGGGAGGGGAGTATAGAGACGGGGGGGGATATAGACGGGAGGTGGATATAGACGGGGAGGGGATGAACGGGGGTAGGGATCGGATATAGACGGGAAGGGATATAGACGGGGAGGACTATAGAACGGGGAGGGATATAGCCGGGGGCATCGGGGGGATTCTATAACGGGTGATTAAGGGGGAGGAATTCGAGGCTGACCTTATACCGGGTGGGGCATTCGCCGGGCGGGATCTAGCGCCGGGGGGCTTGGTGACTTGCGCTTCGTCATATCCTGGCTACGGGGTAGGGATCTTGCGGGGTGCTCGGCAGGTGATAGCGGGGGGCTCTCGGGGGAGGTCTACCGGGGGCGGGCTATAGCCGGGGGATACTAGGAGGGGGGACTTACGGGGAGGGTATGAAGCGGGGGGGATAGCAGGGGGACGGGATCTAGACGGGGGGCGGGTTAGCAAGGGGCGGGCTATCGAAAGGGGAGCGGGAGTTCGCCGGGGGAGGGCGTATAGGGGGCGGGTCTGACCGGGCGGGGGTACTGCGACGGGGAGGTTAGACGGGGGAGGGTCGGGGGGGGATAGCGGGGGGGTTGACAGGGGGGGGGATTATGAGGGGGGGCTATGGGGGGGATATAGAGGGGGGATTAGAGCGGGAGGGATATAGACGGGGAGATATAGACGGGGAGGGACTATAGACGGGGAGGGATATGCGAACGGGAGGATAGAGGTATCGAGGGAATAGAGGGGGGCTCTAGACGGGGAGGGAATCTCGCGGGGAGGTATAGAGGGTATATGCACGGAGGGGGATATACCTAGGTGCGGGAGGTATATAAAAGTGTGGCTGGCTATACGGTGAGGTATCTCAGGGGCGGGATAACTGAGCTAGGTGACGGGATGGTATAGACGGTGGGAGTTGACGGACTTCAAGAGCGGGCCGGGCTATACCATTTCGGGATCGTAACCGGGATATAGCGGGGGTCTATCGGCGGTCGGGTTAGACGGGAGGCTGGAATGTCCGCCGGGTCTGTGTCTCTAGCGGGCTTGATGATAGCGGGCGTGGGATAGGCCGAGGGATATAGGGCGGGATATCGACCGGGTGTCTGGGGATCGGTATCGCAATGGGTGAGCCGATATCGACGGGGCGGGATCTAGCCAGGGGATGATATCAGAGGGAGGGATACTCTCAGTTTGCGGGGATATCGACGTGTGATGGATATCATACGTTTTCTATAGACTGCGGGCTATAAGCAGGTGAGGTTAGCGACGGAGCGGATATAGAAGGGGGTCTATATAGCGGTTGGGGATATATAGGGATCGGGTATGAGGGGATCATATAGAGGGAGGTTATGATCGGACGGGTCGGGCTATGGTTGATCGGAGGATGTTGTCTGAAGACGGGACTATACGAAGGGCAGGGATATAGCGGGAGATTAGAGAGGGAGGGATTATAACCAAGAGGAATGGGATATATAGGGGGCGGGATATTTAGCAGTAAGATGGGAGAGTAACGCAGGAGGTATATAATGGGTCAGGATATGGGATATAAGTGAGAGGGACATCTGCTCTTACGGGGAGAGGAAATGCTTATACGTCTGAGCATTGCCAGGATTAAAGCCCTGAAGCTGATTTGTTCTGGAGAAATTGGTCTTTAATTAGGAATCTGTGAAAGGGACTAGTTTGACGGAGTTGCAGTGTTGTAAGCTTACCACTGTGCTAGGAGATAACTTAACTATAAAACAGATACCACAGAAGATTTCAAACAAGTGAATTTGTGTTTTAGGAAGTGATACTTATTCTGACAAAAATTCAATACCCTAGTTAAGTAAGCTTTATAAGGAAAAATCATAAAAATAATCTGACTCAAGTCTCACTCTTTTACCATATGAAAACAGGCCGCCTTTCTTCATCGATCAACAAGATTACTGGATTCGAGCAGTCGTTCCGATTGTGCTGGGCGAGTGGGGACAATGCGCCGTTTCGTGGCTGGCACTGGTGTACTGACATAGTGTGGAATAGTCAGTGAACAGGGTAACACTGGCAACCATGGAGGGTCTGAGTATCAGCTGTGATAAAACTCATAAAGGAATGGGTTACATTCACTGAAAGCATGATGATGTTATTCCGTAGAGCCTTACATCCCGAGCTTACTTGTATATAATGAAAAATGTGATAAAAGCTATAGAGAATAACTCTCACAGGAAAAAAGGAAGCCTGTTTAGAGCAAGAAGTTGTAGGAGCTCAATAATTTCTTTTTCGTTGATTTCAAATCATTGAAACAATGTGGGTCCACAGGATGGTTACAGGGAAAGTGCTGTCTCCAAGTCTCACACACCTGATTTGATCTTTCAGAACCTACATGGTGAAAAGAAAAAAACCAATGTCTCTAGGTTATCCTTTGACTTTCACTGTGCACCATTGGCACAAGCATGGTGTGTATAGTACCGTGCGCGCGCACACACACACAACACACACACACACAACCCACACACACAACACCACATCACAAGATGAAATAAACGTTAAACAGCAGAAAAGAAATTATAACAGAATATTACTGAAGATTTTTTTGTCTATGTAAGATGTTATTTAAAAGACGTAAGTCTTTAAAATGTATAGGTCAACGGAAGTCAGAAGTCGCGACATGTCCACATGCGAAACGTGGCCATGCTGGGATTTGATTAAAAAAATGTTAGGTTCTAGACATCTATGCTCTAACGCTGCTTGTATACATATTTTCTAATCTATGTGTGCCACTGTTTTGGAGAAACACATCATTGAATGTGGGGGAAGGCTCATAAGGAATGGCAAAAAGCCTGGGAAAACTGTTACAGCGAAATAATTTTACTGTAATTTTCTCTTTTCAGTTTTTGTGAGATTGCAGTTATGATTCCATTTTTTTGGTGCATTTATGAATTGTAGTTTCATCTGTTGAAGACTATGAAGATATTTCCAAGTTATCCTGTTTTTTTTTGGTGTTCTGCACCTGGGAGTTTTGATGCTAAACTAAAGGTAATTTCTTTACTAAAAGGGGGAAAGGATTGATGATGACCATTAAGAGCAACCAAACAAACCCAAATACTAGCACTAATGATAAAATTGGATCATTTTTTTATGCTATATGAAGCATGGTATACCTCATAAAAAATGCAAGTCTTAAGTCCACAAAGTGGTTTTAAAAATTTACTGCTAATTACCTATAAGTTTCTGATTGTAAAATGGATCTTTAAATTAATATCTCTAAGCATGCTAGTAAAGGGGCAACAATGATGTTTTCATATATTTAAATCATGTGACATTTCTATGTATATTTTCTAATACTTGTAGATTCTCTTGTCTTTCCAATTGTATCTAATTATATATATATTAAATATGATACTTATTAGCCATCTTTCATCCCTACTCTCTATTTTAATGATTTGTTGTCTTTAAATTCTTTTTCTTTTTGTTTCTATTTTATTTATTCTATATATGATTTGGACCATAAGTCAGTAATATTTCTTATGCCTTTTCTTAAAAGGAAATACTATAAATTTCCTTTGCTGCTTTCGAAGATTTACACAGGTTTTGTGTATTTTTTTATTATAATTCAATATTACTTTATTATATAAATATATATTTTAAATATATATTGTTCTCTTACCGTGTTAGCTAAGAATCTTCAGTACACAGGCATAACAACGACAGCAAAGCACTGGTTCTCATTTTGCACTGTATTTACAACAATTTCCCTTTCTTAGTATTTCCTTTTTAGGTTATGAAAAATAATTTTTATTCATATTTTGATGAGAGTTTTTATTATTGATGGGCATGGAGTTTTTTTCTACCTAATTTTTGTCTATATATACTTCCATGAGCATATTTTCCTCCATTAATGTAACTCTGAAATAATGATAAAACTATAATAGTCGATTTTCTTTTGGGGGGGTCACATTTTTTTTTTTTTTACAATCTTCTTCAATTTATTTTAGAAATGCCAACAGATACATTAGAGGAGTAACTATGTCTTTTTTTTTTAACATCAGAGAATGTTTTTTTTTTATTTCCACTCATACAAAACTTAACAGGTACACTGGTCCCCCTCCCCCCTCCACCCCCCAATAGTCAATTTTCTAATGAATATCTCTTTTTTTGTTTGGTTTAATAAAGCCTCATCATTTACCTACTTTTTGTTTGGGGTGTGCATGCTCTGTGTGTGCAAGTCATACTGTACTTCTATGCCAGTGTGTCAAGACCCAATGGCATTGTTCTTCTGCCATTGTTCTGTTGAGACAATGCAAGAATGAAGAAAAAGACTATATATAGCTAAACAGAGATGAGTAGTCTGCACAGCCCTATTGGTAACTAGCAGCAGTCACTTTCCTAAGGTTTTTTTTTTTTTTTTTTTTTTTTTTTTTTATAGACAAAACAAGTACACACACTGCATCAGTAGAGCCTGAAGTCATGGGAAAACAAGGAGGCTATGGATCTCATGCATATCAGTATATTTGAAAAAGAAGTAAAAAAGCAAGCATTAGCAATCTTATCTGGAAGAGAAAATGCAGACAATGATCTGCCAAGTCATGTGTACTCTTAACTTTGGAGTAGAATGTTTTAGTTCTGAAGTACTCCCTCTCAAGATCCCTTCACATATTTATTAAGGTGCTATCGCACCTGAATTTCCTGTTTTTATTTTATTAAAAACTGTAAGGCTTTTGATTTTGTCAAATATCTACTGGTACCTAGCTTATTTGAAAGACCATGGTAGGTACTTGAAGAAAGACAGAGATGGTGGACGTGCAAGACTGTTATGGTAGTAAGTGATTTAAATGGATTCTTCTAAATATGGCAGCAGTTTTGAACAAAAGAAATTATTGGGCTGGAGAGATAGCTCAGGTGTTAAATCTGTGCCTTGAAAGCAGAAGGTCATGAATTTAGATCCCAGATCATCCGTTAAAATGCCAGGAGGAAATAGCAGTAGTTCCTACTTCTGATCTTGGAAAACTCCAACAAAGCAATGAGGAGGTAGAGCAATCCAGGGTGATTCCCGAAGTTATCCCTGGGCTTTTACACACATACACATATACACACATACACACATACACACACACACACACACACACACACACATACACACATACACACATACACACACACACACACAGATACTAAACAAACAAATAAGTGAATAAATAAATGGAATTATTTTACTCTGGATACCAACATTCCAAGTATTTAACTAAAATGGACAACATGCATAAATAAAGTTTATTAAGTCAGTTTTGATATTCTGGATTGATAGTGGTGCTGCAAAAGTGCGGTCTAGCTTGTGAATACTCAATCAGGTATATATATTATGGTTATTTTTTATGAAGAGTCATCAAATGCAGAAGAGTTTTCTTTTAAGATACTTTCCCTTCAGTTTCTTGTTACATACCATAAATCATAGAATGAAGACGTGAAAATTTGTTAAGTCATTTTCTATATGTCCAAGAAAGAAAAAAAGTCAGCAATTAAACTGTGGAAAGACACCAATACTTTTGCTTCCAAGAGTTCCTAGATGTTGAAAAGTGAAAAAAAAGTAATAAATTTCCAATGATTACACATTTTAAAAATTATGGAAGGCAAAGTGATCTTTTTTGACATATGGCGAATTTATTTATTCAGTTATGATCAGTAGACTTAGCACTTCAGCAACGGTCTACTGCTTTTTAGATGGCTAGTCCCGCTTTCATGGCTCTATGATACGTGTACGACGCTACTTGGCAAAGCTCTTAATTTCTTTGGTAACAGCATCTCCCGCGACCTTCCCACACACCACGTCCGTGGAGACTTGCGGAATTGACCCCTTTAGAGTCCTGCAGGAATTTATTTCTTGCTTAGCTTATTGCAACTCTTCCTACGTGGAGGAGCACTGGCGCGGCGAGAGCTGCAGGAAAAACATTGGGTGCCACGCACGCACTTTTTTCAGCGTGGCGGGTCGCAAGGTTACCAGAGGTGTGATGCGCCGCGGAGGCGGAAAGGGGCGATGCGGCTCGGGATACAGGAAATACGGTAGCGCGCAGCCCGAGGAAGGCAGAGCGGCGCCAGGAGGGGATCCGCCATCTCTGCGCTCCCGGCCTTGCCTGGGCCCGCCGGAGGAAACTAGCGCCCGGGTGCTGTCACACTTATGGGGGACCAACCCTGTGCCTCCGGGGAGTCCACGCTCCCACGGGGCAACCCGCGGGAAGCCAAGCCTCCCAAGAAGCGCTGCCTCCTGGCGCCGCGCTGGAATTATCCCGAGGGCGCCCCCAGCGCCGCGGGGGCCGCGCTCCCCACGGCCGTGCCGCCCGCGGCCTCCGCCGGCCTCAAGTCGCACCCGCCTCCGCCGGAGAAGTAGCCAAGTAGATGTTTGGCACCCCAAACCAGGTCAGAGCCCTTTCTCCCTCATCTGGGACGTCCGGCCTCTCCGAAACTTCCTCAGGTGTTCCCGAGCTTCCCCCCTCCCCATTCGCTCGGCCATGGAAAATAACCGCGCGCGGGCGCCGAGCGTTTTTTCACAAAGTGCGCTCGGGCGGCGGGAACGCGTGAGCACGGGAAGTCAGGGAAGACTGTGTGGCGTGAGGTCATTTTGGGGAATTTTGGAGGATGTCGGTTGTGTGGAAGTAGTTCAGGCAGGCCGAAGTGTACGGAGCTGCAAACGAAATGTTGGGGAGTTCGGAAGTTGAAACGGAGGCGTGCGTGTCGAGATGCATTTTACCGTTCTCTCTACTTTAGTGTGGGGAAAAAATTCATTGAAATATTAGTTAAAGACCTAAAAAGACGCAATGAATCAAATTGCCTGTGCCCAGCGCATTCCACATGTAGGTGGGCTTATGAGAAATCAGTGTCATTTCTGCATAGGGGAGAGATAGAAAGAGAGGGATATAGACGGAGGGGATATAGACGGGGAGGGATATAGACGGGGAGGGATATAGATGGAGGAATATAACGGAGGGGATATATACGGGAGGGGATATAGACGGGGAGGGGATATAGACGGAGGGGATATAGACGGGAGGGATATAGACGGAGGGATATAGACGGGGAGGGGGATATAGACGGGAGGGATATAGACGGGGAGGGATATAGACGGGAGGGGATATAGACGGGGAGGGATATAGACGGGGAGGGATATAGACGGGGAGGGTATAGACGGGGAGGGGATATAGACGGGGAGGGATATAGACGGGGAGGGATATAGACGGGGAGGGATATAGACGGGGAGGGATATAGACGGGAGGGGATATAGACGGGAGGGGATATAGACGGGAGGGGATATAGACGGGAGGGATATAGACGGGGAGGGATATAGACGGGGAGGGATATAGACGGGGGGATATAGACGGGGGGGATATAGACGGGAGGGATATAGACGGGGAGGATATAGACGGGAGGGGATATAGACGGGAGGGGATATATAGACGGGGAGGGATATAGACGGGGAGGGGATATAGACGGGGAGGGATATAGACGGGGAGGGATATAGACGGGGAGGGATATAGACGGGGAGGGATATAGACGGGGAGGGATATAGACGGGGAGGGATATAGACGGGGGATAGGGGGGATATGACGGGAGGGATGGGGATATAGACGGGAGGGGATATAGACGGGAGGGGATATAGACGGGGGGATATATCGGGGGAGGGATATAGACGGGGAGGGATATGACGGGGGGGATATAGACGGGGAGGGCTATAGACGGGGAGGGATATAGACGGGAGGGATATAGACGGGGAGGAGTATAGCGGGGAGGGATATAGACGGGGAGGGATATAGACGGGGAGGGATATAGACGGGAGGGATGGGGATATAGACGGGAGGGGATATAGACGGGGAGGGATATAGACGGGGGAGGGATATAGACGGAGGGATATAGACGGGGAGGGATAGAGACGGGAGGGGATATAGACGGGGAGGGATATAGACGGGAGGATATAGACGGGAGGGATATAGACGGGAGGGTATAGACGGGGAGGGATATAGACGAGGGGATGGGGATATAGACGGAGGGGATATAGACGGGGAGGGATATAGACGGGGAGGGATATAGACGGGGAGGGATAGGGATATAGACGGGAGGGATATAGACGGGGAGGGATGGATATAGACGGGGAGGGATATAGACGGGGAGGGATATAGACGGGGAGGGATATAGACGGGGAGGGATATAGACGGGGAGGGATATAGACGGGGAGGGATGGGATATAGACGGGGGGGGATATAGACGGGGAGGGATATAGACGGGGAGGGATATAGACGGGGAGGGATATAGACGGGGAGGATATAGACGGGGAGGGATATAGACGGGGAGGGATATAGACGGGGAGGGGATATAGACGGGAGGGGATATAGACGGGAGGGGATATAGACGGGGAGGGATATAGACGGGGAGGGATATAGACGGGGAGGGATATAGACGGGGAGGGATATAGACGGGGAGGGATATAGACGGGAGGGATATAGACGGGGAGGGATATAGACGGGGGGGGATATAGACGGGGGGGGATATAGACGGGGAGGGGATATAGACGGGGAGGGATATAGACGGGGAGGGATATAGACGGGGAGGGATATAGACGGGGGGGGGGGGATATAGACGGGGGGGGATATAGACGGGGGGGGATATAGACGGGGGGGGATATAGACGGGGGGGATATAGACGGGGGGGGATATAGACGGGAGGGATATAGACGGGGAGGGATATAGACGGGAGGGATATAGACGGGGGGGATATAGACGGGAGGGATATAGACGGGGAGGGGGGATATAGACGGGAGGGGATATAGACGGGGGGGGATGGGGATATAGACGGGGGGGGATATAGACGGGGGGGGGGGATATAGACGGGGGGGGGATATAGACGGGGGGGGATATAGACGGGGAGGGATATAGACGGGAGGGGGTATAGAAGGGGGGGATATAGACGGGGGGGGATATAGACGGGGGGATATAGACGGGGGGGATATAGACGGGGAGGGATATAGACGGGGAGGGATATAGACGGGAGGGATATAGACGGGGAGGCATATAGACGGGGAGGCATATAGACGGGGAGGGATATAGACGGGGAGGGATATAGACGGGAGGGATATAGACGGGAGGGATATAGACGGGGAGGGATATAGACGGGGAGGGATATAGACGGGAGGGATATAGACGGGAGGGATATAGACGGGGAGGGATATAGACGGGGAGGGGATATAGACGGGGAGGGGATATAGACGGGAGGGGATATAGACGGGAGGGGATATAGACGGGGAGGGATATAGACGGGGAGGGATATAGACGGGGAGGGATATAGACGGGGAGGGATATAGACGGGGAGGGATATAGACGGGGGGGATATAGACGGGGGATATAGAAAGGGGGAGGGATATAGACGGGAGGGATATAGAAAGGGGGAGGGATATAGAAAGGGGGAGGGATATAGAAAGGGGGAGGGATATAGAAAGGGGAGGGATATAGAAGGGGAGGGATATAGAAGGGGAGGGATATAGACGGGGAGGGATATAGACGGGGGAGGGATATAGACGGGGGGAGGGATATAGACGGGGGGGATATAGACGGGGGGGATAGACGGGGGGGATATAGAAGGGGGGATATAGACGGGGAGGGATATAGACGGGGGGATATAGGGGGAGGGATATAGACGGGGAGGGATATAGAAAGGGGGAGGGATATAGAAAGGGGGAGGGATATAGAAAGGGGAGGGATATAGAAAGGGGGAGGGATATAGAAAGGGGGAGGGATATAGACGGGGGAGGGATATAGACGGGGGAGGGATATAGACGGGGGAGGGATATAGACGGGAGGGGATATAGAAAGGGGGAGGGATAGACGGGAGGGATATAGAAGGGGAGGGATATAGAAAGGGGGAGGGATATAGACGGGGAGGGATATAGAAGGGGAGGGATATAGAAAGGGGGAGGCTATAGACGGGGGGATATAGACGGGGGATATAGACGGGGAGGGATATAGACGGGGAGGGATATAGAAAGGAGGAGGGATATAGAAAGGGGGAGGCTATAGACGGGGGGATATAGAAGGGGAGGGATATAGACGGGGGATATAGACGGAGGGGGATATAGAAGGGGAGGGATATAGAAAGGGGGAGGGATATAGACGGGGAGGTATAGAAGGGGAGGGATATAGAAGGGGAGGGATATAGAAAGGGGGAGGGATATAGACGGGAGGGGATATAGACGGGAGGGGATATAGACGGGAGGATATAGAAGGGGGATATAGACGGGAGGGGATATAGACGGGAGGGGATATAGACGGGAGGGGATATAGACGGGGAGGGATATAGACGGGGAGGGATATAGACGGGGAGGGATATAGACGGGGAGGGATATAAAAAGGGGGAGAATATAGAAGGGGAGGGATATAGAAGGGGAGGATATAGAAAGGGAGGGATATAGAAGGTGGAGGATATAGAAGGTGAGGGATATAGAAGGTGAGGGATATAGAATGGGAGGGATATAGAAGGGGAGGATATAGAAGGGGAGGGATATAGAAGGGGAGGATATAGAAGGTTGAGGATATAGAAGGAGAGGGATATAGAAGGGGAGGGATATAGAAGGGGAGGGATATAGAAGGGGAGGGATATAGAAGGTTGAGGATATAGAAGGGGAGGGATATAGAAGAGGAGGAATATAGAAGGGCAGGGATATAAGCGGGAAGGATATAGAAGGGGAGGGATATATAACCAAGAGGAATATGGGATATAAGGGGGCGGGATATATTAGCAGGAAGGATGGGAGATGTAACCAGGAGGTATATAATGGGTAGGGATATGGGATATAAGTGAGAGGGACATCTGCATCTGTACGGGGAGGGAATGCTTTATACGTCTAGCATTGCCAGGATTAAAGCCCTGAAGCTGATTTGTTCTGGGATAACTTGTCTTTAATTATGAATCTGTGAAAGGGACTAGTTTACGGAGTTGCAGTGTTGTAAGGCCTTACCTACTGTGCTAAGGAGTATATACTTAACCTATGAACACAGAATACCACAGAAGATTTTCAAACAAGTGACATTTGTGTTTTAGGAAGGTGATACTTATTCTGAAAAAAAATTCAATATCCTAGTTAAGTAAGCTTTTATAGAGTGAAAAATCATAAAAATAAATCTGACTCAAGTCTCACATCCTTATACCATCATGAAAACAGGCCGCCTTTCTTCATCTCATACAACAAAGATTTATGGATTTCGAGCAGTAGTTAAGCATTGTGCTGGGCGAAGTGGGGAATGAATGATCAAGTTATAGTGGCTGGAACATAGTGTAAGTGAAATAGATGCTGGAATAAGTCAGTGAACAAGGAGATAACACTGGCAACCATGGAGGGTCTGAGTATCAGCTGTGATGATAACTCATTACAAAGGAATGGGTTACATTTCACTGAAAGCATGTGATTGTTATTCCGTAGAGCCTTACATCCCTAGTGCTTACTTGTATATAAATGAAAAATGTGATAAAAGCTATAAGGAGAACTATACTCTCACAGGAAAAAAGGAAGCCTGTTTAGAGCAAGAAGTTGTAGGAGCTCAATAATTTCTTTTTCGTGATTCAAATCATTGAAAAATGTGGGTCCACAGGATGGTTAAGCAGGGAAAGTGCTTGTCTCCAAGTCTCACAACCTGAGTTTGATCTTTCAGAACCTACATGGTGAAAAGAAAAAACCAATGTCTCTAGGTTATCCTTTGACTTTCACTGTGCACCATGGCACAAGCATGTGTGTATATGCGTGCGCGCGCACACACACACACACACACACACACACACACACACACACACACACATCACAAGATGAATAAACGTTAAACAGCAGAAAAGAAAGTTATAACAGAATAGTTACTGAAGATTTTTTTGTCTATGTAAGATGTTATATTAAAAGACTTAAGTCTTTAAAATTTGTATAGGTCAACGGAAGTTCAGAAGTCGCGACATGTCACATGGCGACAAGTGGCCATGCTGGGATTTGATTAAAAAATGTTAGGTTCTAGAATCTATGCTCTAAGCTGCTATGTAATACATATTTTCTAATACTATGTGTGCCACTGTTTTGGAGGAACACATCATTGAAATGTGGGGGAAAAGGATCATAAGGAATTGGCAAAAGCCTGGGAAAACTGTTACAGAAGAAATAATTTTACTGTAATTTTCTCTTTTTCAGTTTTTGTGAGATTGCAGTTATGATTCCATTTTTTTGGTGCATTTATGAATTAGTTCATCTGTTGAAGACTATGAAGATTATTTCCAATGTTATCCTGTTTTTTTTTGGTGTTCTGCACCTGGGAGTTTTGATGCTAAACTAAAGGTAATTTCTTTACTAAAAGGGGGAAAGGATTGATGATGACACATTAAGAAGCAACCAAACAAAACCCAAATATCTAGCACTAATGATAAAATTGGATCTATTTTTTATATCTATATGAAGCATGTATACCTCATAACAATGCAAGTCTTAAGTCCACAAAGTGGTTTTAAAAATTTTACTGCTAATTACCTTACAGCTTCTGATTGTAAAATGGATCTTTAAATTATATCTTCTAAGCATTGCTAGTAAATGGGGCAACAATTGATGTTTTCATATATTTAAATCATGTGACATTTCTATGTATATTTTCCTAATAACTTGTAGATTCTCTTGTTCCTTTCAATTGTATCTTAATTATATATATATTAAATATGATACTTATTAAGCCATCTTTCTATCCCTACTCTCTATTTTAATGATTATTTTGTCTTTAAATTCTTTTTCTTTTTGTTTCTATCTTTTATTTATTTCCTAATATATTGATTTGGACCATAAGTCAGTAATATTTCTTTATGCCTTTTCTTAAAAGGAAATACTATAAATTTTCCTTTGCTGCTTTAGAAGATTTACACAGGTTTTGTGTATATTATTTTTATTATAATTCAATATTACTTTATTATATAAATATATATTTTTAAATATATATTGTCTTACCGTGTTAGCTAGAATCTTCAGTACAAGGCATAACAACGACAGCAAAGCACTGGTTCTCTATTTTGCACTTGTATTTTACAACAATTTCCCTTTCTTAGTAAATTTCCTTTTTTAGGTTATGAAAAATAATTTTTATTCATACTTTGATGAGAGTTTTTATTATTGATGGGCATGGAGTTTTTTTCTACCTAATATTTTGTCTATATATACTTCCATGAGCATATTTTTCCTCCATTAATGTAACTCTGAAAATATGATAAAACTATAATAGTCGATTTTCTTTTTGGGGGGGTCACAATTTTTTTTTTTTTACAATTCTTCAATTTATTTTAGAAATGCCAACAGATACATTATTAGGAGTAACTATTTCTTTTTTTTTTTAACATCAGAGAATGTTTTTTTTTTTATTTCCACTCATACAAACTTAACAGGTACACTGGTCCCCTCCCTCCCTCCACCCCCAATAGTCAATTTTCTAATGAATATCTCTTTTTTTGGTTTTATAAAGCCTCATCATTTACTACTTTTTTGTTTGGGTGTGCATGCTCATGTGTGTGCAAGTACATACATGTACTTCTATGCCAGTGTGTCAAGACCCAAGTGGCATTGTTCTGCATTGTTCTGTTGAGACAATGCAAGAATGAAGAAAAAGACTATATATAGCTAAACAGAGATTGAGTAGTCTGCACAGCCCTATTGGTAACTAGCAGCAGTCACTTTCCTAAGGTTTTTTTTTTTTTTTTTTTTTTTTTTTTTTTTATAGACAAACTAAGTACACACTGCATCAGTAGAGCCTAAGGTCATGGGAAAACAAGGAGGCTATGGATCTCTATGCATATACAGTATATTTTGAAAAGAAGTAAAAAAGCAAGCATTAGCAATCTTATCTGGAAGAGAAAATGCAGACAATGATCTGCCCAAGTCATGTGTTACTCTAACTTTGGAGTAGGCTTGACCATACAGCACAACTTTCCTGCTGAAGCTTTGGGGCAGGCCATATCTGCCGGGCCACAACTCCCTGCTCAGCTTGAGTCCATTATTTATTTCATGAAGTGGCTTTGCCTTGAACCTTGCAGCTGTTCTCCACACCAGAGGTCAAAGGTGTACCTCTGGAGTAGTTACTGGGGAGCTATTCATTTTTTTTTTTTTTATTGAGAAAGAATCTCTCCCTGGGACCCAGGACTCACCCATCACAGTGGGCTGGCCACCCAGTGAGCCCCAGGAATTTGTCTCTATCTTCCTAGAGCTGGGATTACAAGTGCAGGCTGCCATGTCCCACTTTGCATATAGATGTCAGACATGAAACTCACGTCATAATACATAGCAAGCACTTTACTTACTGAGCTATCTTTCTACTCCTACTCCCTACTTTAATGATTATTTTGTCTTTAAATTCTTTTTCTTCTTGTTTCTTTCGTTTCTTTTCTAATTTATTGATTTGGACCATGATTCAGTAATAATTCTGTCTGCCTTTTTCTTAAAAGTAAGGACTATAAATTTTCCTTTGCTACATTAGAAGAATTGCACAGGTTTTCATTTATATTATTATTATTATAATTCAATATTTATCACTTTCTATTTCTCCAGTTATTTTTTTCTTCTTTGTTTTATGCACTTTTTAAAATTTGTTCAATTTCTAACATTTCACCCTTCTTTTTTAAACAAGAAAATAGAAAACATTGAATTAGATGTTTAATTTCATCTTTTTTGTTTTAAAACATTTGCAATACTTATTACAGCAAAAATTATATAGTGGCTGTTAGATGTTAGGCATATTAAACACAAAATGATACAAGCTGCCCCCTTCCTCCCTTCCAATATGTATGTTCAGACAAAGCACCCTTCACAGCTTCCAGTCTGCTTGGTAAGACAGCTCTGTCCTCCCAAGTCCACAGCACTCAGCTTGTCTGGGGCTCCCAAGGACTTTCACCCACCTCTGGGTGAGCCTCCCTTTCCATCCCAGTACATGCCCCTCCCTGGCCTGTAGCCAGGATCCCGCCCCCATAGTCACAGGACATGCCCAAACAAATACTCCAAAAACTGGGTTCTCTCTCTCTCTCTCTGTCTCTCTCTCTCTCTCAGTTTCTACTTCTGTCTTTGCCTTTCTGCTTTTCTGTCTGTTCCTGAGACAGCCATGCTGCATGCTGCTTGCCTATTTGGTCCTCCTGCTTGTTTGACAATAAATCTCCTTTATATATTATGTGCTGGTTTTGGTGTGACTTTGTATCAGTAATTCCGAGATAAGGGGACTTTCCCAAGAGCCCACACAGTGGCTTCCCGTCTGAACATAATTTTCAACTAAAAAGATTTCCTTGGTGCTGGGAGATGACTCAGTGTCTAAAGCCTTTGCTTTGAAAATAAAAGGACCTGAATTCAGATTCCCAGAGCTCAAATAAAACAAAACAAAACAAAACTGGTTGGTATGGTGGTGGACTAGAATTCTGGCCATGGAAGGCTGAGCCTGAAAAAACACCAGAGCGAAACGTAGGAGGTAGAACAGTTTAGGATAATTCTCAGTGTCACCTCTGGGCCTCAGCAGGCACACGCACTCCAGTGTCCTCTTGTGTACATGCCTATACCCACATGTACACCCACCTACATGTAAAACATACATGCATAGTCATTCACATACACATGCAGGCACACAAGCAGAAGTTTTTCCCTCATTAAATATACAACCCATGGTTATGATATGTATTGACAAAAATATTGCTAGTTTTTATGCTTTGGATTTTAAAAAATGATCTACTTCCACACTTAACCTATTGAGAATATTACAAAAAACTTTCATAGATTCTCTTTACTCAGGTTGTCACTTAATATTTTGCCACATTTAAGTTAACATTCTCTTTTTCTCTCATTCATTCTCCCATTTGAAAGTAGTCTGCACATGTTGTTCTTTCTTTTCTTAATGCTTCATGTTTACTCAGAATAATAATTTTCTCTTACATAACTTTAGTGTCAATATTGATATAGTTTACATTATTCTAATATTATCTATGTCATTCCAATTTCACAAATTATTCCATAAGGTATATTTTATTGCTATTTCCTTTCCTTGGAGTTGCAATCCAGGTTGCCGTCTTCCATTTAGCTTTTCTGTTGCTCCAGTCTTTTAAAAAAAAAAAAACTTTATGTTGCATGTGTTATATGTATCAGAGGGCACTGTGTATCCCTGTGGAGGCACAAAGGTGACTTCCAGAATCATCTTGGATTGGTCTACCTCCTTTTTGCTTTGCTCTGGGATTTTCCAGGCTCCGCCCACCGTGGCGAAGTACAGGCCTCCGCTGGTTTCCCAGGCGTTTCTACATAGGACCTGGGATCCATACTCAGGACCTTCTCCTTGCGAGGCAGTCTTAGGCCATGAGCCGGTTCTCCCAACCTGTCGCACCAGTCTTTAATCAGGAATAATTCCTTAAATTTTCTTTGTCTTTCCTGATAGTGACAATTTTTCAAATGTAGAACAATTATTTTGTAGAGTGCTCCTCTGATTAGGTTTGTGTGCTGTTTTCTCATATTTTAATTATGCTCCAGTCATCAAATCAGGGGTGGTGAAATGATCCCTTTAGGACTAATGTTAACTTTAATATCTTGGTTAAGTTTACGGGTTTTAGGGTAGATTCTAATCCATTATTTTCTCTTTGTAGTTCAATAGTTTTGCTGTAAATACTTTGAGGTTGTGCAACTGTCCTGTTTCTCATAAAACTATCTTCTATGAGTTTTTACAGCCATTGATAATTCTTGACTGAATTAGTTATTACTATGATGGCTACAAAATGTAGTTTCAAGCTCCATCATTTTTATAGCATTTACTAGTTTAAATTCTACTTGAAGGTAAAGCTGTTTCTCTTTATTTTTACTTATTATATATGAACACTTAGATTTTGATGTTATTTTATAGTCTGTTGCTATCATTATATTAATGCTCAAATGATACCAGCCTTAACTATTGACTACCCATTGAATTGGTCTTTATGTTTTTTGACATGTCCCGCTATTCTTTGACAGACTTTTTTTTTTAGTTTTCTTTAATTATTATTATTATTTCCACTCATACAAACTTAACAGGTACACTGGTCCCCTCCCTCCACCTCCCCCCGACCCCCCCATTCACCCTTCCCCTCCCTTTTCCCTCCCCATCCCCCAGTGCCCCCCCCCAATCCCCGGAGCATCCTTTAATGTGCATGCCAAACTCTTCTCTGGGTCCTTCTCTCTGATGAGGTGCAAGGACCCAGGGGCATTTCCTAGAACCCTTTCCTGTGTTCCCCTTAAGCTTAGGAACACTACTGTGACTGTCAGTCCCTAGCCTCCGAGGATCCTAGTGCCTTTAGTCCATGCTAGACTTTCTGGGGTCAATAAAGTGTTGGACATAGCGCAGGTCATGCAAAGTCGTATTATGATTGCTTTTGACAGTCATTTTTTAACATTTCTTTTCTTCCTTACTTTCAGGCTCATCTTACATTTTCCACATCATCGATCATTTCTGTGTTTGACGTTGCTACTTGGAGATCATATTTATAAACTGAGGTGTGAGTATATATATCTTTTTTCTCTTTTGTTTTTTTTTCACATTTAATTTCATTGAATTACAGATGTTTGTATGATACCAGTTGTTTAGTATATGTTGAAATTTGTTTTTGTCTTATGACTTAGAATGTGATTGTTTACTGTTTCATGTGTGCCTTAAAAGGTTTTAATTGTTCTTGTCATATACAGGGTTCCATAATTATCCATTAAACTTGATAATTATGGTGAATAAATCTTCAGTATCTGCACTAAAGTTTAACATGAATACTTTATTATTTGTAATAATAAATAATAATAATAACCCTTTAATCGTTAATCTTTTTTCACTTAAAATCCATTTAATAGAGTTTCATTAGCTTTCCTTAATTGGGATGGTATTTCTTTTTCTTTTTAAAAAAATTTACATTTTAATTATTTTTAAAATTTACTTACAAACAAACATGTCTTTTCCTTGATCTCCTTTCCCACACTCTCCTTCCACACACCTTTCACCCACCTACCCTGTCCTCCCTTCCTCCATTCTGCTGTGCTTCAGCCCTCCTGTCCCTCTGCATGTGTAAATTACAGGACTCCCTTGGGGTGCCTGTATTGGCAAGGGAGTCAGGTTCCTGTTGATCTTTACGAGGCTCTTCAGTGGGTAAAGTCTTAAGCAGGAAGGTTCGTCTTCTCTTTTCCAGAATCTACCCCTGAGGCACTTTCTGAGAGCCTTGTTTCTTCTAACTAAGATCCTAGTTAGTCTTTGGGGAATGTTGATAGGTCATCCTTTGTGTAGATCTGGTGGTAGACGTTCTCATCACTTTGACCTTCTGGGTACAGCAGCCCTGTCTTGGCTGGAGTGTATTAGAGTGCCTCGGCTCACCTTTAGGCTCTTACAATCTCACCACCCCCTTTTCCTCCAGGTTCCCTGAGCCTTCCTTTGGGATAAGATTTTGATGGGCTGATGAAAGCTGAGTATCCAGGTTCAGGTTTTCTGCCTCACTTGTCTTCCATTGTAATAGGTGCACCGTGGTTGAGCTCTGAGAGCTTTTCTTATCTAAGGGTTTAAAAAAAAGGAGTGCTTAGATGGTGTTTTATTATCAGTCTTCTGTTGCTAACACTAGGATATCTGTTCCTATAGTTTACTTCCCTTTTACTGTAATTTGGACAGGTTTACAGTTTCCAGCACCATTTCCCTGACTTTAAGGGGATTCATTCACATAGTAATTGCTTTCACATGGGTCTTATATACCTTTGTTGCTCCCATAGATTTTTCTTACTTTAGTTGTGGTGATTTACAGCATTAGCTACTGGATTAGGCCCTTGATCTGTTTTTTTCCCCAGAGCTACTTTCCTCTTCTTTTTTCCCTCCTCCCTTACTTCTTCTTAAGACTTATCACTTTACTTCCCTTCCTTTAAGGACTTTTCTTCCACATGGCCTTATTTCTCTATTTACCTGTGTTGGTATTTCTTTTTCAATTCTTTTATCTACTCATTATTTTATCTTTCCTGTATTTTTCAAAAAAATGTCTGCAAAAAAATGAAGACTTTGATTTGCTTCTGAATTTGATGATAAGATACATGTGTAATAGAAAGGTGATGCATTATCTAACTACACATTTTCCTTCATTATTTTATTTTTAGAATTCTTTTGTATAATTTTATCAGTAGTTTACATTTTACTATGTATGGGTTTTCTCTCTTTTCTGAATGCATTATGTATCTTCACATATATACACATTTTTTTGCTAAAACATTTGGAAGTAACTTTGAGAGTACAACACTTCATTCTTAGTACTTCATCATATACCTCTGAAGGACAAGAATATTACCATTATTTTGTTATTATTTACATCATCATTATCAGTATTTGTGCATATGTGTGTATGTGTACACATGTGAGAGGAGGCATATGTGTGATATGGTATATGTGAGGAGGTCCATCTTTATAATGGTTTGGGAGATCAAGGTCAGATCATTTGTGCGACAGGTACTTTTTCCCACTGAGCCATCTCGCTGGCCCAACATTATTGTTATTATACTCCAAGAAATTTAGCATTCACATACTATTGCTGTCTAAAATATTGGATATACCACATGTTCTTGACAATACCCTTTTTAGGTTTTCAGTTTTCATATAGTCAAAGGTCAATTATTGAATTTAGTTTACACGGCATTTTATTTTTAGCAGACAACCTGAAGGGAACCCTGGGGTCCACATAAACAGACAGGCCACTTAGAAACCAGTAACAAAATCACACTAGAAGTAACAGGAGTGCGACACTTCCTGATAAAATGTTGGTCAGACAGGCTTCAAAGGCCCCCCTCCAAGCATTATAGGCTTTTGCCATTGCTCTTAGTGGCTCTTCAAAAAACTGTCAGTAAGACCCTGTTACTGAAGATGCAACACTTAAGGATCATATAACATGGGCAAAGTACATCAACTGGAACTTGTCTGAGAACGTCCTCCTTTCTGGATGGTTTACACAGTACCAAGAAATACTATTGAAGCTACTGAGGGAGAGAAGTAATCCCAGGCCTCGTCAATTCTCGAGATTTGCAAGTTGCAATAAAAATCACCATGGCAACATGTAACCACCAAGGAGGCAACCAATAACTTTCTGATTGAACTCAAGACCTACTTGTCAGAGTGGAACACATTTCCTGTTACTGATAACTAGAACAAGAACCTAAAAAAGGGAAAGAAATAGATCAATAGGGAAAAACAGCCAATGAACCTATAGGTAGGAAGACAGTACACCAAACTGCTCTGTAACAGCTGCTATTATACCCATAGATTTGAAGAACACTTAACACTCAGCCTAGAAGTATTCTATAAGAGAGATAGAGGATCTCAGCTCCCTGAGAGGATACAGCCTAGGGAAGTAGAAGAGCAGTGAAGTGGACAGCAATGGCCAGCCATAATGTAGAGTACCAGCAACACAGCAGTGCTCACCCAGAATCAGGTCAACCTAATTTCTCCCCATCCTAAGGCCTTGGGAAGCTCATGGAAGAGGGGGCAATGAAATTGTAATGTAGAGATGGGAAGGTCCACCATTGGACAAGACATTCCATTCAAGGCAGGATTGCTGCATCTGGGAACTCACTTGTTCTTACCAGACCTGAATAATAACTGACGTATCAACATGCCCCATAGGCTGTTGAGGAACTCAAGAGAGATTATACAGTGAAAACCTTAGAAACTAAAGCCAGACAATGAAGGGAAATGCCCCTGAAGAGAGGAAAATTGGTATGCCACAAGAAGCCTGAACTTCCACAGGAGTAGACAAGTCAGAAGGAGCCCTGGGGTCCATAGATGCATACAAGCAAGAGGGTAGGAGGGAACGGAATGGATTGACAAGGGAAGGGAGGGCAATGGAAGGGAGAGGAGATGGAGGGAAGCAGGTATAAGTACTCAATATTGCTTGTAAAATTAGAAAAATAAAGCTAATTTTTATTTTAAAAAATGGGCTACAGAAATGAAAAGAAACTTCTCACAAGACAAAATTCAATTATCTAACAAACATCTTAAAAAATGTTCCACCTCTTTAATCATTAGAGAATTGCAATTTAAAACCACCCTGAGATATCATCTCACTCCAATCAGAATGACTAAGGTCCAAGACACAAACACCAGTAAATGGTGTGAATGTGGGAGAAAGGGACCCTCATACATTGCTGGTAGGATTGTAAACTCATGCAGCCTTTTTGGAAATTAATTTGAAAGTTCCTTAAAAAGGTTAAAAAGTTGAAATACCATATGACCCAGCTATACCACTCCTGAGAATATTCCCAAAGAACACTGCATTCTGCAACAGAGTCATGTGTATTTTTCACAAGAGCAAAGAAATCAAACCAACCTAGATGTCTAACAGTTGACAAATGGTTAATGAAAACGTCATACATATACACAATGGAATACTATTCAGTTGTCAGCAAAGATGAACTAATGAGATTTGCCAGCAAATATATGGAGATGATAAAGATTAATCATCTTTAAGGCTATCAAATTCCTTTTCTACTTGGTCTTACTTTTTGACCAAGTGTGACATTATATAAAACCATTGTTTTGCTTTATTAGTTATATATCATATTTTCTTACATTTATTCTTTGTTACTTTTCTGTTGCTGCCATTCAAGTTTACCACAAATTTAATGCTCAAAACAACAAATCTATCATCTTATATTGCTATAGGTCAGAAGTCTTGTGTATTCATCATCTGACTAAAGTCAAGGCACTGGCCAGCTACATTCCTTTCCAGAGGCTCTACAGGAGAATCTGCTTCCAGTTCCTCAAGTTGTTGGCAGAATTCCATTCCTGGCAAAGGTAGGACTGAGATCCTTGTTGTCTTGATGAATGCCATCTGAGGACTGGTTCCAACCTCTAGAAGCCCTATGTTATCTGTGGTTTATGATCCCTTGTCACCATCTTCAAAGCCAACAATAAGTTGAATCTCTCATATTTCAAGTTTCTCCATTTTCTTTTCTTATCATCTGTGTCTCTGAGTCAGCTCAGGAAAGGGCCTCTGCTTTAAAGTATGCATGCAATCAGAGTGTAATTCTTCTAGCCCAGAACATTTAAACTTACTGTATAAGCAGAGTCTGGGAATGATGGTATGGACATGTTTATGTAGCCATTATTCTGTCTGTTCCATATTCCATTATAGCAGCGAGCCATAACCCCATACTCTGTATATGGTTATCCATTCTCTCAACTGACAGATATTAAAAGACATCTGTTATATTCCATGTCTGATAAGTCACAGGCATTGTATTGGGTGTCAGTATTGCAGAAAAATCAAATATAACTCATCCACCAAATTCTTAGACTTGTTTGGGAAGTTCTGTAGGTAGAGATTGTCACAGAATGCTCTAAGAGAGAGTAAGAAACATTACTACCTAGGTTAGAATTACCAAAATGGATTCTTGTATAAATCCACTTCTGTACTAAGTCCTTTGAAAGGAATCTTAAGAATTAGGGATGGAGGGGCTGGAGAGGTGGCTCAGGGGTTAAGCCTCCGCCTTGCAGGCGGAAGGTCCTAAGTTCGGATCCCAGATCCCACGTATAGACGCCAGGTGGAAGCGGGGGCGGCCTGCGCTTCTGGTCCTGGTGGGGCGGAGCCTGTGAATCCCGGGGCAGAAGGAGGTGGAGGCGTCCGTGGTTCTACACAGACACACACACACACACGCGCACACACACACATGCATACAGTTGAATAAATAATAATAATTTAAAAAATTTAAAAAAAAGAATTAGGGATGGAGAATAGAGAAAACTTCAAGTAGTAACACTAAAGAGACCAAAAGTACAGAGCTCAATGTAACCTGTTCTTTCAGAGGACATGGATAGCAGGAACCAGATCTGTAAGTCATATAGCTTCCTGGACTTTAGAGGTGAAGTATTTCAGTAATGTGAACAACAATATGAAGACTTTGTGTTCTTTTATAAATAGATTCAGGATAAATCTGTAAAAAATGAGAAGTCATTGAAAACTATAAGGAGAGTGCTATATTCACCTTTATATTTGATGTATATCATACTAATGTCTTTGTAGATGATAGTATTGAATGGCACTGGAGTATAAAACCATTGAATAAGCAAGCATTCTTACATGAAGAAATGAAGTCCTGAGCTTAGCCACTTGTTGGTTAGGATGGAGCACAGACAAGCGGATTTAGAAATTTTTATGAGTATCACTGGTCAGATGGTATATTAGTCAAAGTTTAAGCTATGAAACATAATTAGTAGGAAGTATATAATATGAAATTCGATTGCAGTATATCAGCTAATGGAGGGGTTGATTAGTCAAGTCTGAAATACATAGAATAGGGTCATAGAAAGGATAAGCAGGAATTCTTAGGCACAGGCCAAAGTTCATGTGCAAAAGTACGATTTCTTTTTTAAGTGAAGCCTTTCTTCTGTTCTTTGAATCTATCAACTAATTAATATTACATCTACTTAGAATATCTATCTTCTTTCTTTAAAGCCAACTTGTTGTAGATGTCAGTCACACCTATAATACAGCTTCATAACAACATGTGGATCATTATTTAAATAGCTGTGAACTCAGACCTTCTCAAATTGACTTGTCAAAAGACCATGACAGATAAAACTTCCAAGGAAGGCAGATTTTCACTTCTCTAACTCTAACCTTAGTTATTAAGTTAAATCACTGTGTAATACATAGTGTAGTAGAAGGTATAATAATTTTTCAAGATTTTCAGTAAGACAGCTAGGTGGAAATTCATATCAAGTAAGTAAAGAACTGAGATGAGAAGAAAGTTTTGACCCCATAATTAGATTAGGAAATAATTGTTGTAAACAAGGATAATAAATAGTATAAGGGTGGGGGGATAGAGGGAGGGAAGGGACCGGTGTACCTGTTAAGTATGTATGAGTGGAAATAAAAAAAATAAATAGTATAAATGAGGAGAGTTAATTAGATGTTCTAAAAGATAATACATAGAAAAAGGTATGAACTGTGAAAAAAATTCTAAGTTCACTAACATTTGAAGATTAAATACAAAAAGATGAAAAAAAAAGTAGTATGAAGAAATGTCATAGTTAGGCACAGGTGTCAACTTGACAGTTGAGTGTTTGCGCTCTGGGCACATTTGTGGAGAATTAGTAGTTGAGTTAAGCCCAGAACAAACCTGCAGGAGATTGTCTAGCAGACGGGGAAGGTCCAGCCCATGGTGGGTGGGATTAGGTCCTGGAATAAATCACGGAGAGCTGGTTGAGTGAGTTGGCATCCTTCTGTTCATTTGGCCAGACATGCTGGTCTGGCAAGTAAGGATCATCCCTCTCTCAGTCATTATGTAGAGATGGTGTGGCCAGTTCCCTCGGCCCTGGTGTTGGTGCATGCTCTCTCGTGAAGCGACCAGGCTCTCAGTAAGAAAATAAACTCCTTGTTCCCTTAAGCCATCTGATGATCATTTATCAGCAACCATGCAAGTGGACAGCATGCACCAAGAAAGGTTCTGGAAGTTCAGTGCTCTGATTTTTTTTTTCAAAGAAGAAAAGTGTAGAGGGAACTGGGGAGGTGGCTCAGTCAGTAAAGAGCTTGTCATTCAAGCATCAGGACCTGAGTCCAATCCCCAGCACCCATATAAATCTGAATATGAAGTCAACATCCACATAAACTTGCAAACATACACACAGGAAAAAACAAATTTATTTAAATAAAAAAAATCTGTAGAAGGCATCAGTATCACCTATAGTACAGTGTTCAATATTGAAAACTACTGCTATTTATTTACTCTTAGAATGATACATCTAAATGTCTAACCATATTGTTTCCCTACTTAAAATTCATTAATGATTTCATACTTTCTGTGGTAAAGTCTTAAAATGATTTAATAGATTGTATGTCTGTTGTCATTAGACTGTATACTAACACCAGTGATACATGAGCTTTTTATGCATTGCATATGCTACTAGGGTTCTCTGGAATTTACTGTTACTTCGGATTCGTTTCATTTTACATTTGTCTCTCTAACATCCTTACACATTTTCTTATGAATTTTATTTATTAAAGCCCTACTTCTGTGTCATGTCCTCAAGAGAGTATTTTAGCTCTCATTTTCTGTCCTACCTTTCATCAAGTGATTATTACTTCTTATTTTGTAATTATCTTTGTTATTTATGTATACTATATTCATCCATATCAAATATCAAAATATAGTAGCATATGCATACTGAAATCTTAGGATAGCTAAATTCCACCTGGTTGATTTTGAAAACTTTTGGAATACATACCTGAAGTTTGTTGATTTGGTTTATAATTTTAAAAAATTGCACTAAAAATGCTTTAGGAGTAAAGAACTCTCTTGTGTATTCAAGTGTGCCGATGACATTGCAAGGACAAAATTAGATTCATTCTTTGTCGTCTGTAGATCCTTCAGGCCTATAGCTGGGTCAGAGCCTTTGAGCTTACTAAAAGGGCTTTTCGTCACTATGATTTTTACCCAGGAAGAAAGAAGCTTGGCGTTGCTTATGTAAGTTATCACCGAGTAAAGAGCTTTATAGCTAGATCCATAACACATCTGCCCAGTATGAGATTGCCAAATTGTCCTGGTCTTCCCCTTCTTCATTCTCCTTGCTCTGTTCTTCTACTTTCTGTTATGCTTCTCTTTCTGTAATTAGGGAGTCTTAATTGGCTCAGAGGATGGAGTAAGGACAGAAGAATGCTCTAAAGAGAGACCCTGAGGCATTTAGGCATTTCATGTCCTTTTGCAAACCTGGAGAGGACCAGTCCAGACTGCTCAGCGTGAGATATGAGTGAGTTGGTTGTTGCTCCTATTAGGGATCCTTCTACCATCTATCCTGTGGATGCAGATTGAGCCAGTCTTTCCTGGCCATTTGGCTGGGCCAATGCAAAGTGGTATGGCCTCCAGCTGAATCCCCAGGCTTCTCAGAAAGAAGTCCTCAAGCAAAATGATTATCAACACAACTGTGACTTATACCTCACATGGTGGAGAACAAAACTGTGGTTTGAATCTTCCTGTGGAGGTTCATTGAGCTAGATGATGTGTTTGTCATTTTCTTTTCCAGAATAGGAGCCAAGGGAAATGAAGAAGAGCAGAACAAAGGAAAGGCAGACTGCCGCCCAGTGTTTCTGTGGTGTGTCTAGCCTCCTAGTCCCTCGTCTCTCAGTCCCTTTGTCAGTACTTTATTTATCTTTTCTAGAAGTATATATTTATTTGTTTTTAATTTGAAACGTCTAAGGACAGGAAAAGTATTTCAGTTGGACTCCTGAAGAAAAATGTTTCAGGTAAAGAGAACCAGCCATACACAAGAGGTGGGGCAAACCCAGCTGTGGAAAATAGATCATTAGCAGAGGCATCCATCTCCTGGCGACACTCTGTGTTCATTCCAAGAAGGGAAGGTACCCTGGCTCCACTGCTGGCAAAGAAAAGGCAGGTAGGGGCAGGTCATGGCTCCCACCTGGACCTGTATAGTAGAAATGACCCAACCTGTGTTCCTGTAATAGAACACTCAACTTGGTTGTAGCTCTCAGGCACAGGGGCTCTACAACTCCTCACGAAAGATACTAGCATCATTGGTTCCAATGCCTTCTATCAGTGGCCTGTGGTCTCACCTAAAATGTCTGATGGTGAAGATTGATTGGCCCTGGTGCTTCTGCCTCCGTTTCCTCAGGGATGCTAGAATGCATGCTTCTCCTATGGATCATACCGATATGTAGGGTTCCCTCTGAATCTGACTCGTGATAAGGAAAGCCCTGGCTTGGAGAAGGTCCACTCATACTAGCTGCCTCATTCACTCCTGTGCCTGCTGGCTAGCATTTGGCAGAAGGCAAATATCCTTGGTGCCTGGGCTTTTCAGAGAACATGTCCACTGGATGGCAACTAACAATCACCCCTTTCCCTACCCTCCTTTTGTGACCTGGAAAACACTACTCTTAGAGCATCCCTCTCACTTTTAGCCAGACTCCTCACTCTTATGGCCATTTGGGGGCAAATCTTCAAGAATAACCAGGCTTTCCTCTTCTTCCCTTCTGTATTCACCTGTTCATATGGGTTGCTGTACATAGACCACAGGCTAGCAGGCAGTCTCACACACCTGGTAAGAGTGAGGACGGTGTAAGTTCCTCTGTGAAGCTGCCTGTGCCTCCGGACAAGAACATGGGCCTCTTTTTTGTGTGTATTTCACTGACTTCTGGACGACAAATTCCCTTTTGTCCCCAGGACCATGAACTTAGATAAAACAGCTAGGTCTAACTGGGCTGCAGAAACAGACAGCCCATCCTGCAGATTGGACAGGTTAAGGTGGTCAGTGGGGGCTTATAAGGCCTCATAATGATCACCACCCCCTTCATGGGACCCCTGGCAGCTATTTCTTACCCACTCTCCACAGTGCGAGTGCATCATAGGTAGTTGTTCCAGAAGACCACTGTCATGTTCCTGCTATTCCTTGCAAGTTGGGGTCTTCTACTTCTTGCACACAGGTATTGCTGGACAAGCTGGTAGGCTTTAGTTCCACACCAGAGGTATGCCCCTTGTCATTGTCATGCTTAGTGGATGTAGATGTACTCTTTGTGTTTTTGCCTCTTGGATGGGCTGGAAGTTGAGACAGGAACTGTAGAGGAATGCCTTTGGAGGTCAGATGTGCCTCCAAAATACTCAGCACATGGAGAACACTATACTACATATAATGTTGATGGTTTTTCCATATGTTAAACACTCTTCACTAGCATCTCCTTGGAAGTATGGGTCACAATAGGAAGGCACAAAGCTTCATGACAGATTTGAAATCAAGTTGATCTCTCCTGGCATTGTAACTCCTAGTACTATCCTATTAGTACTCTTTGAAGTGAGGAATACACATTTTGTCCATTCTTTTACTATAGGGTGTTCCTGGAACTAGAGCAACAGCTAAATCTGGCAAAACAAAAACCAAAGCCAAACAGTCAAACAGGAGCCATCTTCATTCTGTCATGTATTAATTACTTCATAACATTTCCTAATCTGTACTAACTACAAAGCTACTTCCTCCAATTGTTAGGTATAAGGGAAGAAATAAATGAAGGGATCTGGACAAGCAAGTGATGGAATCCCTCCTTTAATATCACATATCTTTTTATAAAATATTTAATTACAATAGCTGCATTTTCCTTTTGCCCTGCTTTATTTTCTGCCCTATTTCATCATAGCAAAGTGTAGACCTTCCATATGCTTTTTATGCATGTATTTTGACTTCAATTTTTTGTAGAACTTATTAAAATAATCTTATATATGAATAAATTGACTTAATTGTTTTTATAAATAAAAGTTATAATCATATCCAATGCCATCCAACAGATGAATGAGTTAATAAATTATATTTTCATACATTGTAATATTATGAGGTAGCAGAATTAGTGAATTAAACCCAGTTTATGAAGAAAACTCATTAAGGGATCTGGGCATAGTGATACACACCTAGAATCTTAGTACTTGGGAAGACAAAGCAAGAAGATTGTGAATTCCTGGATTATATAATGAGCCCTCTTTCATAAAAAGATAAATACACAGAGCCCAGGCACTCGTGGGGTTTGGCATCGCTGAGGCAGGCAGACAGACCCCGGTCCAGGCAGGAGGCTGAGGGGCCACTGGGCTTCCACGGAGACCATGGCGGAAGAAAAAGGATCACCTGTAGAACTGTGCCAAAGAAAAAAGTCATAGACTTCAGAAAGTCAGAAAACTGCTGCCAAAGAAGAAAAAAATCATTGAAACTCCATCTCCTGACAGAGCTCCAAGATATGTACTAGTCCAGTTCTTTGCAAACATTCACTGGCTGTCTTGCAGCAGTTAGTGGAAATTCTTTTGCTTTACTTAGCCAATAAAGTGTTGTTAACTAAATAGACCCAAAGTAAATTTGAATGTCTATAGAGGAGTTGACTTAAGAAAGTGCATTTACTACTGTGAGAAAAATAAAAAATCTGATATGAGGAGATTCAGGGTGGATAAAATGGTCAGAGAGGTGATAGAACATCATTGCTTCTTAGAGATCTGAGACCAAGAAAAGTGTGTATCTTTACTGGTTTTCATGGCAAATTTTAAGTTCGAATTTTCTTCTTTCAGCTGTGATTTCATGCTGAGCCTTACTAGATTTTATTGCTCTGAAAGCATTTAATGTTTGTAATTTTGACTACTTGTAAACAACTCAGTAGATCATATATAAGTGGGAATATAATTTACTAACTCTGCTAACAGTGTGCAGAAGTGTGCCATTTGGCTATGTTTTATTTAAAATTTAAAAAATATTTATTGTGTGTGCGTGTGTATGCGCGTGCGCGTGTGTACGCGCATGCACGTGTGCGCACTCGTCCGCATTGTATCAGAGGGAATTATGTGTCCTTGTGGAGGACCAAGTGTGACTTCAGGAATCATCCTGGATTACTTCTACCTCCTTCTCACTTAGCTCAGGGATTTCTCAGGCTCTGCCCACTAAGCTCTCAGTAAAATTTGTCTGAGGAAAAATCTATAAGAAGCCTACAAAGACATTAAAAGACTGTGGTCAAGTTAATTCTGGGTAACCCACTGACTAAAAAGCTGTTGAAAATCATATAATAGAAGATACTCTGGGCTGGAGAGATGGCTCAGGGGTTAAGCCTCTGCCTTGCAGGCGGAAGGTCCTGAGTTTGGATCCCAGATCCCACGCATAGACGCCAGGCGGAAGCGGGGGCGGCCTGCGCTTCTGGTCCTGGTAGGGCGGAGCCTGTGAATCCCAGGGCAGAAGGAGGTGGAGGTGTCCGTGGTGGTTCCCGAATTCGTCCGTGGTTCTACACACACACAGACACACAAGTGCACACATACATATGCACACACACACAATTGAATAAATAATAATAAAAAAAATTTTAAAAAAGAAGATACTCATTAAAATCTCATTTACCACTTACACACACACACACAAAGTACTAAGCAGGTAAATTGTAGAGAGGTATATATGAATACCTAATGTATATTCCAAATTTCACATTTAAAAGGTATTATTTTAACTGCTATGTATGTGTTATACACATAGGAAATGTGTAAAAATAATTCATAGTTAAGTTTTTATTATCTGGAGATGGACAGAAAAATCGAGTTTCAGTGACAAGGGGATATTATGTCTTATTTAAATAAGAATTTTCTAAAGAATGTAAGAATTGTCTAAAGGCAATAGAATAACTTCAGGGCATAGAAATTTGCAAGACAAAGAAAAGTAGAAATTTCACCAATTTTCTAGCAGAAAAAAATGTGCTCAATGTAGCAGAAACATCTGATTGGACAGATATATGTTCCTTTTGCATTCAGATACATTTGTTACCAAAGCATTTATAGGTTATAAGCATCCTTTGATTCTCATTTCTGTTTATCAGAAACTGTCCTAAAAAATTCATTTCTGGACTGGGGAGATGGTTCAGGGGTTAAAGTGTTTACCTTGAAAGCAAAAGAACCTGAGTTCAGATCCCCAGATCCCATGTTAAAAAAAAATTTTTTTTGAGCAGAAGTGGCAGCAGCCTGGAAGGCAGAGCCTATGAAACCCCAGAGCAAAGCAATAAAGTGGAGGATCGATCCAGGAGTCCCATTGTCATTCTTGAGCCACCACAGGCACATGTACTCAAGTGCTCTCTGTCACACACACACACATACACACACACACATGCTTATGTATATATATATATATATATATATATATATATATATGCACATGCACAAAAATATTCATTTCTCCTATAATCTGCTTAGAAGGAAAAGCAAGGTATTGCTTACTGAATATATTTGACCTGTATATTGACATTTCCCTTTATTCATTAAGTTATTATTTTCTTTTTATATTTTTCAGTCTTGTATTGAGTGTGATTTCACCTCCTGAATATGGATGACTCTAGGACATGGACAAGATCGGGTTGCAGACTTCTAAGACTGAAGACCATGGCTTGGATCGTGGTAAACTCACCAAAGCAAGTAATGTCCACAGGATGGTCCTGCAGAAGCTAACCATTGCTCTTTTGATTATTCACAAACTTTGCTGTATTACATCAAAATTCCATAAACTCATTAAAGTTAAAATAAATTTTGTTTCATTGCTTTGTTGTAGTTACATGGCTTTTATATAGTAAATTGTGGGTTTAAAGTAAATATTCCATAAAAATTCTAAATATATAATATTACTAAATTAATGCCACAATATGATCTTCCTGCATGTGGCCATCTATTCATTTGCTACATTGTGAATTGAATATGTCAGGAAAGGGAGAGTTGGGTGAAGTCTTAAGAAGAATTAAGCTCCCAGTACATATGATTCACTTTACTGCTAATTTTATATGAGATCTTGTTGCAGTTCACCTGCATGGTTGCTGATAAATGACCATCAAAAGGCTTAAGAGAACAAGGGTTTTATTGTCTCTTGCGATTGTCTGGTTACAACAGTCTAGCTTGACAGGAGGTCTCATGCCAACACCAGGACAGAGGGAACTGGCCATACCATCTCAACAAAATGGCTGAGAGAGGGACGAGCCTTACTTGCCAGAACAGCATGTCTGGCCAAGTATACAAAAGGATGCCAACTTCCTCAAACAGTTCCCTATATTTTATTCACCTGTTCAGGGCCTAATCCCATCCACCATGGGCCGGGTCTGCCCCATCAGCTAGACAATCTCCTTCAGGTTTGCTGTGGGCATAACTCAACTGCCCAGAACTCAAACCCTCAACTGTCAAGTTGACACCTGTGCCTAACTATGACAATTCACCCCTTGTCAACTTGACACAAAAACATAGTATTTTTAAACTGTAACCTTCAATCCTTGTCCTCATAGGTGTTAAATTTAACTTAAAAATATAAATACATTTCATAAATTTAAAATATCTCACTAAAATTTCAGTTATTAAAATGTTGGAACTGAAAAGTCTTTCTTTAAATATCTCAAATAAAATCATTTTAACAATAAGAGAACATCAAGTCAAGACCAAAGTCCAGCAAATTACTACATCCTGTACTTCAATGTGCATCTTCTGTTACTCATCACATGGTCATGGTGGCTGAAAGATTCTAGGCATTCGCAGTCCCTGTTTGCATCTCCAAGTTGTAAAAGCAGAGTTCCTCTGAACCAAGCTGAATCTCCACTTGCAGCTGTCCTCAGCATACATCCCATGGTTCTGGCATCTCAAATAATTTAACACTCTGGGTTCACCTCTGCAGCTATAAGCGTCGCCGTTTCTTGCAGGAACTCTACATCTGCCACTTGGTGCCAAGCTTTTGCTGCTCTCCATGAACCCTTCAGTAGTACACCCAAACCAGTATCATGTGGGGGATGCTGCTAGATTCCAAAGTGAGGTTGAAACGTAGCTTGGTCCACTCGAGGTACAGCTGTACCAACTTTAGCGTGCTTACTCTGGAAAAGCTTCTTTTCTAAGCAGCCAAGCTTGCAAAGGGCAAGAAACAGCTTTAATTTGGGCTTTTGGTGCTGAAGGAATCTGGGTTTACAAACCATGAACTCGCCGTATGGTAGCATTCATGTTTTCCACTGTCCCAGAGCAAGTCACTAGGTTTTCCTTCATGGATGCTCATTTCTCCAACAATGGCAGGTGTTCGGCTGCCTGCTGTTTCCTCATCCAAATCTTCAAGGCTGCCAACACAGCGCTCCTCTATCAAGCAAACCAGTCCAACCGTCTTTAAATTCAGCTTTACCAAAGTCCTTGTTCCCCTCATCACAAATTGGGCCCAAGCAATCTGTAACTCTCTCAGCACTACTATTTTCCAAATGGCCCACCAAACTCTGCAGAACGGTATTTGTGATCTGCAAAGTCAAAATCTTCAAACATTTCAAACTTTGTCCTGCAAAACCATTCAAAAGTCACAAAATCTACATAGTCGGCTTTATTAACAACACCCCACTTCCTGGGTACCAAATTCTGTTGCAGTCAGCCTGCATGGTTACTGATAAATATCTCTTATGATTGTCTGGTTACAGTTCTCAGTCTAGCTTGATAGAAGGGCTCATGCCAACACCAGGACCCAAGGGAACTGGCCATACCATCTCTATATAATGGCTGAGAGAGGGACGATCCTTACTTGCCAGACCAGCATGTCTGGCCAAGTGTACAGAAAGATGCCGACTTCCTCAACCAGTTCTCTGTATTTATTCACCTGTTCAGGGCATAGTCCTACCCACCATGGGCTGGGTCTGCCCCATCAACTAGACAATCTCCTTCACGTTCACTCTGGGCTTAACTACTAATTCTCCACAAATGTGCCCAGAGCTCAAACCCTCAACTGTCAAGTTGACAACTGTTGCCTAACTATGACACATCTATATCCTATTATTCTTCATCCTGTATTCTTGTATATCTTAAGTATTTTCCTGTTCAAGACACTTTGCGTGTTCATATTTCTAATTTTATGCTTCTAATATGGTCATTATTGGTTAATATTAACTGAGTATCCACATTGTAAGCAGTTATAAAAATTGAGAAAACAAATGGAATGGGAACACTTCAGTTAAGAGCTTTTTTATATTTCACATTTTTAATGAATGGCTAATGCATTTTTCATGAATTAGAGATTTAAAGGGCTTTTTAGTGAAATGGTAGAGTACTTGCTTAGCCAAAGTTCCTGGGTTTAATCACCAGATCTACCCTAAAACACCATCAGTGACAACAAAACAAAAAGATAAAATTAGAATTTAAAGGTTCATAAGAAAATCAAGTAGAGACTGTAGCAGCAATCTGCCAAGGGTTAAGAATGGGTCTTTTATATTCTGATAAAAGATAGTAATAAAAGATAAGTATGTTTTTCTGAATGTGTGTTATATCTGAAAACGCCATGTAAATATGACTCGGATTAAAATATAAAGTCATGTAATTTGTTCAAATAATTAAAGCTAATTCAGAGAAGTTGTAAAAGTGAATATTTGTCTCAATTTACTGAAATTACTTCTTAGCCTTAGAAAGAAAAAAAATCTGAAAAAATACAGTGATAATCATGTATGTTCCCGAGTTATACTTTACTAAATAGTACATTCTTAATTATATTAAAGGCACTATATGTCTCACTTTTCATATTAGAGTTTTAATGCTATTCAGTCAATACAAACATCATAATCACAGATTTCTTGCTCAAATTGATACGTGGAAAAAGAAATTTGTTCTAAGGCTCAAAATGCTGGTATTTCTCAAATACTCAATGCAATCGACATCAAAATTCAAGCTCCCTTCTGGAGAACAAACAAATCCAGAATACCAAAACAATCTCCACCAAAGCAGACAAAATTGGATGGCTCCTTTCTCTAGATTTGAAAGCGTACTACAAAGGTACAATGAGGGCTGGAGAGATGGCTCAGGGGTTAAGACTGCCTGGCAAGCAGAAGGTCCTGTAACAACGTTAGTGCATTCATGGTCTTATATCTAAGATATACTCTTTGGAGGTGCTTTTCATCCTATTCTGATTCTCGTTTTTTTCTGTTTCCTCTTCCATGGTGATCTATGGATTTTGAAATGTGAAAATTGGAGAGCTTAGGATATCCTGTATATGGTCAACTATCCCACAGACAATTAGTTGGTTTAATTCTCTATGTCGACTACATCGAAAAAAGTCATTTTGGATATAAACTGAGTTGCACTCATCTATGAGCTTTGAAGTAGGTAAAGAATAGTGTTAAATCTAGACGAAAAAGAATGAAGTCGAGCCCGTCTCATACGCAACAGAAAAATTTACCAAAATATCAAAGACCTAAATGCAACTGTTACACAATAAAACTACAGGCAGCAAATATGCAGTCATACTTAGGAGCTAGAATTAGTTTTCTTAGATATGATACAAACATCACAAGTGACAAAATAAGAAACATGGACATGATTGAAATCAAAGAGTTCTTTCAAAGTTTACCATTCATGAAAGAGAATGAGTATATTAGTCCATTATATCATTTAATAATGCTTTTGCCTATATTGAATTTGTTTCCCACTTTAAGCTATAATTTCTTAGATCCTTTTCTTTCCACCCTTATTTTTTTTTAATTTTTTTTATTCAATTGTGTGTGTATGTGTGTGTGTGTGTGTGTGTGTGTGTGTGTGTGTGTGTGTGTGTAGAACCACGGATGAACTCTGGAACCACCATGGACCATCTCCACCTCCTCCTTGTTTACTTGCCCCAGGATTCACAGGCTCCACCCTACCAGGACCGGAAACGCAGGCCGCCCCGGCTTCTGCCTGGCGTATATACGTGGGGTCTAGGATCCGAACTCAGGACCTTCCACCTGCAAGGCAGAGGCTTAACCCCTGAGCCACCTCTCTAGCCCCTCTTTCCACCTTCATTGAAGATGTAATTGTTTAAATATTTTTATTCTATTTCCATATTTAGGTGTTATTTATATGGTATTTTTTACTGTCGAATACTTTCTCCCTCCTGAGTTGTAGTAGGAACTTAGACCTCAAGAGGACAATCACTAAACAGATTCTCCATAAAAAATAAAAACTCAAGAGATCCATCCCCAAAAATGTGCACATTTCAACAGAGGAACATAAGTATGAAAAAATTAAGGAGCTATATGACTCCTTCCAAAGGTTCATAATCCTTCAGTAACTGAATCAAAACATAGCCAAATGGTGGAAATATAAAAGAATTTATAATTCAAATTTTTAAAATCACTATTATCAAGGAGGAGATTGTCATAATTAGGCACAGGTGTCAACTTGACAGTTGAGGGTTTGAGCTCTGGACACATTTGTAGAGAATTAATGGTGGAGTTAAGCCCAGAGCAAACGTACAAGAGATTGTTTGGCTGATGGGGAAGGCCCAGATGGGTGAGACTAGTCCCTGGAATAAAATTCAGAGAGCTGGTTGAGAGCGTCGGTATCCTATGTACACTTGGCCAGACATGCTGGTCTGGCAAGTAAGGATCGTCCCTCTCTCAGCCATTACATAGCGATGGTGTGGCAGTTCCCTTGGCCCTGGTGTTGGTGCGTGCTCTCCCATCAAGCTGGACAGACTAAGTGGACTATCATAAGAAAATAAACCCCTTGTTCCCTTAAGCCATTTGATGGTCATTTATCAGCAACCTTGCAGGGGATCTGCAACAGAGTGAGGGGATCTGCAACAGAGTGAATGAAGTAGTCAATTCAAGACTTGAAGAAATGATTCAAAGGGAGGTTCTGTAAAATGAATTTTGGAATATAGAAAACTTGGTCAAACTAGGACAGTGAAAGTGCAGTGAAGTGGACAACAACAGCCAGCCAGAATGCAGAGTACTGATGATCCTACAATGCTCATCCAAAATCAGGCTAACCATATCTCTCATCATCCTAAAGCTTGGGGAACCTTGCAGAAGAGTGGACAGTAAGATTGTAAGAACCTAAAGACAAGAAGGTCCACCACTAGACAAGACATTGCACTCAAGGTAGGAATGCTGAATCTAGGATTTCACTGCAGTGAGATTTGTCCTTACTAGACCTGCATAATGACTGACATATCAACATGTCCCCAAAGACGAGTGATGATCTCAGGAGAAATAATTACATGCAGTTGAAACTTATAGGGCTAGGGATGGACAGGTGAAAAGGAATGTCACTATCAGGGGGGTGGCCTGAGGAGGAGCCATTTGGTCTGCCACAAAGGCTTGAACCCCCACTAGAGCAGACAATCCAGAGGGAACTCGGGGCCCATAGAAGCAAACAGGCAGAAAGGTAAGAGGGAATGGAATGGATTGATGAAGGGAGGGGAGGTAAAGGAAGGAAGTCTGGAAAGAAAAGGAGGGCGGGATAATATGCTTGTAAAACTAGGAAAAAATTAAAAAATATTTAAAAATGATTTATTAAAAACCAACTTGGTCAAAGAAAAATCGAAATAGAAAGCACCACCAACATACTTATCAAGTCTTATTGATTAATGGTTAATCATTCAAATAACTAGAAAAAAAACTCTTACTATAGATCAAATGAACTTAATACACAGAATATTTGATGCACCGGCTGTGAAATGTGTGTGTGTTCTTCTCTGAAGTCAATGAAACTTTCTCCAGAATAGGTCACATGTTATTCCATAAAGAAAATCTTAACAAGTACAAAAAAAATGAAGTTAGGAACATAGGGGCATGGAAGTAATCCAGGAGAAATTATAGCATTACTAAAATCAAGTGAATGCCAACCAGAAGCTAGTATAAAACAAAGACAGTTACAATAGAGAATTTCATGACCAAGCATCTATATTAAATAAAATGGAGCTCTCAAATAAATAATATAATGATGCA
Organism: Typhlomys cinereus; assembly: GCA_023101885.1. NCBI lineage: Eukaryota > Metazoa > Chordata > Mammalia > Rodentia > Platacanthomyidae > Typhlomys > Typhlomys cinereus. Next base: position 2,302,599 of record JALPQD010000348.1, on the reverse strand, counting down.
TCTCAATTAAGTCTTAGAAAGCCAAGCTTAAAATTATTAGAATAAAATAAATAATGAAGATTAGAGCTAAAATGAATGGATTGCAAAACTGAAGAAAAATACAAAGCTGTATGAAACAGATAGTTCTTTGAAAGAAAACCAGTTACAAACCATTAGCTGAACTAACAAAAAGAAACACAATTTTTTTATTTTAATTTATTTTTTCCACTCATAAAAATTTGATAGGTACCACATTCCCCTCTCTCCCTATCCCTCCCTGGATCCCCTTGCTCCCTCCTACCTTTTCCCCTTCCTTTCCCCCCTCCCTCCCTTTCTTCCAGTGCCCCCCCATCCCTGGAGCATCCTTTAGTGTGCATGTCAAACTTCCTTCTGGGTCCTTCTCTCTGATGAGGTGTAAGGACTCAATAGCATTGCCTAGAGCTCTTTTTTGTGTTCCCCTTTTGTATAGGAACACTATTATGGCTGTTAATCCTTTGCCTCTAAGGATCTTAGAGCCTGTGATTCATGCTAGACTTTGGGGGGTCAATGACATGTTGGTCATTGCGCAGGTCATGCAAAGTCCTATTATGATTACTTCCGCCCTAACGTATGTGGAGTATCTTGCATATCGTTGCTCCTCCCCATCTTTAGGCTCTTACAATCTTACCGCCCCCCTCTTCCGCAAATTTCCCTGAGCTTTAGGTTTGGGGAGAGATTAGGCTGGCCCGGTTCCTGGTGCTTAATGTAGGGTCTCTGATGATCTGAATTATTCTTTTATTCTTTTTTTGTTATTCTTTTTTTTTTCTTCCAGTTATGCTGTTCCTGCACCGCCCTTGGCTCCATTCTGATGGGTATTGTATGTCACCTCCTAGCCAGAGATAAAAGGCTGTTAAAATAGAGTCTTAGAGTAGATTTAAAGGTAGATGGAATAAGAGTAGGAGACCGTGGGGGGGGGGGTCATTCTCGCATTTGTAGGATAGTTACCTTTTATCTGCCAGACTCTATGCCCTCCCTTTATGTTAAGATCTAAACCCATTAGTTGCAAGTGCCAGGAAGGAAAGTCTGTGAGCTTAATTAGATGTCTCATTACTTGCAGTACTTGATGGTGGCCTGTTTTCTCTGCTGTATCATGATCCCCTCTCTCCTTGTTTCTGGCGGTGCCCTCCTTCCCCTTCCCTCCTGTTTATAATCTTTGCAACTACTGTAGGTATTACAGAGATTTATCTTTGAGTGTGTCACTAAGTGGGTTTGGTACTAGGATCCACCTATTAGCGAGTATGGCGCTTAATTTTCCGTGTCTGGGATACTTCACTCAATACAATTTTTTCTAATTCCATCCATTTCCCAGCAAATCTCATTAATTCATCATTTTTGATGGCTGAGTAGTATTCCATTGTATAAATGTACCACATTTTCCTCATCTACTCATCAACTGTGGACATTTGGGTTGATTCCATGACTTTGTTATTGTAAACAGTGCTGCTATGAACATGGTCGGAGAATTCCCTTCTCACCACATCCTCTCCAGCATTTGGTGGTGTTTGTATTGTGGATTTTTGCCATCCTGACTGGGGTGAGATGATATCTCAGGGAAGTTTTGATTTGCATTTCCCTGATGGCTAAGGATGTGGAGCATTTTTTAAGATATTTATTAGACATTTCAGTATCGTTCCTGGTAAAGTTTCTTTTGAGTTCCAAGGCCCATTTTTTAATTGGGCCGTTTGTTTCCTTGGTGTTTAGTTTTCTAAGTTCTTTGTGCACTCTGGATAATAGAGGTCTATCAGATATGTGGTTAGTGAAGATTTTCTCCCATTCTGTGAGTTTCCTTTTTGCTCGGGTTACAATCTCTTTATCTGAACAGAAGCTCTTTAATTTCATAAGATCCCATCTGTTGAGTGTTGGTTGTATTGACTGTGCTATTGGATTTCCGTTTAGGAATTGTTGGCCTAACCCAATCTGCTGGAGGGAGTTCCCTACCCTTTCAACTAAGATTTTTATAGTCTCTGGCCTTATATTGATTGAGGTCCTTGATCCATTTGGAATTAAGTCGTGTATATGGTGACAAATACGAGTTGAGTTTTAATTTTCTGCATGTGGACATCAAGTTTTGCCAGCACCATTTGTTGAAGATGCTGTTCTTTTTCAATTGGATTTTTTGGGCCCCTTTGTCAAAGATCAAATGGCTGTAATTGTGTGGGTTTAAATCCGGGTCTTAACCCTTATCCATTGTGAGATTGTTTGGCCAACTTCTTTAAAAAATTACTTTGGTATTTGGATTGGTATAGCATTGAATCTGTATATTGCCTTTGGTAGGATGGTCATTTTTATGATGTTGATTCTGCCAATCCAGGAACATGGAAGGTCTTTCCACCTTCTGGTATCTTCTGTAATTTTTTTCTTTAGGGTTTTAACGTTTTCATTGTAAAGGTCTCTTACTTCCTTGGTTAGGTTTATATCAAGGTATTTCATTTTTTTAGGGGATATAGTAAATGGGATTGTTTCTCTCAGGGCTTTTTCACTTCTTCCATTCTGGGCATATAGGAAGGCCACTGATTTTTGTACATTTATTTTCTATCCTGCTATCCTGCTGAACTCTGTATTAGTTCCAGAACTTTCCTGGTGGAGTTTTTGGGATCACTCAGGTATAAGATCATGTCATCTGCAAATAGGGATAGCTTGACTTCTTCCTTGCTGATTTGAATCCCTTTTATGTCCCTTTCTTGTCTTATGGCTCCAGCTAAGACTTCAAGTACAATATTGAATAGAAGTGGTGAAAGTGGACAGCCTTGTCTAGTTCCTGATCGAAGCCGGAATGCTTCAAGCTTTTCCCCATTGAGTATAATCCTTGCTGTTTGCTTGTTGTATACAGCTTTTATTATATTGATAAATGTTCCTTCTATTCCAACTGTCTCTAGGGTTTTGATTATAAAGGGCCGATGGATCTTGTCAAAAGCTTTTTCTGCTTCTATCAAGAGTATCACGTGGTCTTGGAGTTTGGACTGGTTTATATGGTGAATTACATTTATTGATTTGCCTATGTAGAACTGACCTTGTGTGTCTGCGATAAAGCCTACTTGATCCCCGTGCATGATCCTTTTGAATGAAGAAACACAAAATTAATAAAACTGGAAGCAAAAAGGAGATGTTACAAAAGATATCACTGAAATCCAGAAACTCCTTAGGGAGTATTTTGACAAAAATGCATTTCAATAAGATTTCAATACATTTATGACTTACCAAAACTTATTCAACTGTATACAAATAAAACCTAAACGAACCAATAATGAACAATGAGTTTCAAATGGTTATAAGCATTCTCAAAAATAGGTCCAGACAGATTTTCTACCCAATTCAACCAGGCTTTTATTCACAAAGACCAACCCTACATGTGAACGGTACTTCCCAGTATCAAACCAGATAAAAGGGAGCACAAGAAAGAATAGCTCCGGGCTGGAGAGGTGGCTCAGGGGTTAAGCCTCCGCCTTGCAGGCGGAAGGTCCTGAGTTCAGATCCCAGATCCCACGTATAGACACCGGGCGGAAGCGGAAGCGGAAGCGGAAGCGGAAGCGGGGGCGGCCTGTGTTTCTGGTCCTGGTAGGGCGGAGCCTGTGAATCCCAGGGCAGAGTAAACAAGGAGGAGGCGGTCCATGGTGGTTCCCGAATTCACCCGTGGTTCTACACACACACACACACACACACACACACACACACACACACACACACACACGCAATTGAATAAATTAAAAAAAAATTAAAAAAAAAAGAATAGCTCACTGACTCTCTTGACCTGTGTCAACAAACTCACTTCCCCTCGTGTGTCCATCAGAACCTGGCTTCCGCATTCCAACTGGAATCCAGAGATGCAGGAATCTTCTGGCCTTCAGCAATAGACTGAGATATCCAGCTCCTCAACTCAGAAGTTACTTGCAGCCATTGCTAGACGACCTTGACCTAAATATCCAGCCTTTCCTGGAACCATTTACTGAAGAATTTTTTTTTTTTTTTGCATCTACGCTAAAACCAGGTAGATGTGTCCATGAGTATTGGACATCTTTCCAGTTTATGATGTCTTTCTCAGCTTCTTCAATGTTTTGAACTTTTCATTGCATAGGATTTTTATTTGTTTGGTTAGGTTTATTTCTAAATTTTTTAAGGCTATGATGAACGGAATTCTTTCCCTCACTTCTTTTCTCTGTCTTTTGTGTACAGGAATGCTATTGATATTTTACGTTGATTTTATAGCTCACCACGTTGTTGAATGAATTTCTAAGTTCTAGTAGTATCTTGGTAGTGCTTTGGGGGGGAGACTCTGATGTACACAATCATATCATCCGAAATAGGGATATTTTTATTTCTTCTTTTTCCACTTGTATTCCTTTAATCTTCTTCTGTTGTCTTATGACTATGACTAGGATTTTTATTCTTGTTCCTGATTCTAGTGGCAATGCTTCAACTTTTTCTTCATTTAGAATGATGCTATAGACTTGTCACATATAGCTTCCACTGTGTTGATATATGTTCCCTCTTTCCCTTTTCTCTCTAGAACTTTTATCATGAAAGGATTTTTCATCAAAGGCTCTTTCAGTATCTACTGAGATGAAGGTGTTGTTTCTCTTTTACCCTATTTGTGTGATGTATCATTACATTAACTTAATTTTAGATGTTGAACTATTCTTGCGTGTCTAGAATGAATCCAACTTGATCATGGCGAGTGATCTTTTAAAAGTGTTCTTAGATTTGATTTGTGCGTATTTTATTGAGGATTTTTAAAAATTTATTTTGTGATTGTGTGTGTGTGAGTGTGTGTGTGTGTGTGTGTGTATCAGAGGGCACTGTGTGTCCTAGTGGAGGACCAAGGGTGGCTTTGAGAAAGATCCTGGATTTCTCCTGGATTTCCTCTACCTCTTCTTTGCTTCGCAGTTGAATTTCCCAGGCTCTGCCCACTAGGGCCAGAACTGCAAGCCTGATGCTTTTACTTGGGACCTAGGATTTGAACTCAAGACCTTCTGCTTTCAAGGCAGAGTCTTAAACCATGAGCTATCTCTCCAGTCCCATTGAGCATTTTTGAATCCATATTCACCATGGATTTTAGACTGTAACTTTCTCTTTTATGTATTTATTTGGTTTTGGTATCAGGATAATAGAACACATCTGGGAGTGTTCCTTCTTTTTATACAATGTTAAGTAATTTAAGAAGTATTTATGCTGCTTAATAGTTAAGAGTTTGGTCGAATTCTGTACTAAATTCTGAATTCAGGTCTTTTGCTAGTGGAGATGTTTTAAATTGCTATCTAAATCTCTTTGTTTGTTAAACATTTATTTAAGCTTTTTTAAAAATCTTGTTTTAAGTTTGGTAGTTTATATATATTTTAAAAAACATTCTTTTCCTTTAGGATGTCCAAGTTTAAAAAGTAAAAAATTTTAAAGTATGACCTTATAGTTTTCTGTATTACTTCTTTATTCATTGTGATATCTTCTATTTATTCAGGTCTTTTCTGTATTTCTTTTTCTCCCACATTTTATTTTTTCCTAATCATACAAGCTCAATAGGTACCCCCATCCTCTCCTCCCCCTTCCCCTCCCCAGTTGTCCCCCATTGCACTCTCCCCTCTTTTCCCCTTCTTTTCACTTCCTCCCTCCTTCCCTTTCTCCAAGTGCCTCCCCCGTCCTCCCTCCCATCCTCTAGAACATTCTTTTGTGTGACCACCAAACCTCCCTCTGAGTCCTCCACCCTAGTGAGTGTTCAGGATTCAGCAGCTTAGCCTGGAGCCTCTTCTTGGGCTCCCTGTTAGTATGGGAACTCTATTATGACTGGTTAATACCTTGCCTCTTTGGATCTTACAGCCTGGAACCTTCTCCCCTGTGATCCATACTAAACTTTGAGGGGTCGTTGACATGTCAGCCATTGTGTAGGTCAGGCAAAGTCCAATTCTGGCTGCTGCAGCCCTAACTTGTGTGGAGTATCTTGCATATTGTTGGTCCTCCCCATCTTTAGGCTCTTACAATCTTGTTGCCCCCTCTTCTGCAAAATTCCCTGATCTTTAGATGGGGAGAGATTTGACTGATCTGGTTCCAGGTGAATAATGTAGGGTCTCTGGTGTTCTGAATTATGGTTTGTTGTTTTCAGTTTTGCTTTTCCTGCACTGCCCTTGGCTGCATCCTGATTGGTATCAAAGGTCACCTCCTAACCAAAGATAAAAGAGTGCTCAAATGAGGATCTTAATATAAGAGGAGACTCAAAGGTAGATGGAAGAATAGGAGTAGGATGCAGCAGTGGTGGTGGGGGGAGGTGTCATTGTCCCATTTGCAGGATGGTTACCATCTATCTGCCAGTCCCTATATCCTCCCTGATTGGTGAGATCAAACCTGTTCAGTCCCAAGTGACCAGGAAGGGAAGTGAGCTTGAGCTGCACTGGATATCTTGCTTCTTTTCTGTATTCTTTTACTTAATTTTGTTAGTGATTTATCTTCTTGCTTATCTTTTCAAAGACCCAACTGCATGTTTCATTGATTTTTAAAAATTTTTTTTGTTTCTACTTTTTTGATCTTTGCCCATATTTTGCTATTTCTCCATATCTGAATTTGAGATTTATTATTTGTTGTTTTTCCAATGTGTCAAGATTCATCATCAGATTAAATGTTTTGAGATCTCCTTAGTCATTTGAAATAGATACTTATAGCTGTAAACTTTCGATTGGGGACTGACTTTATTATATACCATAGGTTTGATATGTTGTAATTTGATTTTCTAGGATCTTTTAAATTTCATATTTTATTTGATGACACAATGATTATTTCTTTGTGGTTCATTTAATTTCAATGAGTTTGTGTATTTCTCTGTTTTCTCTTGTTGAATTCTAAGGTTTCCCCATTATGATCTGATAGAATACAGGATGTTATTTAAATTCTCATATAGTGATTGAGACCTGATTTGTGTTCAAGTATGTGGTCTATTTTTGAGAAAGCTCCATGGGCTACTCAAATGAGTGAATATTCTCTAATATTTGGGTGGAATTTTCTATACATTTCTATTAGGTCCAGTTTTTAGGGTTTCATCTAACTCCAATGCTTCTCAGTTACTTTGTTCTGTTTTGTTTTCCTCTCTATTTATTTTTGACCCAGATGATCTATTTATTGGTGCAAGTGGTATATCAAAGTATCTCACTACTACTATGCTGGTGTTAATCTATGTATTTATTTCTGTTAATATATGCTTTATGAATTTAGGTGCCCCTGTTTTTGGAACATGTATTTTTAGAATTGTAATTTATTCTTGATGGATTGTTTATTTAATGAGTAAGACGTGATCTTCTTTATCTCTTTTAGCTTGTTTTGGTCTGAAGTCTATTTTGTCAGATATTAGAACGCATGCTTTTTTTCTCATTTCATTTGCTTGGAATAAAGTTTTACCTTCTTTTTTTCTAAGTTGGTTTCTATCTTTGATGGCAAGGTGTGTTTCTGAGAGACAACAGGATGTTGGATTTTGTTTTCTACCTGAATCTGCTGTCATATTTTTATGAGTAAGTGCTATTTAATATTAGATGTTATTATTGAAATATGGGCATTGATTATTGTTGTATTTGGCATTTGCCATGTTTAGTTAAGCTTCTTTGGATTTTCTGCTGCAATGTTTATTTTTACCATATGGTGCATTATATTGATTTGTCTTCTCTTCTATCATTAATATTCTGGGTAGTATTTTCTGTAAAGCTTCCTTAGTGTGCATATATTTCTTTATTTTGTTTTTGTCATGGAATATTTCTATTTGTCCTTCGTTTTTATGCAAAGTTTTGTTGACTATCTTATATCTTGGTATGTTGTGTTCTTTAAGTAGCAGATTAGATCTCTGAAAGTCCTTCTAGTTTTGTAGGTTCTATGAAATAATCACTTAGCATTCAGATAGCCCTGCTTTTCTGTTGCTTCCCCATTCTTTCTTTCTTGTTTTATTATTCCATCTTTGGACATATTTGTTAGTGTTTTAACTATCATACATAATGATAACTTTTGGTTCTGCCTACTGGTGCTCTATACTATTTTATCTGGATGGGCATTTCTTGTTCTACATTTGGAAAGATTTCTTTTATAATTTTATTGGATATATTGGTTATGTTTTTGACCTGGATTGTTTCTCCTTCTATACCCATATTCATAGATTGGGTCTTCCCATGGCATCTCATCAGTCTGTTAAAGCTGCAAGCTATAATAACGACCATCTTGGCAAGAGTTGACAATCACTGCAAAAGTGGCATGAATGCTAAGGGGACAAGCAGCAGCTTTCTGGTTGAATTTAAGGCCCACTTTTCATCATAGATCACATTCCTGGTACTATAAAGCAGAACAAAAACCTATGAAAGAGGAGGGAAAAGGCCCTGGAGAGGGCATAAGCTATTAAGGTTCAGTTCCAAAGATGCTAAATAAAACTGCCTTTTAAATAGTTTACTTTATACCCATTGTAATAGTTATTGTTAACTGTTGCTGTGAGAGAGCATTCAAAGTCAAGCAACTTAAGGGAGAAAGGGAAATTTATCCAGATCTAGAGGGGAGAAACAGTCTTTCATGGTGGAGGTGACATTGTTGATGGCGAAGCTGGAGGCTAAGTCACTGCAAACATCCTGTAGGTTCAATGCTGCTCAGTTCAGTAAGCTAGTGGGTGACCGCTGAAGGCTGGAGGATTCCTGAAGAGTCTTAGTCACGTAGAAGACTTGGAGAGTTGGAGGGCTGAAGGGTTGAAGAAGTGAAGAAGCCAGTTGGCAGGAGGGAAGAGAGTTTTCTAGCAGAGCTTTGGAGTGTCTCTCTTCAAAGTCTTCTGTTCTATGGTTCCTTTTATCTGAACTGCTATCTGGAGGTTCCAATCAGATCTAGGGCTGGTGTTGTATTATAAATGTATTGATCTGCATAATCGCTTTAGGTAATTTGACAGGTGTGGTCCAGTCGACACCCAGGATTAACTATCACACCCATAGACTGGAGAGCACTCAGCACTCAACTGAGAAGTTTCCTTTTCCAAGGTGTTTATTACAGGAAATCACAACTGCTCAAAGTGCAGAAAATAAGTGATTATAGATTGCTTGGCCCTAAACAAGTCATCTACACCACTCACCCACCCCAAGGCTCAAGGAACATCACGGAAGAGGGCACTGTGGACAGTGTGTTCTGCACAGGTCAGTGCTTTTGCATGTATGAACTCACTAAAGCTATGCATACTTCCAGAAGACCTGTTTGGGATTTGGCTTATCAACATTTCATCATGAAAGGGAAAGATCTCAAAAGCCCACCTTCCTGAGAGACTGTGGATGGTTAATGCTAGATAGAGGTGGGAAGGAAAGCTGCTTTCTGTAAGGTATAAATGTAAGGTGTTTACCTCAAAAACGCACTGCACCATGGAAGTTTTTAATGGAGTTCCCGAACCTCCAGACCAATCATTGGAAGAGGAGAGAGAAGAAAAAAAGAAAGAGAGAACTGGAAGAGGAGAACCAGTTTTATATCCCTAGGGTTGGTGGGCAGGCTGAAGGGGCGGGGTCGGCAGGTGAATTCTCAGACCTCTGCCCAGCCCAGGAAATGTGGTCAGGATAAGTTTTTATGACCTTGGAACACCTGCCCACCCCCACTCCCGCACCAGCACTAAGGTTCAGGCAAGCACATGCTTTTACAAGCACCAACTATTGGGGGGGGGCAATGGCCATCAAGCAGAATCTCTGCCCTGAAACTGGGGGGGCAGGGGAGCAGGATTCCTATTCTTATTTCCAGGGTGGTATACATTTATATGTGATTCATGCTCCAGCAAGTGCTAGGCACAGGCATCAAAGGTGCATGAGACATGTCAGTGGGGGCACACACCCAAAAATACATCGAAGTAGGAAAATTCCTGATAGGGCAGAAGAAAGATTATGATGAAGAAAGGAAGGATGATGGGTTTGAGTACTAAGGTGTGAAAATAGCATAAATTCACTCATTGTATTCATGTATGAAAGTTTAAAAGAATAAAAATTAAAAAACACTTCATTTTGCTATTAGATTGTTTTCATTAATAATTTGTGGTGATTTTTGTTCACTCTTCTGAATAATTTGGTTTGAAATATCCTTGTTAGGAGTACAGCTATTCCAGCTTATTTTAATTCTGTTTCTTTGGAATATCATTTTCCATCCTTTCACTTTTAATTTATGTATGTCTTTGCCAGTGTGGACGAGTCCCTTGTAAACTATAGAAAAAACTGTATTTATTTTTAATCCAATTGGATGGTTTGTGACTTTAATTGCGGAGTTAATACAGTTTAAAGTTGTTATTGAAATATACCTTAATTCAAAATGTTTTAAAGAATTTCTTTGTTTTGAACATTCTACATTCTTTAGATTCTTCATTCATCTTGGAAATGTTCTGGGTTACAGTGTCAGTTATGATTAATTTATAATTTTATTTGTTTACTTGTTCTTCTAATGATGTTTTTTTTATGGGCTGTCATGGCTTTTCTTCTATATGTTTATGAGTCTTTTAAACATCTTCAGCAATGCTGACTGAGAAATGAGCAATTGCTTTACTTTATGCTTATCTTGGAATGCTTCTGGTTCTCCTTTTATATTTAGCATTAGCTGTTAAATAAAGTACTTTCCAGGAAATGAAGGACCTTTCTCCTCTTTTCAAAAGATAACAGCAAACTGTAAACAAATGTACTTTGTTATCTCTTCCAGTTTTAGTAAACAAGCATGCCTATCTCAAACTGGATTTAAAACTAGCATATACTTTTGGGATGATTATAAAAATTAAAAATTCCATTTGTCCCATGGATTCCCAGACTTTACTGAAACCTGGAGCCCTCTTTTCACTGTTATGGTCTGGAGAATTATAGGAAACAGATGACTATTTGTGACACAGTAGCAAATGGGGTCCTACCATTTGCTCAGCTACCATAAATTTTGGGAGAAGGAAGACACAGCATCCAGTTGTATTCATGTTAAAGAGCCCACCAGGTCCCAGGGCATAATTTTAAAACCCATGATCACACAAACTATAATCAGACTCCAGGAATGAAAATATTTTGTGTCCTGTACTTTGGTTATCTAGACTTTCCAAACAAGGCACTCCAGGGAAATGGAGCTTCTCCTTACATAGACTTATAAACTTGAAGGAAAGACCGGAACCAAGATAATAATGAGTGGGATCACACATTGACTACAATGCTTACTTATGCTTATCTCTTCCTTCAATTTAAACCTTATCATGTTTGGAACCTTAAAGTTGGAGGGAGGGTGGGAAGGAGTTCTACGGAACTCTTTTCTTTCCCTAATATAGGTACTTTGAATAATTCTTAATTTTCTGTTGTTGCAGTTTGCCTACATGATTGCTGATAAATCACCATGAAAGGCTTAAGGGATAAGGAATTTATTTTCTCTTATGATTACTGGTTACAGTTCTTAGTCCAGCTTGACAGGAGAGCATGCAGCAACACCAGGGCCAAGGGAACTGGCCACACCATCACCACATAACAGCTGAGGAAGGGATGATCCCTACTTACCAGACCAAGTTTGCTCTGGGCTTAACTCAACCACCAACTCTCCACAAATTTTGTGCCCAGAGCTCAAATCCTCAACAGTCAAGTTGACACCTGTGTCTAACTATGACATCTGCTTTTCACTACTATTCTGGCTCTTTTAATTACCTTATCAAGGATGGGCCCCCAAATCTGACTTGTTAAAGAACCCTAGTTTTGGTAACAAGACGACTCTGGTTAAATTCAGTGGATCATAAAACTAAATAAAAGTCACGAATATGGGAAAGAGTTTGTAAGGAAGAAGGGGGACGGGCAGGGGCACCAGGGACATAAGAGAAGGTAGAAGGAAGTAATTAGAATACATTATATGTATGAAACTGTCCAACATCAATATTTGTTAATTGAATAAATAAAATTGAAAAAAGCTATGTTCACCTGCAGTACGCCTCACTATCTCTTTGAACCAGACCTTTCTAGCTTTCCTGGAGCCATCATATTTCATTTCTTTGCCTAATGATAACTTTCTGGTTATATTAGTCTTGGTGAACAGATTTTTTTGTTGTTGTTGTTGTTTTCTTTCAAATACATCATTCCAAGCTGTTTGGGTTTTAGGTTTTCTGCTGAAAAGTTTTGCTGTTATTGTAATGACTTTACCATTGGGAAATAATTTGCTTCTTTTTTCTTACACCTTTGAATGTTCTCATCATTTAGATACAATATAACTTATAGAGGTGCACACATGATGTCTGGTTGAACTTTAAGGTCTCTAATATATATGGACAGCTAATCATTCAGTATAATTAGAAATTTTTTCTACTGTTATTTTATTATATAGGTTTTTATATACCTTTATTCTACTCTATTGTATACTTAACTATCAAGTGAATATTTGACTAAGTTTTCTTTCTAGACTGTGTCCCAGAATTCTAGAATGCCATGGTTATCTTTTTTCCCCTTATAATTATCTGAAGGCAACCATTCCTCAACCTTTTTTCCAAGCCCATGTATTATTTATTCTGCTGGATCTAGTCATTAGAGATGATTTCTATTTCTGAATTTATTTTTATCTATTTATTTATTTTGTGTCATGAACAGCTCTTCTTCTTAGAAGATTGGTCTCCCATTCATGAACAAAAGATTCAGAGTCTAACTTGAATCTGGAACAAGAGAAGACTGGGGAGAAGGGCGCCATCCTGAGATGACTCTCATTTGCCTTGTCAACTTTACAGTATTTATTGAGTGGTGTGCAAAGACATAGAAATCAACATTAAACTTAGATTGACAATGTAAATGTGTACAGAATTCTATTAATACAATTTTATTTTTCTAATAGGGAACTTATAGGTAAAGAGCAAATTCTGAAAATAATAAGTCTTAGGAAAACATATTTTAGCCTTGTAAGCATTCCTTGTTCCTGGGAACTTATTGGTAAAAACAAATTCTTAGGAATAACAAATCTCAGAAAACATGTTTTGACATGCAAACATTCTTTGCTCCTGGAAAATCATGAGAATAGCTCCATGTCCAGGACTTTACTTCTGAGACTTCATGTGCAGAGTAACATGAAATAACATGATGTCCTTTCAGACTTCTGGCTGCATCTCGCCAATATTTTTTTCAGCATGTCAGATTGAGCCAAACCCTTGTACATGATAAGCAAGATATTTATCACTGAGCTATAACCCCCAATCCCCTACTGAATTTTGGATTGGAGTTATTGAACATTTAACTTCTTAGATTTATGTCTGATGTATTTTCAGAATGACAATTGCTTTGTTGAATTTCTTGTTCATATCATTTATTGACTTACTTCCTTTTATTCAGTTTGTTTTTTATGTTCTCCTTGAAATCAGCAAAGATTTTTGAGAATAGGACATTCTTATTCTTTATCTGACATTTTGTCCAAATTTATTACCTTTGAATTAAGTTTTTGAATTTGGAATTTTTGCAAAAGTAATGAGCACTTGATTTTTTATGTTTAAATTTCTATTTAATGTTACATTTTTAAAAATTGTTTTATTATTTATTCAATTGTGCATGTACGCATGTGTGCACATGTGTATATGTATGTGCGTGCATGTATGTGTAGAACCACAGGCAAATTCAGGAACCACCATGGACCGCCTCCACCTCCTTGTTTACTCTGCCCCAGGATTCACAGGCTCCGCCCTACCAGGACCAGAAACGCAGGCCGAACCCGCTTCCGCCAGGCGTCTATACGTGGGGTCTAAGATCTGAACTCGGGACCTTCCGCCTGCAAGGCAGAGACTTAACCGCTGAGCCACCTCTCCAGCCCCTTATGTTACATTTTGAAGACTGAGATTCTTTCACTTTTATGAGGATATTTTGAATGAATAGTCTCTTGAGCACTCAATCCCAAATATGGCTGAGGAGATAAACAACATAGCAATAAACCATATATTCAAATGCAGTGGATAACTAGAAGCATCAACTATACCCCAATAAGCAATAAAACTAATAAAGGATTAAAAAGTAATTTAGAAAATAAGGTAAAAGAAATAATCAGTAGTAGGGCAGCATAATTTAAAAAGTAGTATGGAAAAGAAAAAAAGGAAGAGTGGTGAAAACAAAAAAAAAAACAGTAGATGGATATAAAATGTGAACAAAACTATCATAATGGAAGAACTGTAATATTTAAACTTTAGTGTGCATGTGCGTGTGTGTGCATGTGTGTGCGTGTGCGTGTGTGCGTGCGTGTGTGTGTGTGTGTGTGTGTGTGTGTGTGTGTGTATCAGAGGGCACTTTATGTCGCTATAGAGGACCAAGGTGACTTCAGGAATCATCCTGGATTGCTTCTATCTCCTTTTTGCTTTGCTCTGGAGTTTTTTCCCTGGGATCTGGGATCCGAACAACCTTCTGCTTGTGAGGCAGAGTCTTAACCCCTGAGCCATCTCTCCAGCCTGAGCTGCATGTCTAGAATAATGTTACATCTGCATATGAATCTTCTAAATCTATAGATTTTTATTATTATGGTAACAATGAGAATCAGTCAAGCAGAAAAGAGCTCTGTTTCTCAGAAGCTTTCCCCCAATCCCTTAACTTGTTACAGTCCTTCCCTTAACTTGTTAAAGTCCTTATGGGGTATCAACAGTCATCCTTCCTATTTTGGGAAACTCCCCAACTCTTTGTGGGGAAGATATATCCTATCCTAATGGAAAATTATGATTGATATTTCAAATTTACCCCGGTGGTTGTTGCTGAAATCCTCTCACTCAAGCTTCAGTGTGTCCCAGGCCTGACAGTTTGGGTAGAACAATGGCCTGAAAAAGAGGAAAAATTCAACCAAGGCCAGTTATTGATAAAAGAGTAACTTAAAGCAGATCATATAGAATACTTCCATTGTTCATGGAATACTCCTAGATTTGGATTGTATTTCCAAGAAATCAAGCCAATGGAGACATCATTTACATAGTCTGTGTCAAGTTAATGCTTGAATTATCCCCAAAGGTTATTTATCATCTTATTCTTATATATGTAAAAGACTGCTTTTTCACCATTCTTCTCCAACTCAAAGACAAAGAAAATCTGATCATTTCTCTAACTAGCAAAAATAACGGGCTCCCATTCAAAACTTTCAATGGAAAGTCCTTCCAAAAGGTATGATTTACAACCCTACCATGTGTTAGTCATTTGTTGACTTGGCTTTAAAACTCTCCTGTGAAGCCTTTTTCTCCACATGTATTTATCATTACATAGATGACATCTTCCTGGGATAACCTGACTTCCAATTTCTGAAAAATTTGCTCTTCTACCTCAAGGCCTCTACTATAGCCATGGACCTTCAAACTGTACCTAAAATAATAAAAACCATGGAGATGTGAGTATGCATGTTTATTATGCATATTCACAACCCCTCAGAACTAACCCCTCTAACTTTGGATAACAATATGTTGATTCCCTGGTCTTACCTTATTGTCTTCCCTATCAAGGAGTTCAAGTCTCTGTTAAAAAATTTGGTATCCCCTTTAATAATACAAAATATGTTGAATCATATATATACATACATGTATGTATAAATACATATATATGCATGTATATATACATATATATATGAAGTATCTTGGCTGCTTTGTAACCAATAGATCAATACCCTCCAAGTCAATATCTCTATTCCATCTAAATTCTCTCTAAATGAGTTACAATTATTGGGACACATCAGTTGGCTCTGTCCTATTCCGTGTGTTCCCATTTAAGTTCTCACCAATCTTTTGAGCACTCTCAAAGAGGAGTCCAATGTCACTGTCCAAAAATTTTATCTTCTTAGGCTAAATGAGAGCTTCAGCCCATTTGTCATATGTTGAGTTCTTATTAGTTACAGAGAATAATTTCCAGTCTCCCTGAATATCTTGATATTATTAACACTATTAGCCCAGTCAGATTGTTTTACCAGCTAAATAAAGCCTTGAGCATATTAGAATGATTTTTCGCCTCCCATCACTCTTAAAAGTGCTTTCATACATAGTTAGAACATAAAGATACACTATTAGCATCAGGTTGAACTCACTGTCAGCTTTTATTTGGTCAAGATCTGATGGTCATTTACCATAGTTTTTCTAAAGATGATCTCCAAGCTTCTTTTAGACTGTATAAAAAAAACCCTTCAAATTGCTTTATCTAACTTCTTAGGAAAGTACTTCTCTCTTCCCTCAGATAACCACCTACTCCCTCTCTCCCAACACTTACTACCTTATATCCCATAGAGTGACTTTGATGATATTTCTTTATAGCTCTGGTAAATTAGACAAAGATGTGGTCATATGGTTTGACAGCAATGATTGAAAGCATTCTTGTAATACAGAACACCGATTGGCCCAAGGGGGCAAAACTTATTGCCATTTGTGCTTTGTATTTTTTTCTTAATAACCTGTCAATCTTGTGGCTGTTTCTTTTTATGTGGCTCATACATTCCTTATTATAGAAACTGTTTTCTTACATTCTGTTGAAAATGAACCTCTTTTACATGTTCATTTATTGTAACTTTCTAATTTTAACTGCTCTTACTCCATCTTTATTTTGCATATTCACAACCATTCAGGACTACTAGTTTCTCTAACTTTGGGTAATAATTATTCTGATTCCCTGTTTACGCTGTCCTCTCTTCAGTCTGCTATTAATTTTTTCCTGATCAAGGGGCTCATGCCCTCGTTAAACAATTTGGTATTCTATTTAATAAGGCAAATTATGTTAAACACACCTACTCTTTAGGCAGTTTTAGAGCAGTGACGTTGGGAAGGTCTTTGAAGGTATTCTTAGGTCATCCCCCACTGCTGGGATTATCCTGAAGGAACACACCCTACAATCTGCAGGAATTGGTTCTAATCCTTCACAGAGGTAAGGTCGCCAACTTCCCCCAACCCTCTGTTCATAAAAATGGAGACGAGCTCTCCATTGCAGCTAAGCTGTGCCCTGAGGTCTGGCATAAAATTAATAAAAAGAACAGACCAACCGAGATGAAGAGGAGCTAATTCTCCAACAAGGTTTGCAGAAACCGGAGCTAATCAATGAGGAAAAGCCAGTTTTCCCCAGGGTCTGCCTAAGCCTGTAAATGTTCCTGACTCTGGCAGGTACCTTTGGTTCCCTTGCTCCTCATGGATGGGCGTCTGGAATCCATCAGCTCCTTTTCCGGCTTTCTCTCACTGGCCCCTCAAAGTCTCCGTGTGTGAGTTCTTAGTTCCCTTGCTCCTCAAGGTGTGAACTCCATGAGCCCCTTTCTGGCTTCCTGGCCCCTCACGATTCTGTATCTGGAGTCCGTGAATTCTTTTCCGGCTCACTGGCCCCTCACAGACTCCAAGTCTGTGAGTTCTTTTCTTTCTCTCCTGTAACAAAATTTTATCTTAATCCTTTTACGCTGCTCTTCCACTTCAGTCCCTCAACACAAGAACGCAGCGTTTTGGCGCAGCGCATCAGGCGACTCTCCTACCCTCTCAAAATCCATGTCGGTGAGTCCCATTCTTTCCTCTACTAAACTCTGCCTTAATCCTCTACACGTGTTCTGATTTCCATCTTTGATTCCCAAACACATGATCCTAGAGACATAAAAGCCCCTCCTTGCAACTCTCTGATTGCCAGTAAATAGCCAATGCTTCTAGATCCTCAGAAATTAACCCATGAGGCCAACGTAGTAATCAATTATAGTAAATAGATGTTATTCATTCGTTATACGCGATTTGGCCAATTAAAATGTAATATGTCTGTAGACACTTCTTATGACATGATTCATGCCACATGCCAATCTGGAGAGACTAGTAGACATGCTAAAAGACATTTATAATCAGCTATTACATTCTGGAGAAAACACCACAAACTAAGAGAACAAAAAGGTCCTGTTTATACATTTCTAGGTTTGAAACATCTTGTGAACACTGAAATAGTCAACACATGTTTGGATCCCTTACAATTTTAAAGAAAAAACTATTGTAGAACTAGCTAATAGAGTATTAAAAACTCATATTAAAAAGGTGAAGCATGGGGGCCCGGTATCTCCCTGAGAGACTGATAAGGGTTAATGCAGTCGAAGGACAGAAAAGAGACTTTCTTAATGGTATATCAGCCAATATATGATTCATGCTCCAGTAAATACTGAGGCACATTAAAGGCAACCCAGACAAAACTCAGTGGCCCACACATTCAAAAAGACATAAAAGTAGGAGGTAGTCTGATAGAAAAGAAGAAGGATTGTAATGGGAAAACGAGGTGAATGGAATTGGGGATTAAGGTATAAAAATATCATAAATTCATTATATTCATGCATGAAATTCTAAAAGAATAAAAACAAATAAAAAGGGAGGAATTTAGAGATTCATATTACTCCCTAAGAATAAAGACACAAAGCTTTATAACACTTAATTTTTTTATTTTTTTTATTTATTCAATTGTGCGTGTGTGCGTATGTATGCGTGCCCGCACGTGTCTGTGTGTGTAGAACCACGGACGAATTCGGGAACCACCATGGACGCCTCCACCTCCTCCTTGTTTACTCTGCCCCAGGATTCACAGGCTCCGCCCTACCAGGACCAGAAACGCAGGCCGCCCCCGCTTCTGCCTGGCATCTATACGTGGGGTCTAGGATCCGAACTCAGGATCTTCCGTCTGCAAGGCAGAGGTTTAACCCTGAGCCACCTCTCCAGCCCTACACTTAATTTTTTAAGATGCTTCTTACATGTCCACTCTGCTGTGGAATGACATCCTCAAATGGGAGTCTCCCAAAATCTTTAGTTTCATACATAATCTTAACAAGTGGGCCTCATTGGAAGCACTGCTGAATGCTTGACCTGGGACAAAGTCCCCTACAGCATTTCACCCCTACAGCTGGTGAAATCCAGATAGAGCAGTCAAATCTTATTAGGAGTTGATGTCAGGGGCAAGAGAACTCCATACTGGAGATTGAACAACTGGTAGTTGAGGGATGAGATGTAAGAGACCAAAAATAGTTTCACTGTCCAGAACATCACAGCCCAGGAAGTAGATAGCCTCTGCCTTGAACATTTGTAGACTTAAAAAGTTGATCGCCCAGACTCAAAACACTCTGAGCAAGACCAGTGTTCCCATGAACCCTTTAAGTTTTGGATGACCATGTTGTATTGTGTAACAGTAAATTCCAAAATACTTTTTTACTTCCATTAGTTCAAATTCTGCTCCTTGGATGCATATCCCTGACTTTCCCATTTTTATCTTCTCTCCTGAGGAGAACCAGGACCACTCATTGCATCCTGTGACACAACAGTCACAGGAGGGGAATGGCTGTCCCACCAAGTTCTTCAGAAGATGGTGAGCAGCACATGGGACTAATCATCCTTATAATGGTTGGCATCAATTACAACATGAATTCTTCTTATGCATGAGCTTTCCCTACTAACAATGTAAATAATACAAAGAATACCTGTTTTAATTTTAAAACAGTGACATGTAATACCATATATATATGTATGTATGTATGTATGTATGTGTGTATACACCCCTCCCCAACGAATCACATGTAGAAAGTATAAAATATCAGCTCTTTACCCAAGGAATAATAATAGGAGGAACTTTGATCTCTGTAAAAACTCATTCTAAACCAAATTTTTCTGTATTTACATGTCCCTGGTTGGACATTGGTAAATATGAACTGCCTGATTTAACAATGAATATGATTATTTAAACTGTGACATTTGTAGACCAACTGATTTTTTCCACCCAAGCTTTAAAGTTTAATGTGACACTTGAAAATTGGGGTAACCAAGATCTCAGGATTATGGATCAGAATAAAACATGGAACAAATTAAAATGGAATTACAGTCTCCCTTACACTAACAATGGATCTCTTCATTAGAACAGTAGTTTTACAGGACCACTTCTGGGTCTCCAGCAAGGCCGCCTTTTCTCTCCTACTGAAGATAAAATTTGGAGACTTGGTCTGCCCTTTTTTCTTAAAACCCCACAAAGAGAAAAAAAATCAACGGTTAACTTCCAAGGACATAAATGGGTCATTAATGACATTGTCCATGATGTTATGGTCTGTATTAGCAGACCGTATATTTTGGTTATTTCCAGTGGTCCCCTATGATTTCCCCCAACACAGGACCATCATCCATCTCCACCCTTCTTCTTTGACTGCTGTACTTAATGTTACTTCTTTTGCTAATCACACTTGATTAACTTCTGGATTCACCCACCATAATGTCTCTCTTCTTGGAACAGTTTATATCTTTTCACTTAAACGATGTTCAGAAGCCTGGCTCCAGATCAATCTCACAAGAAACTAAGGATAAGCCTGCGTGACTGTACTTTCAAACAAATTAGCAATGCTCTCAAACATAGTCAACCTAAAAGATTTCTTGGAATCCTAAAGGCCTGCATAATAGCTGCCACTGCTGCTACTGCTGCTCCTATAGTGTTCATTTTGATTACGTCTGTCCAATATGACCATTTGGAATGGATAAGCAGTACAACCTTCAGGACAATCCAATATTTATCACAAGCCTCCAATCCTCTTGTGGGTTTTGTGAGATAGTGGCTCCCACAACAGACATGTAAATGGTGAAAAAGAATCCCATATTGGCCATCCTATATGACTAGAAAGACTGCAGCCAGGTGCCATCTTAAGAGAGAATCTTTTATTGAAAACTGAGCTACCAAAAGAACAGGTCTGAGATCATTTAACACTTGGGATAACTCAACTTGGCCTGCTGCAGCCCTTGGTTGAAAAAGGCCTGCGAGAGGCAGTTGCAGAGAGCAGGAAGCCAGATACTGATGGGTAAAAGTGTGCATATACCAAGAAAGTTGTCTCAGACTGGGAAGAGACAGCCCTACCCTTGGCAGCCTGAAACAGATCTTATCAACTGAGAATTACTCTGGAGTTTGACAGCATCCAGTTTGAGGCTAATAAACTGACCAAATGCTAAGATCACCTGTCCATTCTTTACTGTTACAAAGCCCATGAGCTCTGAAGGTGAGGGGTATACCTATGTCCACAGTAGTATTTATTCAGCAGGTTAGTTCATATTCTGGAGTCTTAAGTTACAAAGGCATGTCTTACATATGTCCTTGGTTCTGTAATTGCATCCTGTCCTTGGGGAAAGACACCTCTCAACTAAAACAGTTACTCCAGTGGGTAACATCTATGGAAGCTCTGGAAGTGTTTTCCACCTATTTACTGAGCAAAAAGAAGTCAACGCTAGCTGTGGCCAGCAGAGGGCCCTGGTACCCAAAGAAAACAGAGACACTGTCAAACAGATCTTATGGACATAAGACACTTATTTAATACAGCCAGCAAGAGCATGAACCAAAGAAGAAACAAGTGTCCACGAGTTCAACTGACAACCCTTAGGAATACATCTATTCTATATTGATAACCAGATTTTTAAGTGTCATGTTTTGATACGGCATTTATGTGTTCACCTAATTTGGTCTCTGTAGCTCTCCAACTTGCCAACTAGTGAACTAGCTCTTTCCATCTTATTCACCTGTCGAGGGAATGGTCCCACCCACTCAGTCTTTCAGCATCATTCATGCGATTCGCACAGTCTATTCAAGCATGCTCAAAGGTCTGCCTCAACTAAGTAATTCCTCATAGGTAGGTCTGAAATGCTCATTTCTGAAGTGTCGAGTTGACAGTTAAAGCTGTCACAATAGCCAACATTTTCTTATAGAAATGATCAGGGATCTCAGGCAAGAAACAAAGAAACAGATGACTGCAACCAAGTCCTAGACAGGAAATTCAGCAGTACAAAGGGAAAAGTCAGCAAAATGGATCAGAAAATTAGTAATGTGGATAAAAAAAAGTCAGAAATATGGGGAAAATTTCAGGAAGGAAATTGAGATTTTATTTTTTAATTTATTTTAATTTATTTTATGTGTGTGATTTGTGTGTGTGTGTGTGTGTGCAAGAGAGAGAGGGGGGAGAGGGAGAGGGAGAGAGAGGTGAGAGGGCACTGTGTGTCCCTGTGGAGGACCAAGGGTGACTTCAGGAATCATCCTGGATTGCTTCTACCTCCTTTTTGTTTCATTCTGGGATTTCCCAGGCTCTGTCCATCAGGGCGGGAATTGCAGGCCACCACCATTTCTGCTTGGCATCTTTATATGGAACCCAGGATCTGAACTCAGGACCTTCTGCTTACAAGACAGAGTTTTAACCCCTGAGCCATCTTTCCAGCCTCGGAAATTGAGATTTTTGAAGAACAATAAAGGACTTGCACACAAACTTGGAGAGTAAAATTTAATCCCTAGACGTCTACATGGTGGAAGGAGAAAACCAACTACCTCGTGTCTTGGTCTTCACATGCATGTTGTTGCATGTGCATGCATCTTCTTTCCTCCTTACCTCCTCCCTCCCTTCTTTCCTTACTCTTTCTCTCTCTCCTTCTTTTCTGTCTTTATCTCTCCCTTTCTCTTTCTCTGTTTTACAAGAAATAAATAAAATACTTTAAAAAATCAGAGTAGAAACAATCGCTAATAGTTCTTGACAAAACAGAAGAAAGACTATCACAGATGAGAAAAAAACTGACAAAATACTACATTTAAATATCAACAAGGAAAAATGAGTATGACCACTTTGATTAACAAGACATACTGGGCTGGAGAGATGGCTCCGAGGTGAGCACTCTGCCTTACGAGCAGACAGTCTGAGTTTGGATCCCAGTTCCCATGTAAAAAATGTCAGGCAGAAACGGAGGTGGGTGAAATCCCACCCAGAATAAAGCAAAAAAGGAGGTAGAAGCAATCCAGGATGATTCCAGAAATCACCTTTGGTCCTCCACAGGGACACACAGTGACCTCTGATACTTGCGTATATACACACAGAGAGACACACACAAAATAATTAAAATAAAATATCTAAAAATTACTTTTAAAAAAGTATGTACTGTAATGTAACAAACCACAAGACAGAGGGCATTGGGATAAGCAATAAGAGCATAGAAAATATATTCAATGAAATTATAGCTGAAAATTTCCCAAATTCAGAGAGAGAGATGGACATTCAAACACAAGAGAATTTTAAAATCACAAACAGCTAACCAGAGAAGAACTTCTCTAAGACATACCATAGTCAAGGTATCAAAACTACAAAGAAAAATATTAGAAGGTGTAAGCAAAACTCCATGTTGCCTATAAAGGTGGAGACATCTGAATAACATCCTATCTCTCATCAACAACCCTCAAATCCAGGTGAAATGATTTATTTCAAGCTCTGAAAGTAAATAACCACAAACTTGCTTTGAGACTGTCTTTGCTTTTAAAAGTCAACTGCAGGGGCTGGAGAGGTGGCTCAGGGGTTAAGCCTCCGCCTTGCAGGCGGAAGGTCCTGAGTTCGGATCCCAGATCCCACGTATAGACGCCAGGCGGAAGCGAGGGGCGGCCTGCGTTTCTGGCCCTGGTAGGGCGGAGCCTGTGAATCCCGGGGCAGAAGGAGGTGGAGGCGTCCATGGTGGTTCGCGAATTCGTCCGTGGTTCTACACATACACAGGCACACACACACAGAGACACACACACACAGACACACACACACACACACACACACACACGCACGCGCACACATACACATGTACATGCGCACAGTTGAATAAATAATAATGATAATAAAAAAGTCAACTGCAAAATAAGAACATTTCATGACAAACACAATCTAAGGTAATCCTTGGCCAACTCAGCACTGCAGAATATATTTGAAGAAATACTATACATAGAGGACAAAGACAGTCTCAATTATGAGAACCTAAGAATATATTTGAAGAAAATGGTTGCAAAACAGAGATCTAGGAAGAAACCTACCATGTACAACACAGCAAACCAACGAAATCCTGATACTAAAAGAGGGAAAAGCAAAGAATACACAATGCAACCAAACAGAAAAACAATGAATAAAATTACTGAAATTAAAAAACATCATTCAGTAATAACTTGAAATGTAAATGTCAAGTCACCAATAAAGAGGCACAAACTTTCTGACTGGATTAAAAAATTAGGTAGCCATTCTGACCAGAGTAAGATGAACTCTCAAAGCAAGTTTTTTTTTCTGTGTGTGTGTGTGGGGGGTGCAGGGTGTTTAAAATGTGTGACGATGAGAGCACCTATGTGCCTTTGCATTCATGTGATGAGCAGAAGACAACCTTAGGAGTTAGTTCATGCCTTTCCACCTTGTTTGAGGCAGGGTCTTTCTGCCATAGTGCCAGGCTACCTAGCCTGTGAGTTTCCCTCAATTCACCATCTCTGCTTCCCATTTTCCTGTAGGTGAGCTGGGATTATACACACTTGTGCTACTGCATTTGGCTTTTACATGGGTTCTTGGGATCTGAACTGAGGTCATCCAGATGGCCCGGCAGGTGCTTTCAAAAATCAAGCCATGGGGCTGGAGAGGTGGCTCAGGGGTTACGCCTCTGCCTTGCAGGCGGAAGGTCCTGAGTTCGGATCCCAGATCCCACGTATAGATGCCAGGCGGAAGCGGGGGCAGCCTGCGCTTCCGGTCCTGGTAGGGCGGAGCCTATGAATCCCGGGGCAGAAGGAGGTGGAGGCGTCCATGGTGGTTCGCGAATCCGTCCGTGGTTCTACACATACACAGACACACACACAGAGACATACACACACACACACACATACACACGCACATGTGCACAGTTGAATAAATAATAATAACAAAAAAAATTAAAAAAAAAATCAAGCCAGCTCCCCAGACTCCAAAGCAGTTTTTTTGTTGTTGTTGCTTTTAATACCGTTTTATTTACTTTTGACCGTTTTATAATGTTTATAATATAATGTCATAGATTCAGGTGTTAACTTGGCAGTTGAAGGCTCTGAGCTGTAAGCACAGTTGTGAGAAATTAGTAGTTGAGTGAAATGCTGAGCAAGCCTGCAGGCAATTGTCTAATTGACAGGAATGACCTCAGCCATGAAGAGTAGGACCACCTCCTGGGCAGGTGAATAATATGATGGGAACTGGTTGAGAAAGTTGGCATCTGTCATGGTTGGGCACAGGTGTCAACTCAACAGTTGAGATTTGAGCTCTGGGCACATTTGGAGAGAAATAATAGTAGAGTCAAGCCCAGAGCAAACTTGCTGCTGGGGAAGGTCCAGCCCATGGTGGGTGGGACCAGGCCCTGAACAGCTGCATAAAATACTGAGAGCTGGTTGAAGGAATTGGCATCCTTTTGTACACTTGGCCAGACATGCTGGTCTGGCAAGTAAGGATCATTTCTCTCTCAGCCATTATGTAGAGATGGTGTGGCCAGTTCCCTTGGCCCTGGTGCTGGTGTGAGCTCCCCTGTCAAGCTGGACTGAGAACTGAAACCAGACTATCAGTAAGAAAATAAACCCCTTGTTCCCTTAAGCCGTCTGATAGTCATTTATCAGCAACCATGCAGGCTAGCTGCAACAGCATCCTTCGGCATACTTGATCAGATATGCTGGTCTGGATAGTAGGGATCGTCTATCAGCAATTGTGAGGATATTCTGTTGTCAGTTCCCTCAGCCCCTGGTGTTAGTGTGGGGCTGGACAAGGAACTGTACTAGATGATTGTAAGAGAAAAATTAAAACCCTTTGTTTCCCTGTAAGCCATTTGGTCATGAATTTATTAGCAGCATGAGGAGTAACTGCTACATATATTTTTAACAAAATTATTTTCTCATTACTCTCCTCTTATCCTCTATTTTATTTTTAAATTTCACGTTTTAATTTTACAATTTATGTTTTATAGTTTAAAGTTTTACCTGACTTAAGAAAGTAGTATGTCCCCTCCCTCACTGTGGTTTCCCACTTTTATTACATCTACCTTTGAATGTGCTTTTATCACAAGACTCTAGTTTAACAGCTTTTTGTCTCTGGCCGGGGGTAACATACAATGCCCACCAGGATGGAGTGAAGGGCATTGCAGGAGCAGCAAAACTGCAAAAGAAAACCAACAAACCACAATCCAGAACTTCAGAGACTCTATATCAATCACCTAGAACTAGGCCAGCTTAGTCTCTCCCCATCTTGAAGCTCAGGGAAATTTGCGGAAGAGGGGGCGGTAAGAGTGTAAGAGCAAAAGGATGGGAGGAGCAATGATATGTAAGTTACTCCATATAAGTTAGGGCTGAAGCAATCATAATTGGACTTTACATGCCCTGTGCATTGTCCAACACACTATTGACCCCACAAAGTCTAGCATCTGCTAAAGGCACCAAGATCTTTGGAGGCAAGGGATTGGCAGCCACAGCAGTGTTCCTATACCTAAGGGGAACACTGGAAAGGGTTCAGGGAAAGGCCACTGGGTCCTTGTACGTCATCGGAGAGGAGGGCCCAGAGGAAAATCAGGCACGCACAAGAAAGGACTCTCTGGGAATTGGGGGGCGGGAGGCACTGGGGGATGGGAAGGGAGGGGGGTGGGGAGGAGGAGCAGGGGGTACGGGGGGAGGAGGAGGGAGGGAGGGAACTGGTGTACTTATTAAGTTTGTATGAGCTGAAATAATAATAAAAAATGTATTAATATAAAAAAAAGAAAGTAGTATGTTTCCTTGGGGCTTTTTCATATATATTCCTTAGTTCTTGTTAACCCATGCCCCACCCGCTTCTCTCCGCCAACTCAGCCCCGCCCCCCCAAAAAAATATAACCAGAGAAAGATGACATTTTTGGGATCTCCTTCACCTGGGGTGGGGGACTACAATTCCTGAAGATAGACTGCACCTGGATCTCTTTGGCACGCTAGACCAACTCCTGCACAGACATTCCGGAAAAGGTGAGGTCTGGGATCGCTAATATGCCAACAGACAGGAGGAGAGCTCGATCATCTCTTTGGCTATGCCTTGGAGCCATCAGTATCAGGGTCTCAGGACAGGACCACCAGTACCAGGGCTTCCCAAGGGGGAGGGGCAATGTTTTAAACTCCACAGCTTTGTGTTACAAGTGGTTCATATCCTGCATTTCTATGGTCTTTCATCTGGCATAAACATGATTCAAGTCCTTTGGCAGGACTTCCGATCTCCTCAGAGGTTATATGAGCACACCTTCAATCCAAGGAAGACCTACATTTCCATGAGGGACATGTTCAGACAGATGTTCCAAGTGCTTTTCCTTTGTCTGTGAGCACTGGGTGGAACACAGGAAGGAATTAATCTAAATCTACAGTCTTACACTATATGATTATTCTTAAGAGCTCCTTTATGGGCTAAACCACCAAATGTTGGTTCCATGCTCTGTTGGGTTTGAATGGCACAGTTTCGATGTCAAATGGCCACCAGAGGGCACCCTCCACCTTCCTATCATCAAAGCAGTTTTCCGCATGGCCAACAGAGACCCAGGTTTCAGAGACTTTGCCTCCAAGAGAACAGTTTTATTCTAATTCCAAGGGTCGGCATAAGGTCTTGCTGGTCAGGGAAAAAAAAAGGCACTCCAAAGTCTGCCAAGACCACTCATCAGGGAGATGTGGAAGAAGAGCTGCTAATCCCACCACTTTCTTTACCTATTCCCAGCCCCAGCCCAACAATTCCGTTGCCTGACGCTCCCTGGCCATCAATCTCGAGGGCTGAGCTATTCAAAAGATCTCAGTCCAGTGCCTGAGCCTGTGGACAGAGGACTTAAGTTCATTCAGTAGCCAAGGCTTTACGACTGCCTTATAGTAGTACTGCCACTAACCTCCTGAATTGCAAATACCCTGCCCTACTCAGGGGAGCCCCAAACACTCAGATATCCTAGAGTCAACTTTGTGAAATCACGGACTAACCTGGGGAGACTTCCATCAGTTCCTTCTAACCTTCAGTACCAAGAAAAGGAGACTTGTCCTAACAGAGGCCCCGAAAATGCTTCAAAATCTGCTACCCAAGGAGTTAACCCTGAAGAATAGACAAAGAGAAGGGACAGTACCCTCCATCCCAGGGGTCAAGGGAAGAGATTTCAGATGGCAAAGTCTGGAATGAGCCTGGTGGAGCTGGTACTGGGGACCCTGATGCTAATCAAGGAGTCTCCATATTGAGGTACTTAGGGAACGGAAGACCCGAAAGACCTAGTCGGGGCCAATCAGTCATTGCTGGAGTTGGAAGGCATTGACCGCTCAGCATCCCTAGGAGAAGGATCAAGCGACAGAGACAACCACATGGCTGAAGTCCAGCCTGCAGCTACCCACCTTTTCTTTCTTCTTTTTTAATTTAGTAGATTCTTTTCCTCTGTATTCATTTTCTTAGTGTTTGACACTTCCATATATAAATACAATGAGTTTATGTGCTCACCCCTTACTACCCATCCCCCCGCCCATCCCGTTTCATTTGTCCTTCTTTCCAACCAGTCTTCCTTTTGTTTTCCTGTCTTTTTGCATGTGTGGCCCGGTAAATTTCGTCTGGGAAGCCTGTACTGACAAGTGCCCAAGTACTTGTTGGGGTAGGGACGACTCATCTGTTGGTAAATCACTGGGGAAAGCAGTTCCCCTTCTCTTGTCTCTGCTCACATTTTCTAAGATGCCGCTGCATGGCCACTCCGGGCTCACTCGGTCTTGGCCTGTCCTGGTGCCTGGGAAAGAAAGAAGATGGAAGTCTACACGAGGGAGGCAAGGCCAGCAGCCGATGAGCAGCAGCTGCCTATCTCCTGTTGAACTTTCATGGCCACAGCCTCACGTCTGCACATAGTGACTGTAGGAACAGTGAATTTCTCTCTGGAAAATCTTGCAGCTGCACTTGCTGCGTTCTGGGGCTCCTGGCAGCTCAGTGGGCTTTCCCCCAAAGATGTCGGCTAGTATGAGTTCTTCAGCTACCTGTGCCTCCCTGAGAAGGATGGCAAGAGTTATAAGCAGATTTCTTGAAACCAGCCGTACTATACTACTCTCTACTACCAGGAGCATCATCAAGTTGTTGACTTCAACAAGATTTCTCTGCCACAGCAGGGGTGCTTTGACGAGTGCCAAATTCATCCAACAATATTCAAGCCTACAGTAGACAGTGGAAAGGCTTTCTGTCCATGCAGAGCCGGGCTGGCCACAAAGGCACAAAGTTATGATCCAGGAGCAGCAGCCTGCACATGCTCACCTGCCATGCTCCCCCCCCCCTTGAGTCTCAGCCCCCGGGTCCCCTTTCATTAATCCCAGATCCCAATAAGAGGTAGAAGCCCAATGAGAGGTGCGCCAGAAGACAGAAGAGATTAATCTGTTGAAGTAGCAGCTGTGGAAAGTCGGGCACAGCTGGTTCAGAAGATGGACACAATTTTCAATGTAAAGACACGACTTTGGAGCAGTCAGCCATAAACTTAGATGCAGAACACTGAGCTGGCCTGGCTGTATGAAGTGGTGCACAGTTCGCAGGAGCAGAAGCCACAGGAGGAAGTCCCAGGTGTCTGTGAAATGAGCCTTGCAAAGGCAGGGGTTACCAGGGAAGATGGAAAGCACTGCGGTCAGGGCTGATGATTCACAGCAACTGTGGGCAGAGCCGCCACAAGATGGCCCCACAGCCAGGAGCAGCACTGCGCTTCAGCACGAGTCATGAACTTGGCAGAAAACAAGGGAGACAAAGAAAAGAGGATGTAGACGATGAAAAGGTGGATGAAGAATAAAGGTAAAATGGGGAAAAGAAGGGAGAAGACAAGGATGGGGATAATTGTAGTGAAGCTGTCACAAGAGATCACCTCCGACTTGACTGAAAAGAGATCAAGGTAGGAAATAGCCACCTGCATATTTCTTTCGTTACAGAGGAGCTTCCTGGGAGAGGGATTTCACCCATATGGGGGAGATCTATGACGTCGAGCTATTGCTTAATGCCAAGGAACTGCTAGCAATTTTCACTGAATTCCAAGGGAACAGAGTCAAGATCCAATGGTGAATAGTAGTCACTTATGCCATCAGCGTCTTTTCCTGCCATGCCTCAGCTACTGGGACATTGGCCAAAGGGTTTCTGTTCTCAGGATACAGCCATTTATGCAAGGAACCAAGCATTTTGAGCTCAAAACTTTGCAAAGACCAAAGCTCCTGTGGCTGAAATAAAACAGGTCATAGACAGATTCAGTGATGGCCCACAGGTGGATTGCCCAGGACCTGGGGCTCCAACACAACAGAGAAGAGAGAACTCCTGTCAACAGGAAATAAAGAAGTAAAAAAAAAAAAAAAAAAAAAGAAAAAAGAAAGAAACACTGATACTCTTAGAGACAGTCTGGAGATAATCCAAGTGCAGTGATATGCTGCCCAGGGCACCAGAAGAGGACTAACAAAATGAGCCAAGGGAATGAAACGGCTGCAGCCAACGAAACTGCTTGATGTCAGGATATCTCCCTCAAGGCAGCTCAAACAGCCCAAATACTGCTGGCCCCAAGCCTCCCATAATGCCCTAAATATATTAAACAGGAACATGAAAAACTAGGAAACTAAACCAGGAAAACTAGGAAAAACTAAACTGGATGCTTTGCTTAGTAGACACTACTCCGTAGCCACACTTCATACTCTATGCAACCAGGTCACACAGAGGTATGTGATTTGTAGCAAAATCAATGTTAACCAGCATTTATCTTGGTCTTAGAAATTCAGGCCATTGGGACCTCACCATCTGAGGCCATTACAGTTAACTTCATGGAGGTCAAACCAATTAAAGGATACTGGTACTTATCGGTAATAGTGGTGTGCTTACTCAGGATGGATAGAGGCCGTAGCTACCTGAACAGAACAGGTCCCCAAAGCGACTAAGGCTCTGCTAAAAGAAATAATTCACAGGTGTGATAGTTAATCTTGGTTTCAATTTAACTACACCTGGGATTAACAGATCAGCTTCGAGACCAGTTGAAGAGATTATCTGGACGAATTTATTTGCAGCACGAAAGACTAACTCTAAATCTGGATGGATGATCCAATAGCAGATCAGACAAAAGGAATCACAAGTCGGAAGAGCTCAGGGAGATGCTTGCACTGTGCTGGCAAACTCATCTTTCCTCTTGCCTCCATTCAGAAGCCATAAGAACCTGGCTGCTTAGACCTTCTAATGTGACTGGACTCCAGAGACTCTCCAGGAATCCTCCAGCCTTCAGACACAGACTGCTGGGATATTCAGCTTCTGGGCTGAGCAGCTACAGGCAGCCATTGTTGGACTGCCTAGACCTTATCTCATAAGCCGACCCAATAAATTCCATATATATTTCTGTTCCTCTAGAGAACTCTGACTAATACAACAGGTATAGCCTACCTCTGTCCATCGGGTTGGACAGGAACTTGCCTTTGTCGCTGAAATCATCCAGAATCTTGCTCAAACACTGGAAGTCAAATAGAAGTTGTACATGATAACAGGCCACGGGGTTCAGAGAAAGGCTGAGTATGTAAATCACACTTCAAAGATCTCCCTAGGTAAGCTCTGTGAGAAAACAGAGGCTTTATGGGTAAATATACTTCACTTGGTCCTTCTCCCAGTCTGATATATACCTAAGAACACAAGGTATTTCCAAGTTGAGATCCTGTTTAAATGACCTGCACCTGTGGGGGGGGGGGGCAGCGGGGATCCCAGTTAGATTGATGAGCTTAACCTGTGTCACTAGCTACACGATCTAGGAGAAAATCTTTCACTAAGTATCTAAAAGTGTCTGGGATGTCCAGCACTTCCATATCAACCCAGAGACTCTGTGTGAATTAAAAACTGGGAAAAGGAACCTTTTTAACCTGTCTATGGAGGACCCCATACTATCATATTAACCTCCATTGCCATTAAAGTTGCCGTAATAGGCCCACAGATATACCATATTCAGGCTACAAGACGGCTGATTCTGAGAAATCCCATGCTTAAACATCTGAGACCAACCCCAAGAACCCACTCAGACTGACACTCCAGAGGCTACCCTGTGACAGTTCTGTCCCAACCTTCCCAGATGCCAACTCGCCAACTGCCAAAACCCGAGAAAAGCATAGTCCTGCTCCAATCGCAAACCTGGAAGCTGACTGGTCAAAGCGTGGAGGTAGTTCAAGAAATTTGACAAAGGGTGACTGGGAACTTGGTAATGTTGCCTCCCTGCTGCATTGGCACTAATGAAAATAGCAATTTTTATCTTCTGCAAGTCTGATTGCTACAGCCGCAAATAATTCAAAGTACAAAGTATAATGAGTCTTTTTGGAAAAATCTTTTTATAATATGCCTTATTCTTATTAAGTGCTGAATTAAGTGGGCCTCTTGGCTTAGTTGGTTAAAGCACCTGTCATGCAAGTCAGTGGGTCACTTTCCACCATGCTCCTGCCAGCAATATCTCATTCCTTCTCCATCTTAACTGCAGTGCATGTGTCTAATCTGCCCCTGCTCCCCATGCTCTACGCTTTCATGAGGGACAAACCTTCATGACAGGACAACTCCTCATGCCCCTCCTGAGACTTACTTGGTCCTTGTATCCTGAATATGATAACCAGATTTGTCTCATCCCGTCTAGACGTTATTAAGTTTCTGATGGTTCTTCAAGGTTACGAGCATCTTAGCACAGGAGAAATAAATTATAGTGATGCCCTTTAAGATAGTCAAGAGGGCGCAGAAGGAGGAACGAGGCAGAAAGGTCTTCTAGAATAATCTTAGTGCTTACTTGCAGATAGCTTCATTCTTCTGACACATTAGCAATTAGACATATCAGTCTAAATAGAGTTGTGATGTTTGTGCATGGTGGGGCAAGAAGACCTGAACTAGTTAAAGATTAAAATGCAGTGTCTGTGAGAATTAAGTCTGCAAGGACACAGCCTTGAAAACACCTGCTTGCAGACAGACAGCCTGGACTAATCACTTTCTGCTTTTGTAAACATGCTTCTTGCCAAAGACTACCAAGTAACCTTGATCTCGTAACTAAGTTTCAACAATCACCAATAGTAAAATAGAATGCCATAACTTAACCTATGAATCCTGTATGAAACTGAAAGTAATAGCCTCAAAATTTGGAATTCATGTCTTTGAACACACTAGCATTAAAGAAAGCTTTTGAGATCTTTCTGTTTAAGTGCTTTCCAGTCATCTGATTTTTAAGCTGCTTTAAGCTCCTGCCACTGTGACTTTCCTGCCATGATTGACTGTATTTTGGAATTTCTACTGGAATAAACCTTTTCTCCCTTAAGCTTTGGGGTCAGGTTTGTTGTCACTGCTATTGCTGCAGCGAGATAAGTATAGAAAACAGTCTGTGGTTTGCCTTTTATTTGCATCTTTTTCTTGTTTCTATATCAGGGTAATACTAGCATCATTAAAAAGTATTTAGTAATTTTCCTTTCATTTACACATTGTCAAATAGTTCAAATAGTTTGAAATGCATTTGTCTTGCTATTCTTTGAAGGTCTGGTAAAATTCACCAGTGAATCCATCTATAGTGTCTGCCCCCTGGAGATTTTTTTTTATTAGTTTTTCAATTTCACTTGTTATAGCTTTGTTTAAGTAGTTTCCTCTTGTTTTAATTTTTGCAGGTCCTATGCATATAGAAATTCGACCATTTCTTTTGGATGTTTAAATTAGTGATATACATGTTTTTAGGTTAAAACCCAATGATTTTCTGAATTTCATTAATATTGATGATAATAGATTAATTTTATCTCTGATTTAATTAATTTTCATCTTTCCTCTTTTTTTATTTTTTCCACTCATACAAACTTGATAAGTACCCCGTTCTCCTCCCTCCCTCCACTCCTCCCTGGATCCCCTTGCTCCCTCTCCCCTTTTCCCCTTCCTTTCCCCCCTCCCTTTCTCCCAGCGTCCCCCTCCCCCCATTCCTGGAGCATCCTTTAGTGTGCATGTCAAACTTTCCTCTGGGTCCTCCTCTTCTGATGAGGTGTAAGGACTCAGTAGCATTGCCTAGAGCCCTTCTTGTGTTCCCCTTTAGTATAGGAACACTATTGTGGCTGTTAATCCCTTGCCTCTAAGGATCCTAGTGCCTGTGATCCATGCTAGACTTTGGGGGGTCAATGATATGTCTGTCATTGCGCAGGTCATGCAAAGTCCTGTTATGATTACTTCAACCCTAACTTGTGTGCACTATCTTGCATATCATTGCTCCTCCCCATCTTTAGGCTCTTACACTCTTACCGCCCCCTCTTCCGCAAATTTCCCTGAGATTCAGGATGGGGAGAGATTAGGTTGGCCTGGTTCCTGGTGATTAATGCAGGGTCTCTGATTCATCTTTTCTCTTGAGGTTAGCTTGGCTAAATGTTTGTCAATCTTGTTTATCTTTTCAATAGCCAACTTTTTATATCATTTATTCTTTGTGTTAAAAATATAAATAAAAATATTTCATTGATTTCTGCCCTGATTTTAATGATTTTTTTCCATTTGCTGACTGCAGGTTTGGCTTGTTCTTTTCTCGTGGCTTTAAGGTTTATCATTAATTAATTTTTTGAGATATCTTTAATTTTTAACATAATTATTTAGTGATGTAAACTTCCTTCTAAGGACTGCTTTCACATTATCTAATAGGCTTTGATATTTTGTGTTTTTATTTTCATTTGATTCTAGGAGTTCTTTTATATCCTTCCAGATTTTTTCAAGGACATATTCCTTATTTTATAATGTGTTGTCTAATTTCCATGAGCTTGTGTATATTGTTTGGTTTTTCTTGTTCTTGTGTATATACATATATATCCATTACAATCAGATTCAATTCAAGTAATTATTTCAATTTTCCTATATCTGCTAAATTTTACTTAACATTAATAGCTGACAAAAAGGTGTAATCTACAATATTTTGATCAAATGTTCCGTAGATGTCTCTTAAGTCTATTTGATCTATGACTTTGCTTAATTCAGGTGGTTTTCTATGTTTTGGCAGGATAACCTGCCAGTTGGTTAGAGTGAATAATGAAAGACAACAACTGTTATTGTGCTTGAGTTAATCTGTTACTTCAATTGTATTTGTTTTATGAAATTGGGCACCCCTGTGTTGGGGGCACATACATGTAGAATTACAATTTACCCTTAATAGATTGTTTCCTCATGAGTAGGAAATGGCCTTTTTAATATTTTCTTGCTAGTTTTGATTTAAAGTCTATTTTGTCAGATAGCAGTGATACCTGCTTATTTCTTATGTCTATTTGCTTGAAGTAAGTTTTTCCATCCTTTCATCCCAAGATAGTATTTTAATTTCATATTTTCATTGCTGTAAAGAATATAAGACCTAAACAATTTATGGGAACATGGGGACTTTTTCATAGCTTTTTGATGTGAGGTTATGGTTCATTATTACAGTTGAATTATAGCACCATCAGGAGCCAAAGCCACAGCAAGAACAGAGGGGCAAGAACCAATGCTGTTTTCTACCCTGCCTTCAAACACGACAGTTCACCATTCTGCCAAAAAGCAACCAGATCTCTATCTTTAACCACATATTAAGGAGTATTTCAACCGACTGTGGGCTGGATTTTTCCACATCAGTCATGCAATTAAGACAGTCTCCTACAGTGTTGCTAGATAACTGTCTTAACTAAATAATTCTTCATAGGTGTGCCTGCAATCTCGGCTCTTAAGTGTTAAGTTGTTATCTGAGGCTGACTATCACAGATATTATCTGTGTCTTGTATTGATGTGCATTTATTGGAGGTATCATATATTATGTTCCTGCCTCTTGTTCCAATCTCCTCATGTCTTTTGATTGGGGCATTGAGACCATTAATATGCAAAAATGTTGGTTTTTATAGTGTTTAGATTCTTTCCTCTTTCTTCCTTAACCATGTTTGTAGCATTGTTTATTCCTCCTTATGGTCTCACTAATGATTTATTTTTCTTTTCGTTCTGAAGAATTCCTTCATGTATCTTCTGCAAATGTCAACTTGACAATTGAAGGCTGAAGCTTTGGGCACACTTATGTGCAACTGGTAGTTACAAGTTCTGAACAATCCTGTGGAAGATTATCCAGCTGATGAGGGAAGTCACAGTCTATAATAGGTGGGATCATTTCTTAGGCAGAGAGATGGAGAGAGCTGGTTCTGTATTTTGGCAGACATTTGCAGACTGGCAAATGATTTCTTTATCGAGTTTAACTGTGGATATGTAAATATTAATAATTTTTCAAATCAACATTTGTTTAATTGATTCTAGGTGTTCATCTTTTAGTTTCTATTTCATTAATTCCTGCCATTACCTTTAATATTTCCTGCAGCCTAGTGCTTTTGGATTTCACAATCCTTGTTTTTTCATGACTCTAAGGTGTATCATTATGTCATTTATTTGAAATTTCTCTGGTTATCTTAATTTAAGTACTCAGGGCTATAAACATTTTTCTCAGGTCCCGTATAGATAAATTCCAGAAGATTTGATAATGCATGTTTACTTTTTCATTTGACTCTGAGATTTTTAAAAATCCTTCCTTGATTTTGTCCAATGATCTACTGTTCACTTTAGAATGTATTGTTTAAAATCCAAGC
Organism: Typhlomys cinereus; assembly: GCA_023101885.1. Classification (NCBI taxonomy): domain Eukaryota; kingdom Metazoa; phylum Chordata; class Mammalia; order Rodentia; family Platacanthomyidae; genus Typhlomys; species Typhlomys cinereus. The sequence goes on along the minus strand of JALPQD010000348.1, from coordinate 2,266,342 downwards.
ATTTGTGTGGTTTATGTGTGTTCAAGTGCTGTTGACTTCTAATTTTATTCATCTGTGATTATGTAATTGATCCACAGCCCATGGTGAGTAAGACCATTCACTGTGCAGATGGATATGACGGGGAATGCTGGTCAGTACCTTGGCAGAATGGAAGAGTGGCAATCCAGAAAGAATTCCACTTGCTCAGTTTTTCCTGCAGGTGAGGTGTCACCTGTTCTCTTGACTTCTGGTGTTGATATGGGCTCTTCTGCCATTCTGACAAACTGTAGCCAGAAAATATTTTGCTTGTTTGGGTTGTACATTCATTAAGGAATCAGAAGATGAAGCAGACACAAGTCTGCTTAGTTCAATATTGGATATATAACTTAAGACAATGACTCCCCATCTCCCCAAATCTGTCAATAGTCAATAATTCATTAATAAGGGGAAAGGAATCCCTTCCTCAGCCATGATCAACTGCTGATAGGGTCAGACTTATTCAGGTCTAGTACAAATGACACACCTGCTGTACATGTAATGACTTTGTTGTGCCTAGAATATGATATTTTACATCCACTCTCCCTATCTTACGGCTCTTACATTCTTTCTGTGCTCTCTTCTACAACATTCCCTGTGACTTAGATTGCATTGTATAAATGTCTTCTGTAGATATAAGCCCTCAATTGTCACTTATTCTTAGCATCTCTGGCAGCCATGAATCTCTGAATTCACCATCATTCACTAGATAGATTTCTTTGATTAAAGCTGACAGTAGCACTTATCTATGGGTATAAATATAGATGTAAAGAAGGATGTTTGATGTTATGCCAATTTAGCTAATAGCTAATTTACCTCCTAGGACCTATGACATCCCTAGGCTAGGAATGAGCCTTTGATGGAATTGTTGGTACCAGGTATGAATTCACTTTTCTGGAGTGATCCTCAAATTTAATCAGAGAGCAATTGGTTACACTGAACAACAGTTGTGTCAATGTTATAACTGTATATTTTCCCTAGCAGGTTGATATTGTAGTTCATAAAGTTCATAGCTGTGTATGTTTGTTGATAATTTTGCTGACATAACACCCTGCAGAACACCTTCTGGCATTTTGAAGCCCATCCCTTAGGATGAGGCGTCCATCCCCTTTCCAGCTGATTTCTCTGACTCTTGCAACCAACTTGTGTGGAACCTGGAGAAACTGACTTCATCAACTAATTCTGATGGGTAAACAAGAGGGATGACAAGAATCTATATTGCTTTTAAGACCTTTCAGGCCTCCCTGACCAAAGGAAGTCAGAAAGTCAGGATGTCAGGAAGGCAGGAAGGCACGAAGGCAGGAAGGCAGGAGGGCAGGAAGGCAGGAAGGCAGGAAGGCAGGAGGGCAGAAAGGCAGGGGGGCAGGAGGGCAGGAGGGCAGGAAGGCACGAGGGCAGGAAGGCAGGGAGAGAGAGAGAAAGAGAGAGAGAGAGAGAGAGAGAGAGAGAGAGAGAGAGAGAGAGAGAGAGAGAGAGAGAGAGAGAGAAAGGAAAGAGTGAAAGAGAGTGAGAGAAAGAAACAAAAAAAGAAACAAAGAAAGAAGAGAAGGAGGAAGGAAGGAAGAAAGGAAGGAAGGAAGGAAGGAAGGAAGGAAGGAAGGAAGGAAGGAAGGAAGGAAGGAAGGAAGGAAAGAAGGAAGACCTATGGAGATAACTTCTATCTGGCACAAGAATTTTTTTTTTAGGAATCTAGTGAATCTAGTCATTCTAAGTAATTTCTTTCTAATTCTCATATTTTTTTAAAGGTTTACAAGATAATAGGTTTTCATGTGACTTTTTAATAACCCTTTTCTTTATTCACTTCCAGGTTCTCCCATACTTATTTCTTAAATTTCTCACATCAGTATTTCTCCTCTCTACTTTCATCTTAACTGTGTTCTACTTTTCCCACCTCATGTAAATGTGCATACTCCCTGAAATCCCCCTTTTAGCTTTCTGACCTCTAGGGAAATATCGGGTTAAAAACACAAAGCTGTGGTTATAGTGACAAATACTTAATAGGCAGTATTACGCAATGTAGCCATATCTAAACTTTAATGATTTGCACCCCCACCCAGGGCCTCTGTCTTCCTCTTTTCATGGGTACGTGTTCTGGTTTACACTACCACAAATCCAATCAGAAAGTTGTAGGTTGCCCCTTGACTTTCATTCTACTATTAATTACACTAATAATCAGCTCTTGCCAACATAATTGTTATTGGAGCTTGCAGCCTTTGTGGATTAATAAGACTGTTGGCTGCTTTTCTCCCCCACTAGCTTGCTTATACTTTCTGGTACTATGAAAGCTGTCCAGAAAAGGGAAAGTTTCCAGACCAGTTCCAGATGGTGTGTTCTGTGATAAACATGTGTTTTGTCTTTAATAATAATGTCTTATTGCTGGTTTCTGGAGGAAAACCAAGAGCAAAGGAAAAAGTCTATATTGTTTTGGGGGCCTTTGAGACTTCTCTGACCAACAACTAAATAGGGATTGTCACCTATATGGTTCTTGGTATATTGTTTAATTCAAACCTAGGATACACAAATAAGAGAGAATATGAGACATTTATTTTTCTTTACCTTTGTTATCTCATTATAATTTCAAGTTCCATCTGTTTCCATGGAAATTTCATAATTTCTTTTTATTTACAGCTGAATAAAATTCTATTGTGTAAATGTACCACATTTTCATTATCCATTCATTGCTTAATGGATATTCAGGCTGATTGCATCTCCTAGCTGCAATGAAAAGAGCAGCAAAGAACATGGCTGCATAATTATCTCTGTGTAGGGTGAGGTCACCAGTATGTGCTGTCATTTGCTTTCCCAAATTATAGCATTTCCGACTTGGGTGAGGTGGAATTTCAAAGGACTTGTAATTCACATTTCCTTGATGAATAATGATATTGAATACTTTTGTAAATTTTTTTCACATACAGGAAAACTTTGTCATTGTTAAAAATCTGAATTTTAGACAGATTCTTGGAGTGGTGGTTCATACCTTAGCATCTTTCTCATCACTAGTAACTTTTCCAGCACTATTCCCTTCACCATGAAGTTTCATTAGTTTTCCCAATTCAAACTTGGGCTTCTTCAGCATTTTTCCTTTTCTAACAAAGATATCATGAGGTGGATGAATAGACTAGCAAGTCTTTTCCAATGCTGTCTCAAATCAATTTCTTAGTCTCTTCTTTCAAGTCATTTGTCTGCACCACTCAGATCACGATTTCCAACATTTTCTTCCATATCTGGCAGACCTGTTGGTGCTGAGTATAAGAGAGCTTACATATCTTTTTGTGCCATTTAACAAAACCCACCCAAAACAAGTGTCATGACATCAACATGAGCTTCAATCATAGTCAGCCATTTTTTTACCATGGAATACACTTTGTCCTGGGTAAGATACATGAAGTTAGGCAATTTTTGCCCTAAACATCCTCAGTAATTAGCTTGAATTTTCTAGATGCAACTTCATCATTCTGCAGATCAATAAAGTTCATTTCAAACATAAGATCTCACATCAAATATGATTTTGATTCCTTGAGTCCTCATAACTAGTGTTTTCCCAATATTTCTAATACTGAATATTGCCAGTACCTTCACATCATACCAATCTTTCTTTTTTAAATTTTTTATTATTTATTCAATTGTGCATGTATGGTGTGTGCACGTGTGTGCATGTGTGTGTGTGTGTGTGTGTGTGTGTGTGTGTAGAACCACGGACGAATTCGGGAACCACCATGGACGCCTCCACCTCCTCCTATTTACTCTGCCCCTGGACTCACAGACTCCGCCCTACCAGGACAGGAAACGCAGGCCGCCCCCGCTTCCGCCGGGCATCTATACGTGGGGTCTAGGATCCGAACTCAAGACCTTCCTCCTACAAGGCAGAGACATAACTCCTTTTTTTTTTTTTAACATTTTTTATTATCTCCACTCATACAAACTTAATAGGTACACCGGTTCCCTCCCTCTCTCCTCCTCCCCCCCGACCCCTCTGCTCACCCTCCCCTCACCCCTCCCTCCCCACCCCCCCAATGCCTCCCTTCCCCCAATCCCCAGAGAATCCTTTAATGTGCATGCCAAACTCTCCTCTGGGTCCTCCTCTCCGATGACGTACAAGGACCCTGCGGCATTTCCCTGAACCCTTTCCTTTGTTCGCCTTAGGCATAGGAACACTACTGTGGCTGTCAATCCCTTGCCTCCAAGGATCTTGGTGCTTTTAGCAAATGCTAGACTTTGTGGGGTCAATAGTGTGTTGGACATTGTGCAGGGCATGCAAAGTCCAATTATGATTGCTTCGGCCCTAACTTGTGTGGAGTATCTTGCATATCATTGCTCCTCCCATCCTTGTACTCTTACACTCTTACCACCCCCTCTTCCGCAAATTTCCCTGAGCTTCAGGATGGGGAGAGATTAGGCTGGCATAGTTCTAGGTGGTTGATATAGAGTCTCTGAAGTTCTGGATTATGGTTTGTTGGTTTTCTTTTGCGGTTTTGCTGCTCCTGCAATGCCCTTCACTCTATCCTGATGGGCATTGTATGTCACCCCCTGGCCAGAGACAAAAAGCTGTTAAGCTAGAGTCTTGTTATAAGAGTATATTCAAGGGTAGATGTAATAAAAGTAGGAAACCATAGTGAGGGAGGGGTCAATCACCCATTTGCAAAATGGTTACTTTTTATCTGCCAGACTATATGCCCTCCCCTTCTGGTGAGATCACACCTCCTCAGTTGTAAATGATCAGGAATGAAAAGTCTGTGAACTTAACCAGATGCAGAGACATAACTCCTGAGCCACCTCTCCAGCCCCAACAATGATTCTGAAACAGTAAAATCTGCCAAACAAATCCCATCCCAGATGGATTTCTTAGTGAATTTTATGAGCTTGTCAAAGAAAAACTAACACCAATGCTTCTGAAACTATTCCATAAAATAAAAAATAAGGAGATATTACCAAATCTTTTTATAAATCTAGTATTATCCTGATACCCTAAATCAGATAAAGATATAACAACAAAAAAGAAAATTATAGACAAATCTTTTTGATGAAAATAGATGACAAAACTCTCAATAAAGTACTTGCAAACAGAATTTGAGAATCTATCAAAAAATAATTCACCAGGTCAATTTGGCTTCTTTCCAGAAATTCATGAATGGTTCTATATGTATAAAATTAATAAATGTTATAAATTATGTAAGTGAACTTGTCCTCATTTCATAATTTCATTGCTGTAATAAACAGCTAATCCAAACCATTAGGGTAGCAAGGGATTTTTAATCCCAACTTTCAATTACAGTTGATAATGGCAAGAGAATTCATACAAGTAGAACTACAAGAACTTTTGGAACCATATCCAAAGATGAGAGGGTAGGGAAATAACCAATATTGCATGCTTGTTGTCTAACATACCAGATTTATGATACTGAACCAGCTTTCTCCCTCTTTATCCACCTATCCAGGGATTAGTCTACCCACTAAGTGCTTTGTCTACCCACTTCAATCTTGCAATTAATGCAATCACTTACAGGCTTACCCAGAGCCTATTTTTTTTATTAAAAATTTAATTATACATTTTAAAATTTTTTACCAGTTCCCTCCCTCCCCCCTCCTCCCCCTCCCCTTCCCCCAGTGCCTCCCCCCCAATTCCCAGAGAGTCCTTTATTGTGTACGCCTAACTCTCCACTGGGTCCTCCTCTCCGATGACATATAAGGACCCAGTGGCATTTCCATAAGCCCTTTCTCTTGTTCCCCTTAAGCATAAGATCACTACTATGGCTGTCAATCCCTTGCCTCCAGGGGTCTCGGTGCCCTTAACAGATGCTAGACTTTATGAGGGCAACAGTGCACTGGACATTGCGCAGGGCATGCAAAGTCCCATTATGATTGCTTTGGCCCCAACTATTGTTGAGAATCTTGCAAATCGTTGCTCCTCCCATCCTTTTGCTCTTACAATCTTACCGCCCCCTCTTCCGCAAATGTCCCTGAGCTCCAGGATGGGGAGAGATTAGGCTGGCCTAGTTCTATGTGATTGATATAGAGTCTCTGAAGTTCTGGATTGTGGTTTGTTGATTTTCTTTTGCAGTTTTGCTGCTCCTGCAATTCCCTTCACTCCATTCTGCTGGGCACTGTATGTCACCCCCTGGCCAGAGACAAAAAGCTGTTAAACTGGAGTCTTGTTGTAATAGCACATTCAAGGGTAGATGTAATAAGAGTAGGAAACCTCATTGAGGGAGGGGTCCATCACCCATTTGCAAAATGATTACTTTTTATCTGCTAGACTATATGCCCTCCCCTTCTGGTGAGATCAGGAAAGAACGTCTGTGAACTTAACCAGGTTTCTCATTACTTACTTGCAGACCTTGATGGAGGCCTATTTTCTCTGCTGTAACATGGTCTCCTCTCTCCTTGTTTCTGGTGTGGCCCTCCTAACCCATCTCTCTTGTTCATAATCCTTGCAATTACTGTGTTACATAGGTTTACTGTTGAGTGTCTCAATGTGGGCTGGGTGAGTTTGGTACTAGGAGCCACCTATGAGGGAGTACATACGGCGCTTAATTTTCTGGGTTTGGGATACTTCACTTAATATAATTCTTTCTAATGACATCCATTTCCCAGCAAATTCCAGTAATTCATCATTTTTGATGGCTGAGTAGTACTCCATTGTATAGATGTACCACAGTTTCCTTATCCACTCGTCAACTGTTGGACATTTAGGTTGATTCCATGACTTTGCTATTGTAAACAGTGCTGCTATGAACATGGTCGAGCTTGTGCTATCGAGGCGAACCTCTGCTGCATGGGGGGTTATTCCCAAAAGTGGGATAGCAGGGTCATACGGCATTTCAATCTTTAATTTCTTTAAGAATCTCCAGACGGCTCGCCAGAGTGGCTGTATGAGCCTGCATTCCCACCAACAATGTAGGAGAGTTCCCCTCTCTCCACATCCTCTCCAGCATTTGTCGTTGTTTGTATTGTGGATTTTTGCCATCCTGACCGGGGTGAGATGATATCTCAGGGAAGTTTTGATTTGCATTTCCCTGATGGCGAAGGAAGTGGAGCATTTTTTAAGATAATTGTTAGACATTTTAATTTCATCTCTGGTAAAGTTTCTTTGAAGTTCCAGGGCCCATTTTTTAATTGGGCCAGTGTTTTCCTTGGAGTTTAATATTCTAAGTTCTTTGTGCACTCTGGACAGTAGAGCTCTGTCAGATATGTGGTTAGTGAAGATTTTCTCCCATCCCAGAGCCTATTTTAATGAATTGACTCCATGTGAGTGCCCTGAGGCCCACACCTGAAGTGTCAAGCTGAAAGCTGAAACTGTCATAGAACTCATGGACAGAAACCACATGGTCATTTCAGATGGGTACATAGGATTTTGACAAAATTTCTTTATATTAAAAGTCCCAAAGATCTCAGGATATAAGTAGCATATCTCAATGCAATCAAGGCTCCATATAAGAAGCATATGGACAATATTATATTGAATGGGAAAAATCTTAAAGCATTCTCACTAAAATCAGGAACAACACAAGGGTGTCAACTTTTATTCAACATTCTACTGGAAGCTTTGGATGGTGCAATATGACAACAGAAGTAAATAAAAGAGACACAGAAATAGAAAAAGGAGAAGTCAAAGTGTCTCTATTTATAGATGGTCTGGTTTTATACAAGAGAGACACTAAAGACTCGACCAGAAAACTCTTAGAACTGATAAACAGTTCCCTCAAAGTAGCAGGATACAAAATTGAAATATGAAGTAGATAATTTCCAGTAAACAAACAACAAATATATCGAGAAAAAAATCAGGTAAGCAACTCTATTCATGGCATTGTCCAAAAAAAAGTACCTTGGAATTAATTTAATCAAGATGGGAAAGACTTTGGTCTAGTTTTTTCTCTATTACTGATATAAACATGAGACCAAACCACTTAGGGGGAAGAAAGAGTTTATTCTTACTTATATTCTTCATCAGCAAAACAGGACAGTTCATATCAAATTAGGGGCCAAAGGAATTTGCAGGTAAGAGGGGATATATTTTCTCACTTGCCAATATGTGCATATACCAAAATACTGAACCGTCTCTCTTCATCTTATCCACCTGTCAGTGAATGGATCCAGTCACCATTGGCCAGGTCTTTCCCATATTAATTGGTAGGCTCCTTCAGGCTTATTAAGGGTTTGCCTCAAATCTTCACAAATGTGTGCAAAGGTTATGTCCAAGTTTGTTGGACAGATTTCTATAATGAAATCTATGAAACTGATTAAACAAATTGAAGAAAACACTATATAGGATGGCTCTTGTGCTTATGGATTGCTAGGATTAATAGTGTGAAAACGGCTATCCTACGAAGTGTGATCTTCATATTCAGTGTAATTTCCATCAATTTCTGCTAATATTCTTCATAGAAATAGAAAAACTAATAGTAAAAATCAATCACATGAATGCAGAAAAGACCTCAGCAAGTCAAGATAATATTGAGAAAAAAGACTACTACTGGAGGCACCACTGTAACACAGTCATTGTAGTAAAATCAGCATCATATTGGCATAAAATAGATACAGATACAAGCCACACAACTACCACTACTTGAGTTTGACAAAAATGCCAGAACACACATTGGCAAAACAACAAATGGTGCTGGAAAAACTGGATGTCCACATATGGAAGAATGAAACTAGATCCTTATCTTTCACACTCATCAAATTCAAATCCAAATGTGTGAAGCAACTTATATATGACCCAAAGTGCTGAAACTGCTATGGGAAAATGTAGGGTACACTTCAAGATATAGATATATGAAAGGACTTTGTAAATAGCACTCAAATATGTAAGACATAAGGCCAATAATTGAGAAATGTGACCTTACAAAATGAAAAATCTTCTGTACAACAAAAGAAACTTTCAATTGAGTGAAAAGTCGGTCCAAAGAATGGGAAAAAAATCTTCACTTTCTACACATCTGCTGGAGGATTTGTATGCACAATAAATAAAGAACTTACAAAAATAAGCATCAAGAAAACAAACAAGCCAATGAAAAGACTATGGAAATGAACAGAATTCTCAAAAGAGAAACATAAATGGATAATGAAAATTTTACAAGTGTACAATATCATTAGGCATTAGGGAAATGCAAATTAAAGTTACTTTTAGATTTCATCCCACCCTATTAAGAATGGCTATCTTCAAGAAATAAATGAAAACAAATACTAAAAATCTTATTTACTATTGGCGAATGTGAATTGGTACAACCACTGGGGAAATCATAATAGATCTTTCAAGGGCGGTGCAGGAACAGCAAAATTGGAAGAAAAAAACCCATAATTCAGAACATCAGAGCCCCTACATCAACCACCTGGAACCAGGCCAGCCTAATCTCTCCCCATCCCAAAGTTCAGGGAAATTTGCAGAAGAGGGGGTGGTAAGATTGTAAGAGCCTAAAGATGGGGAGGAGCAATGATATGCAAGATACTCTACACACGTTGGGGCCAAAGTAATCATAATAGGACTTTGCATGACCTGCACACTAACCAACATATCATTGACCCCCAACGTCTAGCATGGATCACAGGCTCCAGGATCCTTAGAGGCAAAGGATTAACAGCCACAATAATGTTCCTATACTAAAGGGGAACACAAGAAAGAACTCTAGGCAATGCTATTGAGTCCTTAAACCTCATCAGAAGAGGAGGACCCAGAGGGAAGCTTGACATGCACACTAAAGGATGCTCCAGGAATGGGGGGAAGGGAACACTGGGACAAAGGGAGGGAGGGGGGAAAGGACAGGCAAAAGGGGGGGAGAGAACAAGGGAATCCAGGGAGGAGTGGAGGGAGGGAGAGGAATGGGGTACCTATCAAGTTTGTATGAGTGGAAAAAATAAATAAATAAAATGTGGTCAAATATAAATATTTATATCTACAGATTAGTGCTGCTCTCAACAATGGTCAGAGAAATAATTTTTATTAATTTTTTAAAAATTTTTTAAAATTATTTATTCAACTGTGTGCATATGCGTGTGTACGTGCGTGCGCACGTATGTGTGTGTGTGTGTGTGTGTGTGTGTGTGTGTGTCTGTGTATGTGTAGAACCATGGACGAATTCGCGAACCACCATGGACGCCTCCACCTCCTTCTGCCCCGGGATTCACAGGCTCCGCCCTACCAGGACCAGAAGCGCAGGCCGCCCCCGCTTCCGCCTGGCGTCTATACGTGGGGTCTAGGATCCGAACTCAGGACCTTCCGCCTGCAAGGCGGAGGCTTAACCCCTGAGCCACCTCTCCAGCCCATGTCAGAGAAATATTTTTAACTTAAATAAAGGGTTTGAAAACCTCAGAAGATAATTAAAAAGTTTATAGAATCAAATAAAAATTAATGTTCCTTATCTAGACACAGATAAGGAAATTCTGAAAATAAAGCTATAATGCTCAAATTTAAAATTTAGCCTAATAGTGTCTCAATGATGTACATCAAAACCTTGCAAAGCAAGTCAAACCCCAAAGCAATAGAAAGAAATAATAAAGATCAGGGCAAAATTTATGATCTGGAAACTAAAAGGATAACATATAAAACATCGATGAAAGAATTGGCTTTATTATCTTCATTGTAGTGGCTGCTGAGTCTGTGTGTCAGTTGCCAACATGCAGCTCTTTGTCCGTGCCCAGGAGCTACACACCCTCGAGGTGACTGGCCAGGAGATGGCTGCCCACATCTAGGCTCATGTGGCATCCCTGGAAGGCATCACCCCAGAAGATCAAGACGTGCTTCTGGCAGGCACACTGCTGGAAGATGAGGCCACCCTAGGCCAGTGTGGGGTGGAGGCCCTGACTACTTTGGAAGTAGCTGACCGAATGCTGGGAGGTAAAGTTCATGGTTCTCTGGCCCCCACTGGAAAAGTGAGAGGTCAAACTCCCAAGGTGGTGAAACAAGAGAAGAAGAAGAAAAGAAGAAGACTGGCCATGCCAAGCGGCAGATGCTGTACAACAGACGCTTTGTCAATGTGGTGCCCACCTTTGGCAAGAAGAAGGGTTCCATCGTTAACTCCTAAATCCCATGTAATCTTAGCTTTCTATAATAAAGTCACTATGCCCTGGCAAAAAAAAAAGAATAAAATAAAATATAAATAAATAAAAGAATTGGCTTTAGGAAAAATAAGCAATACTAACAAACTACCATACCTAACTAAATATGAATATGTGTGTGTGTGTGTATGGGGTAAATTAATAAAAAGTTGTTATAAGAATCTGGATGTTACAAGAGATTACAATGAAATCTAGGGGTTCATTAGGACTAATTTATAAACCTATACTCCTTAAAACTGGAAAATGTAGAAGTTGACAAATTCAGGACATATATGGCCTATATATAGTGTTTTTCTTCTGGGAATAGACTGACAAATCTTGTATATGGTCCCCAGTAACCATAGCAATTAAAGTAAAATAATGCATTAGAAAGTCAGGTTTTTAATGTCAACTTAAGAGAGACTGGGCTATATTTCTATTGTGTAACAACTCGAATCATACCATTTTGACAGGATGCACATTAAGTCTCAAGAAGTTCTTAAAACTAATAAGGTTCACCAAGACTCCCTCCCTCAGGTAAAAAACCAATAAACAACTGCTGAGAAAGGAAACTCTGCAATAAGCCAAGCTAGCTTTGAGTCATACAGAGAGCTCCACTCCAGGGATGTAGCTTTCATGAGTCATTCATTACCCATGCTGGAGTAGGCTTTTTGGTGATGTAGTTGTCTTAGATCTTCCCCATTCTTGTAAGTAACTTTCACTTTTACTCCTAAATGTAAACCAAATGAACTCCATTGCTTCATCAACTTAGCTTTAGTTTAATTGTTACTTTAGTCTCTTGTTAGTGTTCTCTTAGGGATGAATGGAAGTTTGTATAGTGCATTTCCAGGAAAAGTGACACAAAAAACATAAAAACTCAGTGAAAAACATACAAAACGAGTTCAACAATTCATAACAATCAAATAGATTGAAGCAGTAGAAAAGAGTCACTCAAAAAGAAAAGCTAAGGACTCTATCACTTTGCTGCTAAATTCTTTGAAACACTTAAATAGCTAACACCAATGCTCTTGAAACTGTTCCATATATGGGATAAAAAGCAGCATGACCATACTCACTGTATGAAGCCATTATCACACTGATTACAAAACCAGATAAGAACACAACAACAAAAAAAACCCTCAAACCCATTTGTCATTTGAAAATAGAAAAAATATTCTCAGTAAAATACTTACAAACTGATTTCAAGAACATGTTAAGAAGTTCATATACCTTTCCACCCGCCCACCCGGGACGCTCCCAATCCAGCGAGGACACACTGTGTGCCAGGTAAACACCCCCTACTCAACCCTAAGCCCCAGGTAACCCACTAGTCCCAGATCCTCCCATCAGCCAGTCAGAGCAGGCACTGCTCCAGGCTGGGGAGGACCCTTAGGCCACACCCCAGGTCCCCAGGTTAATTGCACCCCCCACCAGCACCTTTGCCCTTTCTGCCCAACCACCCGGGATGCGGGCAATCCAGCAAGGACACACTGTGCCCCAGACCAGGGAGGACACGCTGCTCCTCAGAATTAAACAGAGTCCAAAGAACACCCAAGCAAAGCTCTAGGGAACAAATGCCACACATCTGAAATCCTCTAAAATCATCCTATCACATGGGAGAGATTCTCCACATCCAGCCCAAAGATAAGTAAACCCACTTTTACCATCCTATTCCTTTCAATTATTAGTTACTGTAGAGTAACTTTTCCATATAGCCACCCCCAAAACATATACAACTTCAGGGACTATACCACTCACCCTCACATATCACCAAGGTACTAAATCGTAAAAGTGTAATACCATACTAAAATTCACCCCCTGTCCACCCCCAGTACAAACTGTATAATAGTCTCATCTAGGAAATAACAATAACAACAAGCATAACCAACACCAAGGCAAACACTAGTAATAACTGCCCTAGAGTAGTGATACCAACTAATTTAGTTCAGTCAAAAACACGTGAAATTGAAAGGTCTTAAGAGATAAAACAATGCCCAAGTCAAATTGCAAATCCATGAGAAACAAAACACAAGAAAACAAATCTCCCACTGAAAGAATTAACCCCATAATGATAGACTCCAACCAGAACAAATCCACAGAAAATAGCCCAAACAGCCTGACCCAAGATAACGACTTTCAAAGCATGATCATTACCATGATCAATACTATGAAAGAGGAAATCTGGGAGGAGCTAAATAACCGCATTAACCACACTGAAGAGGAACACAACAGACACTTGAAAGAGTTCACAAAAACAGTTCAAGAAACAAAAATAGGCATACAGCAGTTAAATCAGACTCAAGCAGAGTTTAAAACGAACTAAAAGACAAGTTATCCTCAACCCAGAACTCAACAGTCATATCAGCAAAACTAACGAAGCAGAAAATAGAATTTCACATCTTGAAGACAAAGTGGGAGTATTAACCAGCTCAATGGAAGAGATTGTTAAAGCCAAAAAGATACATGAGAGAAATATTCAAGAGTTATGGGACACCCTGAAGAGGCCTAAAATGCATATTCATGGAATACCAGAGCAAGAATCCCAAAATACCACACCTGAGGATATTTTTCAAACTATCATCAAGGAAAACTTTCCTCATCTAAAAAAAGAGAGGTCCATCCATATACAAGAGGCATTCTGCACCCCAAAAAGATAAGATCAAAATAGAAACTCGCCACGGCAAATAATAGTTAAAACACTCCACATTCAAGACAAAGAAATGGTGCTGAGAGCTTCAAGGGAAAAAGAAAATCACTTTTAAAGGCAAACCTATTATAATAACAAATGACTTCTCAATGGAAACAGTAAAAGCAAGAAGAGCTTGAAGAGATGTACTTCAAGTATTGAATGAGCAAAAATGTCAACCCAGGATGATATACCCGGCAAAACTATCTGTCATGATTGAGGGGAAAAGAAAAGTTTTCCAGCACAAAGACAACTTGAAGGCTTAATGTCTACCAAAACAGGCCTTCAAAAAATGCTAGAAAAGACTCTCAAGCTTGAAGATAAGAACAAGCATATCCAGGAGGACAGAAGGGAAGTATAATACCACCAAAACCTAAAAAGCCAAATAATACACTTACAAAAGCCACTAAACATAAATCATGTCCGGAATTAAAAGTACTTTCTCCATTATAACATTAAATGTCAATGGAATTAACTCACACAATCCAGAGACACAGATTACAAACTTGGATTAAAAATCACAACCATCAATCTGCTGCCTTCAGGAAACTCATCTCACCACAAAGGATAGGCACATCCTAAAAATAAAAAGCTGGTCAAAAATTATACAAACTAATGGAACCAGGAAACAGGAAGGGGTAGCTATTATGCTATTGGACAAAGTGGCCTTCAAGCTAAAAAAAAATCATAAGAGACACAGATGGATACTACATTTTAGTCACAGGTACAATTCACCAGGAAGACTTCACAATACTGAACATATATGCACCTAATACGGGCTCCTCCACATTCATTAAGAAAACACTACAGCGTCTAAAGAGAGAAATCAACCCTCAAACGATAATTCTTGGAGATTTCAACACCACCCCCTCAACATGGGATAGATCAACAGTCAACAACTTATAGAGACACATTGGAACTTAATCAAACTCTTACTGAAATGGACCTTACAGATGTCTATTGAACTTTTCATCTATGCATCAAAGAATACACATTTTTCTCAGCAGCACATGGAATTTTCTCCAAAATAGATCACATATTGGGCTACAAAACAAATCTCCACATATACAGGAAAGTTGAAATTCTAGCCTGTACCCTATCAGACCACCATGGTATAAAGCTTGACATCCGCAACACAACAAACAGCAGAAAATACAGTTATTCCTGGAAACTAAACACTATGATGTTGAATGAGAATTGGATTCAGGAATAAATTACAAAGGAAATTCAAGATTTCCTGAAAGTGAATGATAATGAAAATACATCTTATCAAAATCTTTGGGACACAATGAAAGCTGTCCTAAGAGGTTAGTTTATAGCTCTTAATGCCTACATCAAAAAAATAGAAACATCACAAATAAATAACTTAACAATGCAGCTTAAAGCATTAGAGACACTAGAGCAATCTGATCCCAAGAGTGGTAGAAGAGAGGAGATTAGCAAAATCAGGGGAGAAATATCTGAAATTGAGATAAGGAAAACAATACAGAGAATCAACCAGTCAAAAGACTGGTTCTTTGAAAAAAATCAATAATATTGATACACCCCTAGCTAAATTAACTAAAAGCAAGAGAGAAAACCCAAATTAAAAAAATTAGAAATGAAAATGGAGTTATCACTACTGATACACAAGAAATTCAGAGAATTATGATGTCATATTTCAAAAAATTATACTCTTTGAAATTTGACAACACAAAAAATGTATGAATTCCTAAGTAAGCACAACTTACCTAAATTGAATCAGGAAGTTGTGAATTATTTAATAGTCATATAACATATGAGGAAATTGATGAAGTAATCTCGAATCTTCCCACCAAAAAATGTCCGGGACCAGATGGATTCAGCACAGATTTCTACCAGACATTTAAGGAACAAATAACACCAATACTCCTTAAACTGTTCCATCAAATAGCAAAGGAAGGAACATTATCAAATTCTTCTATCAAGCTACTATCGTCTTAATCCCAAAACCTAATAAAGATACTATTAAAAAAGAAAACTATAGGCCTGGTTAAGTTCACAGATGTTCGTTCCTGATCATATACAACTGAGGGGGTATGATCTCACCAGAAGGGGAGGGCATATAGTCTGGCAGATGAAAGGTGATCATTTTGAAAATGGGTGACTGACCCCTCCCTCACCGAGGTTTCCTGCTTTTATTACAGCTACCCTTGAATGTGCTATTATAACAAGACTCCAGTTTAACAGCTTTTTGTCTCTGACCAGGGGGTGACATACAGTGCCCATCAAGATGGAGTGAAACCCATTGCAGGAGCAGCAAAACTGCAAAAGAAAATCAACAAACCACAATCCAGAACTTCAGAGACTCTATGTCAACCACATAGAACTAAGCCAGGCTAA
Source organism: Typhlomys cinereus (assembly GCA_023101885.1). Classification (NCBI taxonomy): domain Eukaryota; kingdom Metazoa; phylum Chordata; class Mammalia; order Rodentia; family Platacanthomyidae; genus Typhlomys; species Typhlomys cinereus. The sequence continues at coordinate 2,250,249 of JALPQD010000348.1, read as the reverse complement.
TCTCCCCCCATCCTGAAGCTCAGGGACATTTGCGGAAGAGGGGCCGGTAAGATTGTAAGAGCAAAAGGATGGGAGGAGCAATGATTTGAAGATTCTCCACACTAGTTAGGGCTGAAGCAATCATAATAGGACTTTGCATGCCCTGCGCAATGTCCAACACACTATTGACCTCACAAAGTCTAACATCGGCTAAAGGCACCAAGATCCTTGGAGGCAAGGGATTGACAGCCACAGTAGTGTTCCTATGCTTAAGGGGAACACAAGAAAGGGTTCAGGGAAATGCCACTGGGTCCTTGTACATCATCAGAGAGAAGGACCAAGAGAAGAGTTAGGCATACACAATAAAGGACTCTCCGGGAATTGGGGGGGAGGCACTGGGAGATGGGGAGGGAGAGAGGGGGAGCAGAGGGTTCGGGGGGAGGAGGAGGGGGGAGGGAACTGGTCTACCTATTAAGTTTGTATGAGCGGAAATAATAATAAAAATGTTAAAAAATTAAAAAAAAGAAAACTATAGGCCAATCTCTTGATGAACACAGATGCAAAAATTCTCAACAAAGTCATAGCAAATCAGATTCAAAATTATACCAAAAAGATCAAGTAGGCTTTATCCCAGGCACACAAGGTTGGTTCAACATATGCAAATCAGTAAATGTAATTCACCATATAAACCAGTTCAAACTCCAAGACCACATGATACCCTCGATAGATGCAGAAAAATCTTTTGACAAGATCCAACAGCCCTTTATGATCAAAACCCTACAGACGGTTGGAATGGAAGGAACCTTTATCAATATAATAAAAGCTGTATACAATAAGCCAACAGCAAGGATTATACTCAATGGGAAAAAACTTGAAGCATTCCCACTTCAATCAGGAACTAGACAAGGCTGTTCACTGTCACCACTTCTATTCAATATTGTACTGGAAGTCTTAGCCGAGGCCATAAGACAAGAAAGGGAGATAAAAGGAATTCAAATCGGCAAGGAAGATGTCATGTTATCTGTGTTTGCAGATGACATGATCTTATACCTGAGTGATCCCAAAAACTCCACCAGGAAACTCCTGGAACTAATACAGAAGTTCAGCAGGGTGGCAGGATACAAAATAAACGTACAAAAAATCATTGGCCTTCCTATATGCCCAGAATGGAAGAAGTGAAAAAGCCCTGAGAGAAACAATCCCATTTACTATAGCCCCTAAAAAAATGAAATACCTTGGTACAAACCTAACCAAAGAAGTAAGTGACCTTTACAATAAAAACTTTAAAACCCTAAAGAAAGAAATTACAGAAGACACTAGAAGGTGGAAAGACCTCCCATGTTCCTGGATTGGCAGAATCAACATCATAAAAATGACCATCCTACCAAAGGCAATATACAAATTCAATGCTATACCAATTAAAATCCCAAAGCAATTCTTTAAAGAAGTTGACCAAATAATCTCAAAATTCATATGGAGGCACAAAAGACCCAGGATAGCAAAGACAATCCTGAGTAACAAAAACACTGCTGGAGGTATTACCATACCAAACCTTAGTCTATATTACAAATCCATAGTTATAAAAACAGCCTGGTACTGGCTCCAAAATAGAGACACAAATCAATGGATAAGAGTTGAAGACCCAGATATAAGCCCACACAACTACAGCCATTTGATCTTTGACAAAGGAGCTCAAAAAATCCAATGGAAATAAACAGCATCTTCAACAAATGGTGCTGGCAAAACTGGATCTCCACATGCAGAAGATTAAAGCTGGGACCCATACTTGTCACCATGTATAAGATCCAAATGGATCAAGGACCTTGATATAAGGCCAGAGACTATAAAAAACCTTGGTTGAAAGGGTAGGGAACTCTCTCGAACTGATTGGACTAGGTCAACACTTGCTAACTGTTCTGCTATTCCACTTTTGGGAATAATCCCCCATACAGCGAAACTTCACCTTGATAGCACAAGCATGACCATGTTCATAGCAGCACTGTTTACAATAGCAAAGTCATGGAATCAACCCAAATGTCCAACAGTTGATGAGTGGATAAGGAAAATGTGGTACATTTATACAATGGAATACTACTCAGCCATCAAAAATGATGAATTAATGAAATTTGCTGTGAAATGGATGGAACTAGAAAAAATTATATTGAGTGAAGTATCCCAGACATAGAAAATTAAGCGCCATATGTACTCGCTAATAGGTAGGTAGATCCTAGTACCAAACCCACTTAATGACACACTGAAAGATAAATCTCTGTAATACCTACAGTAATTGCAAAGATTATAAACAGGAGGGAAGGGGAAGGAGGGCACCGCCAGAGACAAGGAGAGAGGGGATCATGCTACAGCAGAGAATACAGGCCACCATCAAGTACTGCAAGTAAGTAATGAAACATCTGGTTAACCTTACAGACTTTCCTTCCTGGTCACTTGCAACTGATGGGGTTTGATCTCAACAGAAAGGGAGGGCATAGAGTCTGGTAGATAGAAGGTAATCATCCTGCAAATGGGCGACTGACCCCCCCTCACCGCGGTCTCTTACTCTTATCCATCTACCTTTGAATCTACTCTTATAATACAACTATATTTTAACAGCCATTTATCTCTGGCTAGGAGGTGACATCCAATACCCATCAGGATGGAGCCAAGGGTGGTGCAGGAACAGCAAAACTGGAAGAAGAAAAAAAAAAGAATAACCATAATTCAGAATATCAGAGACCCTACATTAATCTCCAGGAACCAGGCCAGCCTAATCTCTCCCCATCCCAAAGCTCAGGGAAATTTGAGGAAGAGGGGGCGGTAAGATTGTAAGAGCCTAAAGATGGGGCGGAGCAACGATATGCAAGATACTCACACACGTTAGGGTCAAAGTAATCACAATAGGACTTTTTAAGACCTGCACAATTGCCAACATATCATTGACCCACCCAAAGTCTAGCATGAATCACAGGCTCTAAGATCCTTAGACGCAAGGGATCAATAGCCACAATAGTGTTCCTATACTAAAGGGGAACACAAAAAAGAACTCTATGCTACTGAGTCCTTATACCTCATCAGAGAAGTTTGACATGCACACTATAGGAGCCCCAGGAATGGGGGAGCATTTGGGAGAAAGGGAGGAAGGGGGGAAAGGAAGGGGAAAAGGGGGGAGGAAGCAAGGGGATCCAGGGAGAGGTGGAGCTAGGGAGGGGAATGGGGTACCTCTCAAGTTTGTATGAGTGGAAAAAATAAATTAAAAAAAAGAAGTTCATACACTATGACAAATCTGGATTCTTTCCAGTAATGCAAGGATGATATGACATATCCAAAGCAATATAACATAAAATATACAGAAGGACAGAGGTCACATTATCATTGGAATAGGAACTCTTTCAGAAAAATAGCAGGACACTAAATCAGAATAAATGTTCAACAGATTATCAAAACATCATCTCTGTATTTGCCAAAAAAGAGACCAAGAAAAAAATCCCTTGTCTAATAGCTATAAAAATTAAATAACCAGGAATAAACCTAATTAAAGACATCTGCAATGTAGTCTTTAAAACACTGAAGAGAAACCCAAAATAGACTTTCAGTGCAAATAGGTTGGTAAAATTGATATTTTAAAAATAGCTGTATTGCAAAAAGCAATCTACAGACTCAATTAGAGCCTCAACAAAATCCCAAGAACATTTTTCACACAAGTAGAAAGAAAAAATGCTAAATTTTATATGGAAGCACAAATGGCCCTGAATATCTGAAGCAAGCTTTAACAGAAAGAGAAATGCTATGGGGGTATCACAATACTTAGATTGTATAACATAGTCATAGTAACAAATCCAACATTATTCTCATACAAAAACAGAAATGGAATAGAAGAGTGTACCCACCAAAAAAATTCATGGTTACACCACAATTTTTTTTGTAAAACTGACAAAAATACATTAGAGAGAAGACAGTCTCTTTAACAGATTGTGCTGGAAAAAAACCCCGAACATATGCATGTAGAAGAATGAAGACAGATCCACATCTCTCACCTTGCAAAAAAGTCAATTCAAAGGCGATAAAATAATTTAATGAAAGATCTGATTATGCTGAAAAGTGAAAGAAGAAGATAGAGAGTAATATTTTAAACCACAGGCATAGGCAAAACTAACTGAAAAGGACCAATATATGACAAGAATTAACCCCAAGAAACGAGTTTGCATGAAATTTAAAGTCTTCAACACACCAAAGGAAACAATCAGCAGAACAGAGAAATAACAAAGGAAATAATCAACACAGCTAACCTGTATAATGGGAGAAAATCATTACTGGCTATCGATTAGACAGAGGACTGATATCCTATATGTGTGTGTATGTGCGTGTGTGTAATTTAAACAACTTGTTAATTCTAATAAAAATGTATAGGCTCTTTTTAGAAGATCAGTTCCATATTCATAAAGAGAAGACTCAGAGTCTAGCTTGGATGTGAAAAAAGGGGAGACTGGGGGAAAAGCGACAATGCTAAGGTGACTGACTCACCCTGTCAACCATAGTATTTATTAGGTGGTGCATAAGGAAATAGAAGACATCAGTGCCCTTAGGTCTACAGTGCAAAGACCTACAGAATTCTGTTAATACAACTGTAATTTTCTAATATGTAACTTATTGGTGAAAACAATTTCTTTCTTTTTTTTTATAGTTCTTTTTTTTTTATTTCAGCTCATACAAACTTATTAGGTACACCAGTTCCCTCCCTCCCTCCTCCTCCCCCTGTACCCCCTGCTCCCCCTCCCCACCCCTCTCCCTCCCCATCCCCCAGTGCCTCCCACCCCAATTCCCAGAGAGTCCTTTCTTGTGCATGTCTGATTTTCCTCTGGGCCCTCCTCTCCGATGACGTACAAGGACCCAGTGGCCTTTGGTGAAAACAATTTCTTAAGGATAACAATTCTCAGGAAAACATGTTTTGGCACACAAGCATTCTTTGATCCTGGTAAAAGGTCATCATGAGAATAGTTCTAGGTCCAGAGATCTTTCCTGGGAGTCCATGTGCAGAGCAACACTACATAATGTGATGTTTTCTCAGGCCTCCAGCTGCATGCTGCCAACGTTTACCAAAAAGGGGGGAGGGAACTAACTGTTGGTAATTTGTCCTCTGAGCTCCACATGTACACTGTGGCGTGTGCACACACACACACTAAATAATAAAACAAATTGTTCTATAATCCAGCTACGTTGTTTACCTGGCTATATGGCCAAAGAAATAAAGTCAGTACAAAAAGAGAAATCTCCATACTAATGTTCACTGCAGCACTATTCACACTACCTTTGATAAGAAACCAGCTTAAAAGTCCATTGACTTATGATTGCTGGGGAGATGGTCTCATTCAGTAGACTGTTTGCAGACCTGAGTTTGTTTCCTAGCATCCATGCAAAAAGCTGGGTGCAGCAGAACGCACCTGTAATCCCACCACTGAGGAAGCAAAGGATCTCTGAGACATGTTTTCCTATCAGTGGAGCTGAAATGATGAGCTCCAGGTTTAGTAAGTGTAATATGAAGAGTGATTGTGGAAAACACTTGACATTGACCTCTGGTCTCTACATGCACACACGCAACCACACACACACACACACACACACACACATACACACACACACGGATGAACATGTGCACACATGAACAAATACACACAAAAAGAACATACTCAAAACTATATGTGCATATAAACACAAATCTTTTCATTTGTCGGAAAATGGATGGAACTGAAGGACAAGGTTTAGGCAAAATCAGTCAGACTCAGAAAGACACATATTGCATTTTCCCCACATGAAGAATGCATGAAAATGGAATAAAAGTAGAAAGGGAACTGTTACATACTGGGAATGTAGCCAGGAAGAGGGGGAGAGAAAGCAAAGGGTAAGCGAGAGTAGACAGAGGACACGAGAATGCATTTTATATGTGTGTGTCTGTGTGTGTGTGTGCGCACGCGTGTCTGTGTGTGTGTGTGTGCGCACGTGGAAATGCCACAGAGAAATCCTTCACTTTGTACAATTAACACGTATCAATAAAAACAAAAGCAAATAGAAAAACACAATGAAGTTCCACTTACTCCTGGTAATAAAACCTGAAATAATGACATTTAATGATAATGTAGACAAATAGGAACTGTCACAGATTACTGATTGGTTTGCAAAAATCACATGGTCACTTGGAAAATAGACACATTTATGCAAAAAGTAACTTGAGAGTTACATTTCATCTGACACTTTTATTCTTAGACATATACCCAATAGAATTCTAAATGTTTGTGCATAAAATTTGTATATCAGTGCTCATAACAGCACCACCAATAGCTAAAAAAATCTAGAGACAATTTTTTCTATCATTCCATGAACTGAAGAATGAAAGAATATATCTGATATATTCAGACAATGAATAATCTTCATCCACAGGAAGCAATGTAGTTTGGATGAATGCTTCAACACAAATGAAAGAAATCATATTTTAAAAGCCATATGTGTGATCCTATTTATATGAAATGTCAACAATTTCCAACCGACAGAGAAAAAAATGTAGGTTAGTGTTTTTCAGTGACAGGGGATATGGAGAAAATGGAAAATAATTGCTAATATGTATAGGATTCTTTTTACAGTGATGAACAATTATAATCATGTTGATGATTATAGAATTTTGAATACATTAAATGCTACTGACTTGTATACTTTAAAATGAATTTTATGCTGAATATATTTCAATAGTGCTACAATTTAGAAAAGAAAAAATGCCACGGAGCAAAGTTTTGACATAATTTATGTAATGATTATAGAAATTCCTTTGTAACTAAATGGATCACTAGAATTTTTTTTAATGAGATGCATTATGTCTTTGAATGTCTAGGTGCTCTGGTATATACATGTATTTTATATAGTTAAAGGAATAAAATTGTAAGCAAAATGCTGAAATCTATAGCAAAGAAGGCGCAGGAGCCGGGGCTTTAAAGTCCATCATTTGTTTCACACAATGCTAGTTCATCTCAGGAGTCAGAAGCTAAGAGATACTGCAGAAAAATATTAGCATGTTTCCATATGTGGTGCAAATATCCCATCATTTGCATCAATTGTTTCTTTAAGAGATTGATGTTGGGTACAGCTGTGTACATGGGAGCCACTACCTTAGCCCTCCAAAATCCAGTTAGTCTTCCTGAGCTGTCCTGTTTTCTTTGTCCTAGAGTTCTTCCATGTACCTCTATGTAACTCCCTACGCCTGCTGGGATTGATGGAGCTAGCTCATACAATGCAGCCTAACCCGGCACCAGGGAGAACAGGAGGATTTGCTGTGCTCTCCCCCTGGGCTGCACCCTCCACCCCCCTGGCATCTGTCAAACTTTTGGCCTACACTGCATTTCAGCTAAAGACACAGCCAGTAATGCTCTATTGCCACGCCTGACTGCTAAGGCTCAGGCTGTGCATAACCTCAGCATCATGTAGTAGTGCCACCTGAGAGTGACCAGACAGCTGGAAGCTCACATTGCCATTTTTCTTAAGTAGTGTGCTGGCTGATCTTTTCTGTTGTGTGAGATAATATCCAAAGTCAAGCAGCTTAAGGGAGAAAAGAGATTTATTCAGCTTACTGTTCCAGAAGGGAGATACAGTCCACTGTGGCAGGAAAGGCATGGCTGGCTGGCAGGAATGGAAGCAGGTTACATCACACCCATTCCAGAGTTTGATTGCTGGAAGACTACCACTGTCAGAGCAGACCTCTCCTGGAAGCAGAGTGGAGCTTATTCACCTCAAGACCTACCCCCTGTGACTGCCTTCCTCCAGCAAGGCTCCACCTCCTAAAGGTGCCATGAAATTCCCCAACATAGGAGTCTGTGGGGGACACATTTCAAGCCATAACAAGCAGAAATTTCTATCAAGGTTCAAATGCACCAAGTTTTGGCCAGAGTTGGTTCTCAGTCCAACTGCCCAGTTGTAGATCAGAAGCAAAGCAACTACCCAATGTACAGAAGGCCCTGGATTTAATAATCTGCACATGAAATTTAAAAAAAAAACTGAGAGGGAAGAAGAAAAATAGTAAAAACACAAATAAGGACAAAGTAGAAGAAAAACAAAAATACAATGATTTTTTAAAAAAAACCTAGGTGGGGTACTTGAAAATTCAAGAAAGGGTAGATGATATTGTGCTATAATGATCTTCTCAACACTTAATACTCAGTCTCGAAATCTTCTTCTACAACAGAGGTAGAGGATCGCCGCCACACCCTGACAGGATGTGGCCTGGGGCAGTAGAAGAGCAGCGAAGTGGACAACAACGGCCACCAGAATGCAGAGTAGCACCAACCCAGCAAGGCTCAGCCAGAATCAAGCCAACCTAATCTCTCCCCATCCTAAGGCTTTGGGAACCTCGAAGGGGGGGGTAGTGAGACTTTAAGAGCCTAAAGATGGGAAGGTCCACCGTTGGACAAGACATTCCATTCAAGGCAGGACTGCTGCATCCAGGAACTCAGTACAATGAGACTTGTTCTAACCAGACCTGCCTAATGACTGACATAGAGGAACTCAAGAGAAATGAGAACACACAGTGGAAATCTTGGGGACTAAGGTTGGATGAGTGAAGGGAAATGCTCCTATCAATGGGGTGGCCTGAAGAGAGGCAACATGATATGCCACAGAGGCCTGAACACTCACAAGAGTAGACAAGCCAGAGGGAACCTGGGGGTCCATAGATGTGGACAGGCAGAAGGGTGGGAGGGAGTAGGATGGATTGATGGAGGGAAGGGAGAGGGGTGCGAGGGAAGGGGGATGGAGGAGAGCAATATGCTTGTAAAACTAGAAAAACTTAAGGATCTTCTCTCCAGGGTTCTAAGTTGGAATGTGCCAGGTGAGTGAGGGGTTGAGTGGCTCAAGGCTGCAGCTTCTTCAAATTCTTGCCGAGTTTGGATGGAATGCAGGTGAGGTCAGATGTTTCTTATCAGAGACATTAAAATGTTTACAGCCCCAGTTTCTCAATCCACACACCCAGGGACATGGAAAATGGAAAAGTTAAGGAAGATCCCTTTTGAGTTCTTATGATAATATAAATATATGATATTATTTTAATAATATTTTTAGGTTTTCTTTTCATTGAAAATTTCATATGTGTATCAACATACAGTGATCATATGCACTCACACTCCCCTTCCAGTTTATTCTGAACCCCGCCAACACTCCACCATCCCACAAAAAAAAAAAACCTTCTTGATGATTACACTTTGGACAGAATATTAGCTGCTCTAGGCATAGCTTTTTTTCTGGGGATTTCCATTTTGTGTAGCTAGGATGGGACAGTTGGTTAGGTGTGGTGGATCCTCATGTAGCTTTGAGTGGTGAGGAGGAGAACAGAGCAATTGAACCAAGTTCTTCTCTTGGCAGGAGAAAGGTCAGGGAAGCCTACTGATCTTTCAGTATGGTCCATTCAGACCTAGACCCTTAATGAAGACAAAATGCGAGAAGTCGGGTTTGGTGAACTACTGATTTCAGAGGGCATTTCCCTCACATTACAGCCATGCACATCACATGTAAAATTTTCTGTTACTTTGTGCCATGGATACTTCCCCATATTCTGCTCAGTCATTGCTGTGGGTTGTCCATGGGAACCATGAGATGAGTGTATGCCGGGGCTTTTGACCCTCTACACACATAAGCAGAGGAATTGAAAACAATAGGGTGCTTTTTGAAAAGAATCTTTGCTATGCAGCACTCAGAGTTTGTGGAAAGATGCAAGGAGTTTCTTCTCCAAAGCTGTTATTGTGCAGCTCCAGGTCACTTTTTTAACTTAAGTTTTCTATCTAGAAGGTGCAATCTTCTGTGTCCCACTGTGACTCTTTCCTTTTTGCCTTATGCTCCTTGGAGGAGATAATTGACTTTTCTACTTACAGTGCTAGGTGCCAGATGAGCTCAGGATGGCTTTAGACCTGCTAAATATCTAAGGATATTCGCAACTTCCTGATCCTTCTGCCTCCCAAGTGCTGGAATATAGAGGTATGCCACCATGCCAGACTGGCTTCTCTTGATGATTTTTTATTCTTCCTAAACTCTAGGTTATGCCAAGTTTTATTTTCTCTACTGTCAATTTCCAGCATTTTGCCATGGGCTTGTACTTTCATGTGAAATCATAAGTCTGTTTATTTTGTTTTTTTATCTAGTGTAGGAATAGACTACTGCCTTGTATTTCCAATCCTCCAATTTTCACATTCTACCATCTAAAGAACAGTCTTCTCAAAGGAAAATAAAAATCTATATTCATACAGCCTAGAGATAAGATGGTTAAATAGTTGGTTTTTATTTGACAGAGACAGGGAAAAGATAGAGATATGAAAGAGAGAGAGAGAGAAAAGAAAGGGAGAGAGAAAGAAAAAAATGTGGCAGGCAGAGGATAACTTTCAGAAGTTAGTTCTCTCCTTCAATGATAAAAACAAGAAGATATCTATATTTAACTTTATTTAAATGTACGCATTGTACATATGTATCCAGACATCACTTTGCCCTGTTAATATGCACAAATTTATGTATTTATATACTGCTAAAATAACAATTGAATAATATACTTAATAAGTATGCATGCAGATACATAAAATACAGTAGAATGAAATGTAAACGATTTCATTCACAATTGCATTTGGACATGTCAATATTTTTCTCTTAGTAATCAATAGAAAAGACAAAAGTTAATAAGACCACGGGCTGGGGAGGTAGCTCAGAAGTTAAAACCTTTGCCTTGAAAGCAAAACCTCTGAATTTGAATCTTCAGATCCAACATAAAAATGCCGGAAGGAAGTTGCAGCTATAATCTTCACTTCTGGCCCTGGAAGGCAGAGCTTAGGAAGCCCCAGGCCAAAGTAATAAGGAGGCTGATTAATCCATAATGATTCCCAGTGTCACCCTTGGGCCTCCATGGTCACATATTTTAGTGCCTAGTGTCCTCTGGAACAAACACACAGCATACAAACACACACACACACACACATGCGCGCACACACACACACAGAAAGAAAGAAAGATATACTATTTTATGGATTCATAGTTTTAGTAGCTTGGAAGAAAAGATATAGATCAGCAGACAGCACAGGTTCAGTTTCCTCAAAACCTTTGAGTTCAATCTTTGGGATTAAAAACAGCAGTGTTAACAAGTTAAAAGCAATTATGCATAGTGTATATTTAACTTGTCTAGAACTATTGTAAAGATTAATATGAGAAAGAAATCTCAAAATCCCCAAATATCCAATTCTCACATGAAAGCATTTGTCTTCATTACTACCATACATGTAAAACGCTTAAAATATGAAGAAACAGAAAATCATTAAATATTCATAGCTGCATCAGAGAATTGAGATACAAAGGAAAATTGCTGTTTCCCCAAACCGGAGCGGCTGGCAAAGAATACAGATATGCACAACTTACTATGTATTCGATTTCACAAGGAAAAGCTCTCATAGGAAGTATATGAAGTCAGCACTCACGGGAATATATTAAACTGCAATTTTGATGAATTGCTACAGAGTTCTTGTGAATGAAACTAAGAGCAAAAATTCCTAGTGTCCAGGCTTATGGGGACTTTGATTAGCATTACTCCTAGGACCACATGAAGATCTCACTACAGATATTAGAGGAAAAAAATGCACTTATCTCTGGTAAGCAGCAAAAAGTTAAAATTTTAACATATACTAAGCTTTCCACTATTTCTGATAAAGTTCTTCCAGTCCCGACTGATTCGATGTAAAAGAAATATGTGAATCCAGGTATGTGAATCCAGGCTAAGAGTCAATAATGAGAGAGGGAAGTATCCAATTAAAGTCACTTCCAAATCTCTGTGTTGTGTAAAGGGGAATCAGGAAAATCTATGAAGGCTGCAACATATGGGCATAAAACACAAAAGTCTGATAACTACAGGGTTGCACATCCATTTCCATCTCTATGCACTTTACGGCTACATCAGTTAGGATTGTGTGTTAAATCCTCTTTAAGAAACACTGTGGGGAAATCAACAAAACATTGCAAAAAACAACCCCCCTCTAAACACGTATGCTATGGATATTTTATCTTCTTACATAATAGCTGAAGCAAGATTAAATACAACCTAAATTTCTCCCATTGAACAAACCAGCACGGAAACTAGTTTTGTCCAAGTCCATACAGTTTGCCTGTATGGTTGTTGATACATCCATAACCAAACGGCCTAAGGGAACAAGGAGTTTTATTTTGGCTCATATTTCTTGGTTACAGTTTCTTGTTCAGCTTGGTAGAAGAGCTCAAACCAATACTAAGAGCTATGGGAACTGGCAACACCATAGCCCTATAACCACAGGACTATTGAAAGAGACAATCCTTATTTGCTAGACCAGCATGTCTAGCCAAGTATACCAAAGGATGCCAACTTCCTCAACCAGTTCCTCACATCTTATTCACCTGCCAGGATCTAGTCCCATCTGCCATGTTGTGGATATTCCCCATTAATTAGACAATATCCTGCAGGGGCTTAACTCAACTACTACTTTCTCACAATTGTGTCTAGTGCTCAGAGCCCTCAGTTGCCAAGTTGACACTAATCTAACTGTGACATCAAGTAAAGGCGAGAGTCCATTTAAAAGACTTCTGTCCATGAAAGATGGAGAAAATACCCACAACTACATGCACTAACTTCTTCTCAGTCCAGTACTTTAATGGGTAGGATACAACAAATTCTACCTTCCTTTTGAAGGTTGAAGGACTTCTTTCATGTATAGTGCTAAAGAGCTTGTCTTTTAATTCCCCATGCCTAACGAATAACAGAGACAATGTTTTTGGAGAATTTCCTCCCACACAAGGAGGGTAGTCGACCATGAGAACATCTTCAGTTGTCATAGTCCCTGGAATCAGTCCACTTTCAAACTTACCATGGAAAGGACTTGACCTTGTGCTTTTCCAGAAACATTTGCAATAGCTAGCTGTAGTTACGATCTCTAAAAATTCAGCATTTGGGGGCAAATAAAAACTCCTTTTGACTAAGTAGAACAGTAGTCTCCACGTGTCCTTGTGTGGCTTTCTTATAAAACAATAACAACCTTGCAATCTCTGAGGCCAAAAAAGGGGAAGTTTTCTGCCAGCATTAACAAGAAGACAGCACATTGTACCCTATCATCCTGCTTTGCTTCCGAGAGAAATTTCAACAATCTCCTCTTAGAAGGTACCTACAAGGACTCTCTATGCCTGGGAGGGAACAGGGCAACTCCCTGGGCCATTTCCACCGGATTACTTCACTGATAATTCTGTAACTTTTTCTGTAAGGTAGTATAGGAATTTCTTGCCCGGAAAGGGAGGATGGATACTCTCTGCACTTCCCTCCCTGGCTTGTTACAATGATGTTCCCATCCACGCTATCACTGTAAAAATAGGCCACGGACTCCTGCCTGCGCAAACAGAAGACAAGCCATTCCCTGTACCCTCTGTCCTGAGTTCCTTAGAGATAAATCACAGCTATCTCAGGGGAAGGGAGGTGGATGGACATTTCAGTGCCTGAAAGATAAAGTGGATAATTTCTGTCCCTTCCTCCTTAACTTGATTCATTGACAATTCCATACCTGACATACCCCCTCAAGGATGTATGAGACTTCTGTCCACTAAAAGACGGGAGCTGAAACTTTCCTTGGTCGGCTCTAGCCATTAAGTTCACATGTTCCAGTACTTCCTAGATATATATGCTGCATATATTGAACACTCCCAATTTCTAGCCTTCACCTAAGTGACTGATTCTTAAGTTGCCTAGTTTTGCATGTTGATGAAGTTGTGAATGTCTTATTCTACAGAAAATGATACAGGGACAGGGACATTAAAACTGGCAACCATGCATTAGCTCTCTCCAAGTTCAAAGTTCACAGTATGATTAAAAACATGTGAGCACTCCAGACACTCTTCTTGCTGTAGGTTTGAATAAGAAGGTGAACCTGATTCCAGGCTGCTCTACAAGACAGAAAGAACTGGAGCACGTGTCTAGCATGACGACCATTCTAGCTATTTCTCAAGAAAATGATTTACATCACATCTTCTCAAGGCAATAGGGTAACTTGATAGCAATTATTAATTTCATGGTGTCCTATAGATACAGGATGCGGCAAGATGGCAGGTAAGATCCTCCAGTTATTGTCATCTCCCAAATAAACTAGTTCGAGTCACACACCAGTCCACCTTTCACAAAACCCAAGTAAGCCAGACAAAAGATCATGGGATCTGGACTTACTACAATCAAAAGAACAGATAAATTGAAATGGCAGTATGAAAAGAGCTGCTAGCATCATCCTTCCCTTAATTCAAGCAGTATAAGGAAAGATGTCTCCTGCTTGGAGGTCGGAAAGGAATCTAAGTGCAGGTTTGTGAATTAAAACAATTCTAGGTTCCCATGATGACTCTTGGTACTAGGAAGAACCTCACAACCTGTACATCCAGGCCACAAAGAATGAGCTACTGGAATTTCATTAATCAGGCTGATGATTATCTTACAATCTCTTCTTCAACTCCAGGCATCAGAATAGGGAGAAAGATGCCATCAGAATAGGGAGAAAGAATTGGCCCACCATGGTCAGCCCAAAACAAGCCTCCTGTTTCCAAATCAGAGATCACAGATGGAGCCCATAGACATGCATCAGAATCTCATGGAGCCTGGCGTGTCAGAGGGACAGAGCTTGATTTTGGCCTATACCTTTGATAGTCTTGGAGTGAGCCTGAGTCTGACACTCCCTAAAATGGCATTTGGGTCCCCTGTGGCTGTGAGATGCAGTTGAAACCCAGTTCAGCACTCAGTTTTGGTAAAAAGGCTTTTCTTCCATATCAGTTCCCTAATATCATGCATGCCGTTTCTGTCAGCTGCCTGGCTGACAATGGAGACAAGACTCAGAACCAGGAAGACACCCACATCCTGGTAGGAGGGATTCTTGTTTAGCATTGCCAATAGCTATAACATAGGCTATGGTTCTAAGACTCACATACAATCAGAGCTTATCATTAGCCTTGGAGGACAAAGAGCCAAGACTCATCCAATTTATGCCAACATCTGACAGCATAGCCTTCATTAAGGGTAGGGCTGAGTAGATTATACAGAACTTTCGTTGGGCATTCAGTACTTAACTAACAAAACATAGATGTAGAAAGGTACTAAAGATACACTCTCAAAGTCAGCGTATGAAATGAATCTTTGTAACAGTATGGTGTCAGGCACAGATCCATGGCTCCAGTCCCCAAGACTTCTATTCTGGGCAGCAGCATCTAGGGCTGGTGCAGCAGTCTTAGGCAAGAAGTAGGAGGTAAACAATTAAGAAAACTGAAGGTCTTGCCTCTACCTCACTACTACTCTGGTCTTGGTAGGCTGTGAGATCATGATATAGCATAGTATTATGACATATGACCCTTCCACGATGATTCTGCCCAGAGTTGGACAGAATTCCACAGTACTGACAATAAACTAGTAACTGTGAATGAAGCACTTGTGTCTACGTCAATCCCAGGGAGAGAACCTGAAAGTACAAACGACATTGTTTAGGCACTCACCTAGTTCATGATGTCACAGCTCACCATCTGCAAATGTGAGACACATCTGGGCCTGAATCACTATTAAGAACTGAAAAAGTGGCAATACAACAATAGCATACTCGGCAAATTGAAAGTAGGGTCTAAACCAGTGGTAAAAGAGTAGAACTGAAGCTGGAGATACAGCTTAGTGGTAGAGTACTTACCTAGCATGTATAAGGCCAAGTTTTTAATCCCCATCGCTGTTAAAATAAAAACAAACAAATAAACTTCTAAGAAACAGTGGGACTAACCATATTTTAAGAGAAAACAAAAACCCTGTTTAGAATGTCTGCGAAAAAAGTCATAAAACCAACATTATGAAGACTAGAAAAAACAATCATTCAGCGATCAGATAATAGCAAGCTAGCATTCACATTTCCTTTGTTCTCCTTTTTTCATTTCTAAGGATTTTTCACATTTTAACATCTTGAAAATAAAATATTTTTATTTATTTTTCTACTTTTTAAATATTTATTTTAGTGATTATATTAATTTTTAATTTTTCTACTTTTATAAGCATATTGAGTATTTACCCCAGATTCCCTCCATCCCTCCTCCTTTCCATCCCCTCCCTTCCCTTCATCAATCCCCCCACTGCCTTCCACCCACCCACCAGTATGCTTCTATGGATCCCAGGGTTCACTTTGGCTTTTTTTACTTCTCTGGGGGCTTAGGCCTCCATGGTATATATCAAGTTACCTCTCTTCAGGCCACCCCACTGATAGGGGCATTTCCCTTCACTCATCCAGCTTTAGACCCCAAGGTTTCCACTCTATGTTCTTATCTTTCTTGAATTCCTAGGAGTCTATAGGGGCATATTGGTATGTCAGTCATTGTGCAGTCTGGGAAGGACAAGTACCGCTGCCGTGGGCTCCCAGGTGCAGCAGTCCTGTCTTGAGTGGAATGTCCTGTGTAACAGTGAGCCTTTGAAATGTATGTTTTAAAATTCATAGCTTATGTTAGATTAATGAGTTGTCTTTTCTCTCAGTGTTAACACAAAATAAAGGTGAAGTTAAAATGTATACTAACTCAAATGTTCTAACTCAATTATTTGCAATATATATTTTCTGCCAGTATGTAAGTAGTCAAAGCAGATAGCAAATTCAAAACAATTTTAACTATTATGTGATTTAACCAGCTGTAATAAACAATACTTATATTTTATTGTATTATTATAATAAAGATTGTGTGTAATGGAAGTTAATGCTTGATGTCTAATTGTAAGAGAAATTTTTGATAGTATGTGTGAAAGTTGTTAGGTTTAGGGACAATGATATGCAAATGTATAAGTGGTTGATGAATGAAACAATTGCAAAAATAAGAGAATATCTTTCATGATTGGAATACTGATGGCCAAACAAAATAGAATAAGTTCACACTCACCAACACTCAGAAAATATAACTTAATGAATGAAACAGATACTTAGAAGCTGCTTATTCTTTTAAAAAGCATCAGTTCCTCATTTGGGCTCACATAATAACTAAAAGCACAACAGAAGCCTGACAGTCCTATTTTGATTTCATGCTGCTATCTTTACTTTGACTGAAGGCACAGAGAGAACTCATTGTCTTTAGCCTTGAATTCCGGGAAGATCAAAACCTCTCAGGAGAGGGTAAGTTTCCATGATTCAGAGGCCTGCACCCTGGAGCAGAAATAATGATCTTGTAGGAACTAGATTGATTTCCTCAAATAATCATGACAACATGACTTTTTCAAACCTCCTCCCGTGCAGAACCAGAATGAGACAATGATCAAGCAGATCACCTTCAATCAGGACTGCTTAATTATGCCTACCTCTTGCCCCCTGCCATAATTCTTCCTCTATTTAAATTAGAGCTTATATCAGTATCTCAAAGTATGGTTTGGGAAAGGGTATCACTGAACCATTTTATCTGTTCTTCCCAGAATCATCACATTGAATAAGTCTCTTTTCTGTTCATTTTATTGTGAATCTGTCTCTTTCATTGATGTGTGGGAAACAGGTAGGTGAGACTAGCCTGCTGGAGTTGCTGAAAGTAGGACTTTTGTTCTAAAAATTCTGGTCACCTGAACTTCCATTGCACACTCACTTGTTCGGACCATTCTAAAAATGTGAAAATATCAAGTTTATTAGGATGTTGTCATAGTTGGATACAGATGTCAATTTACCAGCTGACGGCTTGAGCTCTAAACATATTTTTAGAGAATTAGTAGTTGAGTTAAGTCTACAGCAAAGCTGAAAGAGATTGTGTAGTTGATTGGGATGCCCCAGCCCATGATGGGTAGGACTAGTCCCCAGGCAGGTGAATAAAATAGAAGGAAACATTTGAAAACTTTGGCATCCTTCGATATACTTGGCGAGACATGCAGGTCTGGCAAGTAAAGATCACTTCTCTCTCAGCTATATGTGGCTTGCTTGCCAAGCTGGACAAAGAACTGTAACCAAGAATTGTAAGCCAGAATAAACCCCTTATTCTCCTAAACTGTTTTGTCATGATTTTAACAGCACCAATGCAGGCTAACTGTGACAGATGTGTAGAATGGTATCTGCCTTTAATGTTGAATGAATGCTTCGAGAATAGCAAATTGACATGGCAATTTTGCACCATTTTTCTTGAATATCCTTAAGAATGGATTCAGAAAATTTTTGAAGCATTTATACTTAGAACAGTATTTGTTCTTCCAGAATTTACACTATAGAGATCTAGGTAAATGAACACAAAGGTATTTATTACTCTGTGTGTGTGTGTGTGAGAGAGAGAGAGAGAGAGAGAGAGAGAGAGAGAAAGAGAGAGAGAGAGAGAGACAGAGACAGAGACAGAAACAGAGAGAGAGAGAGAGAGAGAGAAATGAATCATGGGATGCAACCAAAATGTTCAGCAACAGAATAAATATTTGGATATGTTGTTTCATGGCTCCAAAACATATATATGTATGTTCTACAATTGTCTTTGAATGTGGCAAGAAACATTGAATGAAAAAAAAACCAACTTCAGAAGATAATGAAACAGGATGAAATATTGATAAAAGCCCATTTCAGCTCCCTCCCTTCCACCGGGACTGAGATAAGAGGCTGCTGTGAAAAAGCTCACGAAAGATGAAAGTCCAAGCTTCTGCCCTTCACAAACATCAGTTTTTCTGGAGTCTGATTACCTCAGCATCCATTCCTGCTTCCCTTCCTTAGCAAATAGAGTAGATAGTCATCTAGGAGACTGTCACAATACTTGGGTAGATTATTGACCGACAGGGCTCCCCTTTTTTTCCTTCTGTTTAAGCAACATGTATATATAAAATGTATGTAACCCATCTTTTGACACTTCTGGCTCATGTTTTTTTAAAAATTTATTTACTCTGTGTGTGTGTCAGAGAATACCGTGTGTCCCTGTGGAGGACCAAGGATGACTTCAGGAGTGTATAGACCTCCTTTTTGTTTGGCTCCCAGGCTCTGCCCACCAGTGCCGAGAAGTGCAGGTTGTTGCTATTTCCACCTAGCATTTTTATGTGGGACCTGGGATCCGAATTCAGGACCTTTTGCTTAGGCAGAGTCTTAATCCCTGAGTCATCTCTCCAACCCTGGTTTGTGATTTTTTTAACCAGAGAGCTGGGGTCCTCTGGCTAGAGTAGTAAAACTCGGCTTTTTCATCAATATTCTTGTGTCTGGGGCTTCTGTTCTTGGCAGGCAGTCACCCCATAACAATAATAAGACAAAATTTGCATTTAAAGTATAGAAAATTTAGGTTTATAAGACATCTCAGGGCTGGAGAGGTGGCTCAGGGGTTAAGCCTCTGCCTTGCAGGCGGAAAGTCCTGAGTTCCGATCCTAGACCCCACGTATAGACGCCGGGCGGAAGCGGGGGCGGCCTGTGTTTTTGGTCCTGGTAGGCGGAACCTGTGAATCCCCGGGCAGAGTAAACAAGGAGGAGGTGGAGGCGGTCCATGGTGGTTCTCGAATTTGCCCGTGCTTCTACACACACACACACACACACACACACACACAAACTTGAATAAATAAACAAATAAATAAAAAGACATCTTATCATTCTATTGTATGTTTGTTGATAATGTGATCATCAAGAAATAAATTTCTTTAATATTCATCAGAGGAAATTTATCTAGTTTGATAAAACTATGCAGTCTAGATAAGACTAAAAACAATATTAGCTTTAAAAAGTGGAAAATGGTGACATTCTTAATAGTTCTACAATATCTACCCGGGTCAAAAAAACCCAAAGACATCCTCCAGAAATCTCAGGATTAGGTCATTGGAGAAAATTATTTTTTATGAAGTACACTTTATGGGTCATGAAATATACAGTGTACACTTGTGAATATATACATATCATTAATTTTTGTTTATGCAAATTGTTTTTCTACAAAGTTCTTAACGTTAAAATGGTACAGAGGAGCAGGGTTTATGCTAGAGAATAAGAGTGGATTACCTTATTGGTAAAATTTTGTTACCTTTTCAAAAAGCTTGAATAAAAGCGTTGATTCTGAATGTAAGTCATTTAATACTTCTAACATCGCGAAATATCAACTAAAATTGTTTTGCACGTCATTTTTAACAAGTGAATTTGTATAAATGAGTTAAGCAAAAGTACGTGGAAAAAGGCAAAGGAAATGAGTAGTGTTTTGCTGAGACAAAGAGGGGGGAAACAGGTGAAGCTGATTTTCTTAAAGTCGCTTTGGAATTTTACACATTGCGCAATGGGGGCGGGAAAGAGAAAAACTATCCTCAAGATGAGAGTTCACAAAACTTAAGTATAAATTGGTTTTAAATAGCAGATTTATTGAGCATCAGGGCTTCGCTCCGGTCCTCGATCCGTTTCCTTCAAACAATTCGCTAGACAAGCCTTTGCATATAAAGAACCCTGTGAGAGCCTGGAGCAAAGGAAAACACAAATTCCTGAAAGATGGAAAGCAGATGGGATTAAGGGCTCTGAGGCAGAGTTGGAGATGGGGGTGGGGAACCTGGGGCCCCTGAACTGAAAGGAGGGATCGCAGCAGCAGAGGGAGAGGTGTTTGATTGGAGGGAGTCTGGGCTGCTGATCTGGGGGAAGGGGCTGGCCGGGGCAAGAGAGACTCCTACACCTCTAGCGGGGCCGTGGAATGGGCGAGAAGGTTGCTGGGCGGCGTTAGGCAGGAAGGGGCGGCCTCTCGCGGGGCAGGAAGCTGCGCTAGGAAAAGAGGGAGGAGACTGCGGTGGCAGCGCCGCTGCTGGGAGCTCTATGTGGCCCAGGTGCTGCTGCCTTCGACACCCAGGCGGCGGGCAGGAGAGTCGAGCGCTTGGGACGTCGCCGCTGCCTCCTTCGCCCGACCCGCCGCTCGACCGGAGCGGCGCCTCGCCGCGGAAGCCTCCGCGATCAGCCCCGGGGAGCACTTCTCCGGCTGACCCGCCGAACATCGTCCTCCGCAGGCTCGCCGCGGAGCCAGTACTGTCGGCTGCGGGCGCTTGAGCCCCACGAACACCGGGCAGGTGAGCGAGCGCGGGAGTGCGTGCCCGGGGCTGGGCTGGGTTGGTGCTTGGCAGCACAATCGAAGGGGATGCTAAGATTTGAGCGAGGGAAACTCCGAAGGGAGATTTGGGGGGCGGGGCAGGGAGCAAAGAACACCAGGATCTTATACAAAGGTGGCCAGAAAGAGAAATAGATTTGTAATGGGATGCATAAAGGGAAGATGTGGATCGCTGGGAAGAAACATGAAGCGAGCCTAGGCAGCAGAAGGGATGAAGAGCAGAGGAACCGGCGCGGGAGACATCGAAACTGCATGTACGGATATGGAAACATAGCCAAGGCAAGAAATGGGGAATGTGGACGGGGCGGCAGCTAGGATGATAAAAGGGAGTCAGGGAATTCGCAGAGAGCCAGTTCCTCTGGCCCGGCTCTCTCCATCACAACTTCCACAGCTACTTCGGCTTCAGCTCTGTTCTGTAAGCCAAACAAGCCTGGAAAGGAGTTACGTAGGCGGCCTTCCAGGAGTGTCTTACAGATGATTCTGCCCTGGACATATGTATAACTTGTGCAGCAATGTATTTGCCACACGGGCATATCCCAAAGCAGAGAAAAAAATCACAGTTATATTAATTACATAGAGTGTTTCTCTCTAGTCTCTTTCCTTGCTTTGCAGGTATGAAAACCCCTCAGGAAAAGACATCTGCAAGACCGGAAACCGAGGAGGCTACAGGTCACCATACTGTATCAACTACCATTAAAAAGAAGAAGACTTCGCAGAAGAAGCAGAGGATCAGACATCCCTTTCAGAACCAGAAGACCATCGTGGGCTGCAGGATTTCGCATGGCTGGAAGGAAGGAGAGGAGCTCATCTCGCAGTGGAAGGGAACTGTTTTGGCTCAGGTGCCTATAAATCCCTCCCTGTATCTGGTGAAATATGATGGCATCGACTGTGTCTATGGACTGGAACTTCACAGGGATGAGAGAATTTTAAAGCTTAAGGTCCATCCTAATAAGATGGCATTTTCTCGAGTCAGAGATATGCGCCTTGCAAATGCCATAGTAGGCAAAGCCGTAGAACACGTGTTTGAGGGGGAGCACGGTTCTAAGGATGGATGGAGGGGGATGGTCCTGGCCCAAGCGCCTGTCATGAAAACCTGGTTTTATATTACGTATGAGAAGGATCCCGTTTTGTACATGTACCAGCTTCTAGATGATTATAAGGAAGGAGACCTCCGCATCATGCCAGAGTCCAGTGGGGCTTCATCTGAGAGGGAACCAGAGGGAGTTGTGGATGGTCTGATAGGCAAACATGTGGAGTACACTAAGGAAGATGGCTCCAAAAGGACAGGCAAGGTTATTCACCAAGTTAAAGCTAAACCTTCTGTGTATTTCATCAAGTTTGATGATGATTTCCACATCTATGTCTATGATTTGGTGAAAAAGACCTATTAGTATTAAATTTGCAAAACGTGGAGTCAAACATGTAATTTTTACATGTGTAAAAAAAGTCTTTTTTTTGGATTCCAAGTCTAAGGGTCTCAGATAGTCTAACATCTTTGCCAGCATAATTGTTGCTTATTTCTGAAAAATAAAAGATGTGGACGTTGTGTGTAAACACTTTGTTTTTGTTCCACTTTGTGGGAACGATGGTTTTGTTTGGTGGATGGGGCGAAGAGGACCAGCTGCCAGTTCAGCCTTTGGATAAAGTACAGCCACTATCCCAATCAGTCATGTAAAAATGGAATGGGAATGATCTGGTCTGGGGAAGGGTAGGAAAAAGGGAGTATGGGAGAAAGAAAAGGGGGTGACTGCTTAAGAAGAGGGATCTTCCTGGAGAAGGGATGGAGTTTGAGGGAGAAACATACTATTGGGAAGGGAGCGAAGGATACAATAGAAGAAACGGAGTCGAGAAGGACGTGAATATTTTCAAAAAAGATCCAGAGTAAGGGTAAGAGAGAAGGGAGCAGTGATCTGGGGAGAGGCTGAAGAGCATAAGAAGAGGACAGTGGAGGAAGAATGAATTGATGTGGGAAGAGATGACCGAATATTCTATAAAAGAAATGAGAGGAGGGGCTGGAGAGGTGGCTCAGGGGTTAAGCCTCTGCCTTGCAGGCAGAAGGTCCTGAGTTCGGATCCTGGACCCCACGTATAGACGCCGGGCAGAAGCGAGGGCGGCCTGCGTTTCTGGTCCTGGTAGGGCGGAGCCTGTGAATCCCGGGGCAGAGTAAGCGAGGAGGTGGAGGTGTCCATGGTGGTTCCCGAATTCGTCCGTGGTTCTACACACACACACACACACACACACACACACACACACACACACACACGTGCACATACACACTCACAATTGAATAAATAATAAAAACATTAAGAAATGAGAGGAAATAATAATAAAAAATGAATTAATAAAAACAAACAAACAAAAAAAGAAATGAGAGGAATGGGGTCAAGGAAGAAGAGAAGATCCTGGAAAAGGGTGAACTTTTAGCAAGTTTTACACTGCTTTGGCTGAAGAAGGCAAATGTAGCAGAGATTTCCCAGGATTTTGACTAGATAGACTAGACAGTAAAGAGCTAAGTTTGCAACTTATAATGCTCTTTTATTTCAGGAAATTTGTGCCACGCTTACCAAGGGGTACCTCAACACTTGGGCTATAACACACTAACGTGATACTTCATAAGCTCTGACCTATGAGCTGCCATCTTCTATTTTGACACAATACAGTAAATCTAGGACTTGAAAGTCATAATTCATTTCCTTTATTGTTGATAAACAATACTTGTGGAATATGAGTTAGTGGGGCTCTCAGAATTTAAGATATATGCACACACACACATTCTGGGGGAAAAAATGAAACCCTGATAAACCCTAATATAGGAGACCAATCACTGTCCTTCCTCTTTTGGAACATCTCCTTCCAAGGGAGGAGAGGCATCTGATGGAGAAAACTTGGTTATCTTTGCTTCTGTCACAACCGCCTGAACCTACAGGTGGCTCCATACAGAGCTCAAGCAGAGAGATGTCCTCTACTCCTAAAATCCCCATGCTGGCTAGCCCCTTAGCAAAGTCACTGACTCCTGGCATCTCCTTGGAACTTCATGGCCAATCTGCCCCCCCCCATTACTCCCAAGTTGTGGTGAAACTGTGGCGGGTATTTGTGTAGCTCTTTATTTCCAGGTAGTACATATGCCATGGGCAGTAGTGCTGGGAACTGTGACTTCATATAACTAATTCCTTCAGTGTGCGCGGTTACATGGGGGTGGAGGTCATGGCTGATGGGAAAGGGAAGTGGCCACCTCAATAAAGTCCCTTAAAATGGTGGCATCCAGAACAAATATCTGTCTTTTCTTCCTCTTTATTTCATCTTTATCTTCCAGAAGTCTCTCTCCCAAACGTGTAACGTTTTCAACCATGCCCTTCTTCACCTGCTTCAAAGGAAAGGAATGCTGTTTAACTGCTGCTGCCTAATCCCTTCCACACTCACACTCCATACAAAACAGGGGGAGGGTAAAACAAGAAGCTTCCATGAGGTAAGATAAGATGGTAAATGTATGTTGCAGTCCGCCTGCGTGGTTGCTGATAAATCACCAGCAAAAGGCTTAAGGGAACAAGGGGTTTATTGTCTCTTACAATTACTGGTTACAGTTCTTAGTCCAACTTGACGGGAGCGCATGCACCAACACCAGGGATGAGGGAACTGGCACACCATCTCTACCTAATAGCTGAGAGAGGGACCATCCTTACTTGCTAGACCAGCATGTCTGGCCAAGTGTACAAAAGGATGCCGACTCTCAACCAGTTCTCCACAATTTATTCCAGGGCCTAATCCCACCCATCATGGGCTGGGCCTTCCCCATCAGTTGTTAGACAATCTGCAGATTTGCTCTGGGCCCAACTCAACTACTAATTCTCCACAAATGTGCCCATAACTAAAACCCTCAACCATCAAGTTGACACCTGTGCTTAACTCAAACCCTCCACCATCAAGTCGACACCTGTGCTTAACTCAAACCGTCAACCATCAAGTTGACACCTGTGCCTAACTATGATACTCCACCCCTTGTTAACTTGACACAAAAACATAACACTTTAAACTGTAACCTTTAATCCTTGTCCTCATAGGTGTTAAAAGTTATCTTAAAAATATAAATACATTTAATTTTATTAATTCTAAAAGTCCAAAATTAAAAATTTCTATAACCCAATTTAAAATGTCAGTCATTAAAGTTCAATTATTAAAATGTTGGAACTGAAAGTCTTTCTTTAAATATCCCAAATTTTTTAACTGTAGGAGTCTATCAAGTCAAATTAAGTTAAATACTCCAACACAGGTAAAACATCAAATTAGAAGTATCTTGACACAATAAGAAAATATCAAACTAGAATCAAGTCCAGTAAATCAAATACCGCATCCTGTGTTTCAGTGTCCACCTTTTGTTGCTCATCATATAATCATGGTGGCTCAAAGGTTCTAGGCAATCCCAGTCCCTGTTCGCAGCTCAAAGTTGTAAAAGCAGAGTTCCTCTGAACCAGGCTGAATCTCCCCTCGCAGCTGTCCTCAGCATACATCCCACGGTTCTGGCATCTCCAACAACACTCTGGGTTCGCCTCTGCAGCTATAAGCTTCCCCTTTCCTTGCAGGAACTCTACGCCTGTGACTTGGTGCCAAGCTTCTGCTGCTCTCCATGAATCCCATAATCATACACCAAAACCAGTACCACCTGGGGGACACTGCCAGACTCCGAAGTGAGGCTGAAATGTAGCTTGATCCACTTGAGCTACAGCTGTACCAACTTTAGCGTGGTGACTCTGGAAAAGCCTCTTTCTAGGCAGCTAAAACTTCCAAAGGGCAAGAAATGGCTTCAACTTGGGCTTTCGGCCCCTGAAGGAATCTTGATTTTCAAATCATGGAATCGCCATACAATGGTGTTCACGTTTTCCACCGTCCCAATGCAAAGCACTGGGTTTCCTTCAATGATACTCATAACTCCAACAGCAGCAGCTGCTCTGCTGCCTGCCCTTTCCTTATCCAGAGTTTCATGGCCATAAACACAGCTCTCCTCCATCAAGCAAACCAGTTCATTGTCTCTAAATTCAGTCTTTTCACTTGTTACTGACCAGAGGTTGGTTGACTCAAGAGTTTGTAAGACAAGCATGGCTCACCATGTCAGGGTTTAATTTCCTTTCATGTATCACATGATTTGTCCAGATATTATCAGCAGTACACTCAGAGACCAATTGCAGTTAATTTCCATTTTATATTTGGTCTTTGGGTTTAAGTATTTTCTATTTAAAAATTGGCTCTTCAGATTTTTTGAGAGTTCTCATAATGTTTATTTGTTTCTGGACTGTACTGGAAACAAAGTGAAACAAATAAAGCATAAATGATTAGGACTCACATTCCAGCAAGGGCGCAAGCTGCTGAGTCTAACAAAGGATTTGGTTCATTTGGGGCTCAGGCTGTTCTGCTTATCTACTCCCCGGTTATCCCGATTCACTCTATAAAACACACACATACACACACACACACACACACACACACACACACACACACACACATACTCACACTTGTTCTGTGGAGGTGTCTTATTTGCAACTTTGGGGTTAGACCAAAGGAAATCATCCCATTTTTACTTCTATCTCATTTATCATTATCTATCTCAATTCATTTGTTTTACATTCTTCCCACAAATATTTACTTTGCATGGGCTCTGTCAGGCACTAATCTAGATATGTGTACTGACTGACACAGCAATAAATAAAAGAAACTAGCAAAAACAGATCCCATGTCATAGAGCTTCCATTTCAGTATGGAAGACAGGCTATAACCAAGATAAGGACATAAATATAGTACATTAGATGCGTGCAAAGAATGAAAATAGTAAAGAAGGATTGGAGAAATGAAATTGTCCACAAAAACTCTGTTCAAAGAAATATGATGACCAGACAAGAGACTGACTCACTGCATACATGGCCTTTGAGTAAAGTCCTGAAAGCAACGACGGATCTGGCCCCATGTGCATTCTGGGTAGAATGATAACTGTTGAGGCTCCAAGGCCAGAGAAAATAAGATGTGTGAGGAAGAGCAGCAGGATGACAGTGCGGTTAGTGCTGAGTGAGTAGACAGTTACAGGAGGCAATTTCAGAGAGGTCACAGAGATGGAGGAGTTAAAGAGCTTAGAACCTTACCAGTTGCAATTTCAAGACTAAAATTTGACCTTAACCTTAAACGAGCAAGGGAACCACTTAAGTACTAACCAGAAGAGTCACAATTTTTTTGACATTTTTAAACAAGATTGCTCTGACAACTCCAGAGACTAGTCTGCAAACATTTGTGGATTAAAGCAGTGAAATCAAATAAACCAATAGAACATTGCAAGCAATCTGGAAACACATTTACACATAGGAAATCTCAGTTGCAGATGCAGTATTGCAAATGGTTGATGAATACTATTCTTCTCAATAGGTGGTGCTAGATTGTTATCCATAGATAAATCATTAAAAAATCCCTTCATATCTTACAAACAATAAATTTCAAATCCATAGGAATAATGCCTAAATAAGAGAAAGGAACGTTTATAAAATGCTTAGAAGGTATTGTAAGAGAATTTTTGATTTTGAGTTTAGGAATTGAATAAGAACTAAAAGGTCAAAGTTTGCAAAGATCAAGAAGGAAATTTTGATGAATATAAATTAAATAAAATATAGAATAATTACAAAAAGTATCACAAAATAGGGAAAAATAAGATTTGATTATACACTAGGATAGGCATAGTGAATGGAATAATTGAATAGTAAGTAAGGAAAAGACAAATTTTCTATAAAAAACTGGACAAAATTTGCTACTGGGAAATTCCAAAAAGCAGTAGATTATGTTGTCAGTAAACAACACTTTCCTAATGTACCACCCATCACCTTTCTTTTAATGGTATATATTACCTTCTAAAACTATGTAATTTACTTAATGCACGTGGTATTTTTCTTATAACAATATAAGACTCTGAAAGTGTGGCAATTTTCCTTCATTTATGTTTAGTGATACTTATAGATCACTCGAGTATAGGACATGGTCAATAATTATATTTGGATTATATGAATCCAAACAGTAATCTGG
Source organism: Typhlomys cinereus (assembly GCA_023101885.1). Classification (NCBI taxonomy): domain Eukaryota; kingdom Metazoa; phylum Chordata; class Mammalia; order Rodentia; family Platacanthomyidae; genus Typhlomys; species Typhlomys cinereus. Next base: position 2,222,172 of record JALPQD010000348.1, on the reverse strand, counting down.
AAAATAGAAAATAACATTACATATGATCTCACACACAGTTAGATAGGCAACATGATGAAAGTTGAAAGTATGTATTGACCCATTAAACAAATGGGAGAGAGAGATCCTACACAGTAACTGTTGAAGAATAAGTTTGAGAGAAATGTCAAATTTGACATTATCTAGTATATTTGAAGCTGGTACATTATCAGCAATATCATACACATATTGCTGGAACACAATTCTCTGTATTTCTCTAGTATTTCTTTATCTGGTAAACAAGCTTCTGACTATTCATTGTTTTAGGCTATCTCTTGAAAGATGTTTGAACAGCAAATAGCACTGAAAGACAGAATTTTTTCTTTCTCTCTCTGTCACACACACACACACACACACACACACAAGATTTACGCTTACTGAGAGGATTTGAGAAGTAAGAGTGCTTTCTCTGGACTAAATGGCAACAACCCTTGCTTCAACATAACAACAAAAAAAATCTTTCAATACTAAGTAAATGAAACAAAATCTAGACATGCAGCAAGCATAGTAACAAATAAGCAAAAATGAAATAAAACAAAGAAAAGTAAAAGGAAAGGAGATTTATTGTTTATTTAAAAGATCAGGTTTGCTTAAACTGAGGTTTCCTTTCCTGTGATATGTACTACTGTGTGTTTGTGTCAAGTGATCATTTCTTATTTCATCGTGGGTCATATGGCATAGGTATCTACAGCAAAATCTCTGACATTGGGTTGTTGCTATTGCTATGAACAATAAACCACATCTAGCATCTGATCAAGTATTTTCATTTCTTTCAGTAGCTTACCCAAACACTTTTTTTGTCATTAGCATGTAAGTACACCAAATTCCCATAAACTTCACAATCAGGATAATTGTAGTGATGGGGATAGGATCCTTCTAAATGTGGCATTCTGGAAGAGGAATCATGAAGATCTTTCTAACCAAGTAACAGAATTTGAGAGAAATTTATAAGCATTTCTGATTAATGTACATACCAAAGTGTATATATGAACAACTACACAAAAAATGATTGTCCTCCAGTGCTGGGACAGAATTAGGGAAGTGGGTATAGGATAAGGGCAGAGGATTCCCTGATTCAGTAAAGTTCAGAGGCCATACATATGTTTATGATGACCACTCTTGATAAAGAGAAAGAATGAAAACCTTTTTATGGTTCTGTTGAATATAGATGTCCATGTCATTATTCTGCCTTTACCTGTGCAAGGACATGACATATAGAATCAGCTAATGGGGGCTGGGATTGTCTTAGGTAGAGAAAGGAAGCCAATACGACCTTGGGAGAAAAATCTTTTGAACCAAGTCTGCATTTAAGATGCTATCTCTACATCTGATTATATACTAGAAATTGATGCTAGTATTTCACAGTTCTCTTTATGGACATTGCAAATATAAGTGAAGCCATTTTATAAGGTATCTGTAACTGGATAGATTAAAATTTAGCACAAATGTTCCTTCTACACTTTAGTTTTCAAAAATTTTGCTAGAGAGATATTTTAAGATATCTCATAGAGGCATCCAACATTTACATGCTCTTCAACAAAGCAACAGGTGTACAGCTGCGTTTTGAGGTAAGTGACGATGGAAGAACACGAAGTCAGAAAGAGAAAAGTAGAAGAATTGTAAGATTCAGAAACTTGGGGCAACAGCATACAAAGAAAAAAAAATATCTCAACACCAACACCTTTCATGTAGGATTTGCAGTCCAGGGTCCGCAGTTCCAGCATGCAGATTGGTAAGGATGAAAGTTAGTCCAGAAAACTGTTAATGTGGATGCTGGCAATACTAGCTACTGGAAAATTTCACAAACCACATACAGTCTACAAGAATAAGTATCCATAAATCCCCATGGTAACTCTGCCTTGGTAAAAGATGTTACATAATCTTCTCTTGAAGTTGAAGGATGCTATTATCCAGAAGCCATTTTCATAAGGGAGATATTGTCTGAACTCGGATTGGTCTGGAAGTCAGAAAGACCTACATATTCCCATTTATGTAGCACTGCAGACATCCTATTACATCGCAGGGGGTAGTTGCCACACACAACAAATCTGGCTGTAAGGAGAGTGATCCTAATTCACCATCGCCGCATGGCATGCACTGAGGAGACGGAAATAGCAGTGCAGAGAGCAACGTAAGATGCATCCCTCAAGAAATGAGAGAATGAGGAGCACCCCCTGGTGGGCAGCGTTAATGGTCACATGTGTGAGTTCCTGTTAGCACCATGAAAGAAGGCAATCATGCATCTGGTTTCAGCCACTCCTCCCTCAAGCATAGTACAGATCTAACTAGATGTGGAAAGAACCTATTTACATTTATGACCTGTCCATAGGAGCTCGCTGGGATAGTGTTCAGTAAGGCCACTCTTCAGCTGAAACTATGTCCTAGGGCATAAAGCCTGATCTGGAGAAAAACTTTGCCTAAATGTAATTGCTTTCTGGTCTTGTTCATAACATTTCAACTGGGGAAAATTGTTTTTACTATCACTTCACACTTTTGTATTGACAGCAAAGAGAGGTCTTAAAAAGCAGTTTTGCTTAGCTCCAATCATGACCCACGGAAAGGAATACTCCCTTGAAGGCAAGATGGCTGAAACGTTTAGGAGGGAAAAAAACTCCAATTATCCTCCTGTCCCTAGGTATGCACAGATAAGGAGAACTGAAGTCCCACTGTGGGTCAAGTGATAGCTGAGAGGAAGCATGCTGCTGTTCCTGGTATTACCACATCCGTGCAGTCTCCCCTGCTGGATACTCCTCTACCTAGTTGGATCAAGTATTACTTACAGGAATGAATATGAACATCACAGAGATGGTGCTGGGTTTCTGCTGATGCCTTCCCGCGGTGTACATGATGCTGGCAAATTCTCACATGCTATTTAAATTCACAGGGAAACTGGCTCAGGAAGTAAAAAAAATCATTTTTCCTGGGACAGGCTGGCCTCCCAAACCCTGTGGGAAGGATAAGGAGGGCAGCAAAATAGCAGGTGTCCTTGAGAAGCAGAAACAAGTAAATCGTTGGAGTAAAAACATTGTGTCTTTGAACACAGCTGGGAAGTAAAGAATTCCTAGACACCTTCCCGAGGCTGAAGATGCAGATATGGTTTATCCCAAGAAATAAAAATGCCTATGATGGGAATGGCTAGGCAGAAGCCCATTCATGGAGAGTGCTGTACTCTGCTCCGATCTCTCAATAGGAAACTCCATCTGCCTCTTTTGTACCTTCCATAGGCATTTCTCCTGGATGTTCGTAACCCCCTGATTTGATGATGTTTTGCTATGTATCTACTGCTTCTCTCTATCTACTAATTGCAATTGATTCTCTTACTTTTTCTTGCTGTATTTACTTAATAAGCTTACTCATTCAAAACCCAAAAGCATAATTATTGCAGATCATTTTCTAGACAGAACCCTTCCCTTATAAACAATGTGTTCGTAGGATAAGACCTTCAGACGACTCACCATCATTGGTTCAATCAGTACCAGAGACTCATACAAGAAAGGGGCCATATCAACAGCGGTTGAAGAAACTTCATAGAGGCCTTCATAGAGGTCATCATTCCTTTTGAATAATGGCGTACTGTGCACCTCACATATATACAACATAATTGCCGGAACTGCTAAAAGTGTCCAGACTCTTTTGTGACCTTCACACACAGTGGGTACTAGACTCTGATTCAGTATGCATTGGGCCCTGATCCACTAATCACGGTCAATAAAGTGGAAGGGAGATTACGCAAAGTGGGTGTACTCAGTAGAAATGAAATCGACATTGAATTATGAGCTAGTATGCCAAATTACATCTTCAAGGGAAAGTCACTTAAAAGGTTATCCTATAAAATGATAAATATAGCCCTTAACTAGATATGTAATTGCAAACATAAAAACAAAAAATGAAAATAATATACCCAGTGATAATGACATTAATAAAATATTCTAAAAATTAAAATGGATAAAATACAAGATTTCTTAAACATCTCAGTGAGAGTCAAGAGAGCACATATAAACATTGCAAGGAAACCTGGAAGACTAAATGAGAAATCCAACAGGAAGTTAAAGACTTGAAAAAGAACCAAACTGTACTGTTGGAAATGAAAAATCTAGTCAGTCAAATAAAAATAATTGGATGAGCACAAACCACAAGGAGAATACTGGCATTTGATGACAGGTCTTTAAAAAATTCTGATTCACGAAGAAGAAAAATGAGGAAGGCTATTTAAGATAATTGGGATATTATTAAATGTAAGGGAGTAAGGGAAAACACTTGTCATGAAAATAGAAAGCAGGTTGGGAGGTGAATATATGACATGTCGTGGCTCAGGAAAGCAGGAGAGAGTAGTGAGGGAGTGTAATAAGAACAACGAAGAATAATGTAAATGCTTTAATGAAACCCATTACTTTTAGTATTATCTTAAAATTAATAAAAGAATGAAAGATGAGTGAGATTCTGCTATTTATGGCAAAATGGATGAAATGGAAGATATTATATCACATAAGTCAGGCATAGATAAATGTATCTGCTAGTTACGTATAGAGGTCAACGACAGCTGAAGGATGCATTTTTGGACCACATTCATGAAGAATTGACAGATAAGACAAGCCCCAAACAAGCCTACAGGAGATTATCTAATTGCTGTAAGATGACCCAGCCCACAGTAGGTGGGATAATTCCTTGGGCAGATGGATAAGCTGGGGAAATCGGTGCAGTAAGTTGGCATTCCTCAGTATACTTTGGCAGTTTGGCTTTCTGGTAAGTGAGCTTTCCACTCTCTCAGCAGTCCTGTGGATATGATGTGGCCCGTTTCCTCAGCTTCTGGGATTGGTGTGAGCTCTCCTGCCAAGCTGGACTAAGAACTATAACTGGACAATCACAAGCCAGCATGAAGCCTCTTGTTCCCCTGAGTTCTTTGGTTGTGAATTTTTCAGAGTTATTGTGCAGAATTTTTCTGAGTTATTGTGACAATGAGTGTTATACATTTTGTCTCCTATGTTGCAACTAAAAACAAAACAAAGCCCTGTTGCCTTAAAAGTAGAATAGTGAATACTAGAGACTGAGGAAGTTTGTTACAGAATGTGAATGGAAAATATGAAAGAATGACGAGATATAATCAATAGCACAGTGTACACAATGGAAAATTACACTGAATCTATTAACACATAAAGTTACTAAGCATTGACCTGCCAAATCAAATATCTCTCTACTTCCAGGCTTCTCATTGTGTGTAAATCATCAGTGAGTTAAAATAGCTTTCACTATCTTGAGTTGGCTGTGTCTATTCACTTTTATATCTGTTCAATATTGCTACGCAATAGCAACCTAAAAGTAGGCATGGTAGTTACAACTATACTCATAAATAAGCAAGAGCTATATATTAGAGATTTTTTCTGTATAAGTAACCAATAGAGTGACTGGAACTAGAACTTTCTGAAATATCTTCCCTCGAAGAGCTAGTTATAAAACATTGCTACTACATCGCTGAAAACAACTCTTTAATACTAAGCTTATTTTAGGAGAATCTTCAAGGAGAATGTTTTCTGTCACTGACAACTAAAAGATACTTTAGATCTATGCTAAATAAAAAGGTCAGAATAGATCAACCTTTAGATATTATTCAATCATGGAGTTGGCAAGATAGCTCAATGGGTGAGGTCCCTGCTTTCAAACATGGCAACCTGAGTTTGATCTCAGAAGCCTCCATATTGCAAGGAGAGAAATGACTTCTGATCTCCACCATGTGCGGTGACCATGTGCCAGGTCAAGAACAAAGGACATGTCATGTCCCTCTTTTTTCTTCTCTCGAGATAAAATATTTTAAAAGTAAATTACTCATTCATAAAAAAAAATCAAGAAAAAGAGCAAAAGTAACCTATTGGATGTATGGGTTCATCTCCACAGTCTGTCAAGGAGGCGTGGGCTTGAGATCTTTCCCCTTCTGTTGTGAAATTCTGTTAGGCCAAATCCTGTGCAGGTCTTGTGGAAAGACACATAGCTACAGTGAGTTCATGGATGCCATGGCCCTGTCCTATCCAGGAGATGTTGTCCAACAGGACTCTTCCCTTTTCAAGTTCTAACATTCTCACCACTCCTTCTTCCATGTTTATTTAGTGTGTGTGTTGTCTCTGTGTGTATCTCTGTGCATCAGAGGGAATTGCGTGTCCCTGTGGAGGCCCAAGGTGACTTTCAGAATCACCTTACATTGCTTCTACCTCCTATCTGCTTTGTTCTAGAGTTTCCAGAACCTGAAGTACAGGACACTATAGTATGTCATTGGGGACAAGCCTTGATTGAGATTTGTTAGCCTGGACAATTTTTTATTTTCTGTTTGCCAGCTGCCAATGCAATGTGAGAAACTAGACTAGAACCCCTGCCTGCCATGTCCTTTGCCACAATGTGCTCGATATTCCTGGAGCTAGTCCCTATTTCCCTTGAATCCCTTTGGATACAGTATTTTTTTCACAGAATAAGAAAAGAAATTAAGACGGGGGGTGGATAATGTTATGCTATACAGCTCTGGCTGTTATGTCGCTCACTATAGATCTAGGTGATCTTACACTTGTAGTGGTCTTCTTGCCTTTCCCTACCTTATGGTTGAACCATCATGCCTGATTTGGACTTTAATGAACGATCAAGCTATAGCATACCAGCAAGACACTCATCTTTCCTTTAAGAACTCACATAAGCTAAAAGTGAGAGAATGGAAGAAATTATTCCATGTAAATAACAACCAAAAGAGAACATAAGTTGTGTAGCTGCTGATACTTTGCCCACTCATGCATCAGCAAGTGTACAGGCATACGACAATGGAGACAACGCTTTCTAAATTAAACTTAGTGACACACACACACACACACACACACACACACACACACACACAATTAGAAGAGAGACAGGAGATTGGGAACAAGAAAGATTACGATGGAAGATTTGGACCGGATAAGATAGGAATAAAAGTAACAATTTGATTGCATACATGTATAAAACTGTCAAATAATCAAAACAGAAATTATGAAAAATCAGCGCGCTCATATATATCAACATGAAAGGACCTGGCAGAGATTATGCTAAGCAATATAAACCAGGCATAAAAATGGAAATGTTGCACAAATTCAACACACTTCAGAAACCTACAGAAAGTAAAATATACAGAGATAGAGAAAAAAAACAGTGGCCTTATGGTGGAAGTGACAGACAGAGGAATGAAATAATGTAAGTCAACAGATACATAGCTCCAGGTATGTTAGATGGATAAGTCTAAAAATCTAATATGCAGCATAAGAACCATGGTTAGCAGCACTATATTACATATCCAAATTCCCATACTTAATCCACTATTGTTCAAAAGAGCCAAGATGTGGAATCAACAAAGATGTCTGTCAACAAAGGTGTCTATATGGGTGAACATGCACAGAAAATGGGATATACTAGCCAGCATAATTTCACATCAAATAAGCCAGGCATAGAAATGCAAATACCACGCTCTTTTAATCACATGTACCGACTAAATTCCCAATAATATTCAATGAGAAGAAATGAAACTACTTTATAATGGCTTCCTCCCTTCCTGCCACTAGGAGGCGGAAAAGGTAAAGCTATGTTTGATTTTTCTGTGTTACTTGTTTAGTCTGATATTTTAAAGTATCCTTTCACTTCCTTTGTGAATTTCCAAGCCTCTTTCTCCATTTCTCTATCTTGAGGAGAGTTTATCATTTCCTATTCTGATTCTTTCCTTCACCAGCACATAGAGACAACATCTAGTCTACCATGTTCCCTAGAAGTATTTTGTATTCTCCCATTATACTCTCTTAAATTGCTTCTTCTCTACCAGGTCACTGAGAAGAAGCTTCTAGTCTATCATCTTTCCCAGATTTGACTTTAAAATTCCTACAATCTGCAGTACAAACGATCTAAGGATATGCACACAGACAAGTGGAATAAAATGTAGAGCTAAGGAGAGAGCTATTATTATGTACACATGAAGAATTATTTTTGGAAAAGGTGCACGTAAAATTATTTGCAATCCGGGCTGGAGAGGTGGCTCGAGGGTTAAGCCTCTGCCTTGAAGGCAGAAGGTCCTGAGTTTGGATCCTGGACCCCACGTATAGACGCTGGGCGGAAGCGGGGGCGGCCTGTGTTTCTGGTCCTGGTAGCCTGTGAATCCCGGGGCAGAGTAAACAAGGAGGAGGTGAAGGCGTCCATGGTGGTTCCCGAATTCGTCCGTGGTTCTACACACACATACACGCATACATGCACACACATACATACACGCACACACACACATACACGCACACACACACATACACGCACACACACACATACACGCGCACAATTGAATAAATAATAATAATAATAATAATAATAATAAAATCTTTTAAAAATTATTTGCAATCCTCATTGCTGAGAAAACCAAATATACCATAGAAAATAAGGATGTCAGATCCAGACCCTTATTTTACACTACATGCAAAACAATCTCAAAACCTACCAGCAATTTCTGTGCAAGATATAAAGTGATAAGACTTTCAGAAAAAATAGCCTAGATGGATGCCTTCCTGACATTGAATTTCACTGTGATTTCACTGATGTAAAACAAAGAACTAGGACTTCAAAAGAAAAATTAATTGCACTTCATTAATTTAAAACTTATACCTCAAACAATACTGTCAGTTGAGTACAAAGGCAACTCACAGGAAATAAATATTCACAAATCATGTATCTAAAAAGAGACTAATATCTAGAATTCCTGTAACTCAATAGCAAAACATCAACTCAGTTGATAATGTGTAAAAGAATCTTGAAACATAATTCTCCAAAGAAAATATATGGCTAATAACTACATAAAATATTTACATTTCTGATGATAAGACAACAATAAACATGAGACATCCCCAATTGGATGATCATCACAAATAGACAAAAGTAAATAAAAGTGTAAGTAAAAATGGGAAAAAATAAAATAATTGTATATTGCTGATAGGGATATGTAAAATGGTGGAGTCACTGAAGAAATCATTTTGTCAGTTCCTCAAAAAACAAAAAACAAAAACAGGGCTGGAGAGATGGCTCAGGGGTTAAGACTGTCTCCCAAGCAGAAGGTCCTGAGTTTGGATCCCAGGTCCCACGTAAAAACACTAGGCGGAAATGGTACCCTGCACTTCCGGTGGGTGGGGTCTGGGAAATCCCAGCGGTAGAAGCAATCCAGGATCATTCCCAAAGTCACCCTTAGCCGTCCACAAGGACACATATGCCCTCTGGTACATACGCGGGCGTGCACGCGCAAACACACACACACACACACACACACTAAAAAAAGATAGAACAAATCTCATTCAAGTCTTGTGGAAATATATGTAACTACAGTGACTTCAGAGATGCAACAGTCCTCTCATGGCCAGAAGATCATGTCTGGTGACACTACTGACCCAATAGGAAAGAGGCTGCTGGAAAAGAAAAAGAACTGTAGTGGGGGGAAAAGAATGTGGGATTAGGATTAAAACATGAATGTGTATATACGTGTTTATTTATATACATACAAATATATATACTCATATATGAAACTCTAAAAGAAATTTTTAAAACCTTTCAAAAGGTATAAATTATTATATGGTCCAACAATTCTACTTTTGAGTATATACACAATAATTTGAGCAAAAAGCAAAATTTGAGCAAAAGTTTGTACTTCAAGATTTAGCAGCATTATTTGCAAAATATAAAAGACAGAAACAACTTGTGGGGTTTTTTGTCAAGTGAATTGACAAAAAATGCATGAGATAAAGCATTTTTCATCTTTAAAAAGTAATGAAATTATTTCACTAAAAAGACATTTAACAAAATCTGAAACATTTCAAGACAGAAATAATTATAGCAACTCATTGTTGCTCTGTTCACAATATCCAGGAAACAGAACCAGTCTAGGAGTCCACAAACTTGAATAATGGATACTGTTGTGCATGCACAGTGCAATTTTATTAATCTATCAAGAAAAATGAAATTATGACATTTTCAGGTAAATGTAAGGAACTGGAAAATACTATACTGAGTGAGGAAACCTAGATTCAGATAGACAAATATCACATGTTCTCTTTCATGCATAGAGCTTAACTTCAAAATTTTTAGAATAGTATGTTTAATTTGGAGTACCTGCAGGAAAAGACCAGGAAGATAGATAGGAGCCATTAGACTATGAGAGGAAAAAAATACCTTGAAAGAGTATGAGGGGGCTAGAATATGTGATACGTAAGTAAAGGGAGATAGTAAGGGAATGGAGTCTGAAGCTGGGTTAGATATGGAGGTATAGGGGAAAGAGGAGTGAAATGAAGGATTAACCAAGATGAGGAGTATGAAAAAGTCCTATGGAAATCTATTTTGTCAGCCTATAAAGATATAGTTTAAATGGAGACACCCGGCTCTTTCTAGACCATAAATGTATATCATTTAACCAAGTAACAGTACCAGATGTGGGATATCTCCCTATGACCTTTTGTCAGGAAGAGCCCAGGTAGTCTCCAAACAATGCAAGCTATTGTCATTGCTTTTGATAGCTCATCAGAATTAGGTAGTAAGACTTCATTGCTGAAGATACCAGACATTTTTGTTACAAGAGAAAAAGAAACCAAGCTGGAACTGAGCTTCAAGTCTCCTCCCTGCCAGCTAGCTTATGCAGGCTACTTGAGGAGGGAAGTCATCAATGGACCTACCAGGTGTGGAGCCACAAGCTACAATAAGGCTTGTTTGGCAAGATGTCCCGACTGGTGCAATAGTTGTGTGACTATTATGAGGTAACCAAGAGCTTTCTGAGACCAGCTCTACAGAAAGGATGTCATGCTTGTTACTCTAAACCTGTTCAGACCTTATGGCTAAGGAAGTCATAGGCCTAAGAAGCTATATACTACTCTTTTATATTTTATTTATTTTTGTTTTTATTTTTTGGCAATTTTGTATATGAATACAATGAATTTAAATCATTTTACCCCACATTACTGCTTCTTATCAACTTTCTTCTTTCATTAAAAACCTTTGCCACAAGTCTTCCTCCTATTTTCATGTCTTTTCATGGCCTACTGAATTTCATCAGGGATTCCTGCTTTAGCATGTGCCTGGACTTGCTGGAACATGTAGTAAATACTTGTGCATATAACACTAAGAAAAGTGGCTTCTCTTCCCATAACTAATATTAACCATTAATAATTCTTCAAGAAAGATTGGTGCCCCATAAGGTCTTCCCCTTCCTTGATAAAATAATCCCAGGTCAAGTCTTGTACAGGTTTTGTGGAAGTAAACACAGCATCTGGGAGTTCATGGTTGTCTGGCATCACTTCTTCCTCATCTCTAGCTCTTTCCACCCCCTCTTTCAGTATCCCCTAAGCCTTTGGGTGGTTATGATGTGGCTGTCCTGTTTAAGGCCAAGCACTGCAATGTCACTTATCCCCTACACTTCAGCCACTTGTGATTTTCTGTGTTAAATGCCTTCCATTACAAAAGGAAGTTTCTTGGTTGACATTGAGAGTTGCACTAATGTAATTATACTATTGGTATAATAATTGGTATAATGGTAACTATTTAGATGGCAGTTTGATATCATGTCCATATAGCAAAGCAATAGTTTGCTCCTTCCACTGGACCTTTGACCTATCCACAGGTTCTTAGCTTGGTTTACAATATCAGGCACAAGTTCCACACTGAATAGAGGGTATTAAATCCATATGGAAAGCAAGTGGGTAGCGCTATAGCAGTCACGCCATTATTTCAGCATCCTACTGAACTGTTGGTTTTTGTAGCTTTCAGAATTAACAGCCTAATAGCTAGGTATGATCTTGATGACTTTTCTTCCTCAGCACCATGCATAACACCTTCTGGTGCTACAAATGCTGGCCAGCAGAGAAAAAAATACCCAGGTCATTTCCAGTCTCTTTTCTCCATGGCCTGTGATCACAGTCTGTGGTGTTTTTAGCATCAGGTTCTGATAGCTAATCAAGAGCAATGGCAAAAGCTTATGTTGTTTGGGGAGTGTTTAGGGGGGCCTTCCCAATCAACAGCTTGTTAAAAGTATGATGGTGTTAAACATTTCATAAAATTGTCCATGTTTTTTGAAAAAAGGCTCAAGGCAGTTTCTGTTATCACTTTTCTTCCCCTCTCTGTGTATCCCTGTGGAGAGCACCTTTATTCACAATCTTTTATTTGTATTTTAAGAAGTTCATTATTTGTATGTTAATAAACTCATAGTAGATTTTTGTCTGCTGTATCACACATCTTTAGGGATACTTATTCCTCTCCTATCCCCTCCTGCACCCTATCATCCCTTAATTCCTTAAACCTTTGCCCACATTATTCTCCTTTCCACATTAATAACATCGTGTTTTCTACCTCCCTCCCTTAAGGTCCTTCTCCTCCAATTATTGTCACTTTGTTAAATATATATGCTATCAAACTGCTCCCTAAATATTATATTAGAACCATAGATTAGTGCAGCTCTTGGTCTTATTCAGAGTATCTCCTTGTTTTGCAAAAAGAGAGCGACTTACAAATGATGATTAAAGTTCTGAAAATAAGTAACTGCTGAGTGTTTGGCCTTATATGGGACGTTTAGATCACCTCCACTCCAAAAGCAAGGGAGTCTCATCGAAGAGGAGCCCAAAAGGATGCAAAACCCAGAGGATGGAAAAGAATGCCACAAAAAGAGTACTTTCTGGACATAAAGAGCAGGTGTCCTCATAAACTTGTGTTAGTGATGATTGCCTGAATAAGTCCTCCATAAGACAGGACCATCAACCCTCTATCATACAAGGTAGATTAATGTGATCCCATTCCTTCCTGAGGGTTTCGGGGTAATTAGTTGTTGCTAGGGAGAACGGTGTCTTGTTTTTCAGTAGTGTCGATGCTGACATGATGCTCAGTAAGTGATGCCCACACGTGTTCATGTGGGGATCCATTGCTAAACGTAAGAAGGACAACAGTGAGGCAGGGAAGGGATGAGACATAGTAATAGGGACTGAAAAGGATCAACTTGCATAATAGACATAGGAAAATGTACAAGAAAAATAAAGAAGATTCAAAAAGAAAAACAAAAAATCGTCAATAAGCCAGACATAAAAGGAAACGTTCTCAAAAAGGTAAAAGCACTATTAGAAAAAGAATAATGAAATGCATATTCAGCCATGAAAAACAGAAATCCTTTTCCTTAAAAGTGAGAAGAAGAGGATGTCATATCTATCGCCATTTCTTTTTAATATAATTTTTGTTGACTTTTTAATTATATTAACAATGAATTTATGTGTTTTCATCACCCATTGTCTACCTCCAATTCCACCACATCCAACTCCAAGTCCTCTCCCTTCCAGCCAGTTTCCTTCCCTTTCCTCACCCCCCTACATTTGCAATCTGCTGGGTCCCCTCTAGGACACCTGCACTAGCTAGTGTCTGGTACCCACAGGGTGCCAATAGTCCACCAGTCGGTGAACCATAGGATAAAGAAGATCCTTCTCTCTCCAATCCAGCATGAGTGTTTCACGGTCTCTCTGGATAGTATCATATCTTATGGTATCTTCCCTCCTGCATGGGAAAATTTTGATAGGCCAACTAATGATAAAGTAGACATCATTGCATTGAATTCTTGGGTACAGCAATCCTGGTATGAACAAAAAGTACTGTCTGACATTACTTCTTTACATCCTATTTGTCACATTCTTATTGCTCCCTCTTCCAAGGTTTCCAGGGCCTTGATATGGGGCAATTTAGCTTATCCTTATTAGGGCTGGGATGTCTACAGTCTCTCTTATTTTGTACTTTTGTCAGTTGTGGGTCTCTGTGTTACATCTCTTACATTGCACAGGGATACTTCTTGGTTGAGTACTGAGTGCTTCTCTGATCTATGACTATAATGATAGGTATTTATGTGACAGCTTACTATCAAGTATTTATAGTTTATGCTAAGAAGTTTGTTTCCTCCTAGGGTTTATGGTCTCCCTATCCATGGATATTTGGTTTTATTTACAGTACTAGGTATGTGTTCCTTTCCATGAAACAGTCCCCAAAGCCATTCAGAAAGCAATTGATTACCCCCATACCTCACAAACTACTATTGTACTTCTGGACTCCTCTTCAGAGAATTATTGTTATTGTTTGTAGCTTTAAGTATTCATAACTAAGTGAGGGAGGGCCTTGACTCTGCTTCTCTCTGGTAGCCTGCATCATACGTTATGGCTCTGTGGAGCTAGTCATAGATGGAATCCTCCCTCTTCATTCCCAATTGTAAAAGCAATTAGGCAGTAGAAAGGAAAATAATAGTTCCATTTTCGTAATACAATTTTATGTACAGATAATCCCTAGGAACTGATAAAAATCTGTCAGAATAATTAAAAGGATTTAATCCACTTTCAGTAATATAGATTGTTTTATGTTCCTACAAAATGCATATGCCAAGGCCCAATACCAAATGTGATGTTATTTGGAATTAGGATCATTGGGAGTTAATTATATCACTAACTAAAACTTTCATGAATTTAATTAGTGCCATTATAAAAGAGGCAGAAGTTCAGCTTTATTTCTCTTCCTTCTGTAGTTCAATGGTACAGTAAGATGATAAACAACTTCAACTAGGAATAGAATCTGTCTCGGAACAAATTGATCAGAACTTCAACCTTCGTTTTCCCAGCTTCAGAATAATGAGAAATAATTGCCTGCTTAAGATGCTAAATATATGATAATGTGTTGTGCCAAATGAAGCTAAAACCCGATACAATATTGATACTCCAGAATTATTTGAATTTATAAACATCAACACTAAAAAAAAATCTTAGAAAGAAATCGAGTAAATGTGGCAGACAATTAAAAACTCAAAGTATCTGTCGCAGTTCATCTGCATAGTTGCTGATAAATGATCATCAAACAGCTTAAGGGAACGAGGGGTTTATTTCCTTACGACAATCTCGTTACAGTTCTCAGTCCAGCTTGATGGGAGAGCATGCACCAACACCAGGGCCAAGGGAACTGGCCACACCATCACCACCTAACAGCTGAGAGAGGGATGATCTTTACTTGCCAGACTAGCATGTCTAGTCAAGTGAACAGAAAGATGCCCACTCTCTCAACCACCTCTCTGTGATTTATCCAGGGCCTAATCCCACCCACCATGAGCTGGGTCTTCCCCAGCAGCTAGACAATCTCCTTCAGGTTTGCTCTGGGCTTAACTCAACCATCAACTCTCTACAACTGTGCCCAGAGCTCAAACCCTCAACAGTCAAGTTGACACCTATGCTTAACTATGACAGTGTCTTACATATTCTCAAATAGACACTTGATATCAAACTTCTGAGATGAGATATATCTCCCTACAAAAATAAACAAGCAATAGTTTAATGCAACCCAACTATATTTCCCTAAAAACAGAAATGTCTACTTATTAGGCTATCAGGAAATGCTCAAAACCTAAATTTTTGAAATTTTGTGGAGGCTCCATTATAGTTACACACTGATTACATCATTGACTACTGGCATCTACTCAAATTTTATACTCCCTACTATCCACCCTTCTAGACATACTTGTCCTTTCTGATGACCAGCCTTTATCTTTAAGCTATCTAGGAATCCTCAAGCACTAGTAATCTCATTAGCTCATAAAAGCACATCTTCTCACTCAAGAGTTGCCAAGGATCTAGGAAAGAAGGATAAAGATGAATAATGCATTTCAAAATGTCAAAATTCAAAACTTCACTTGCAATTTGATCAGAAAGAATAAAACAACTTAGAAATAAACTAGAACTGCAAAACTTTGTTAAAATTTTTGGATAAACTACATAATGTATCCTACATTCATTTTAAACTCTGTTCATGATTAGAACTTACTGTTTCGACATTAAGTTGCAACTTAAGCTACAGATTCAATGCAACCTCTGTAAAAGTCTCAGTGATCTTTCATTTTCTCCAGAAAAGAAAAGGGAAATTCTAAAATTAATATGGAAATAGAGGCGAGTAGTCAAAAACGTTTATAAAAGAATATTTTTTGGAGAAATTGAACTTTCTGAATTCAGAATGTACTATACAGGTAAAGCAACCCAAAAGTTGTAACACTGATGTGAAGATGTATGAAAAGAAACAAGTGAAATCAAATTTAGAATTCAGAAATAAGTTCAGATATTTATAGTAAATTGAATTTCAGTAAGTTCTCCAAGATAATTAAATAGGAGAAGTAAGTACTATGGCAAGAAGTTAGGACAAGTAGATATCCATATACAGTAGTTAAGTAAAAGTGCATCAAAGTCCAGGTCTTATGCTCCACAGAACCATCCACACCTTGTCATATTTAGACACAGGTGTCAACTTGAGTTGTTAAGGGTTTGAGTTCTGGGCACATTTGTAGAGAATTAGTAGTTGAGTTAAGCACAGAGGAAATCTGTAGGAGATTGTCTAGTGGATGGGAAAGTCCCAGTCCATGGTGGGTGGGAGTAGTCCCTGGGGAAGGTGAATAAAATGGAGTAAAGGAGAAAGGGATCATCCTTGTGTATACTTGACAAGACATGCTGGTCTGGCAAATAAGGATTGTCCCTCTCTCAGCCATTATGTGAATTTGGTGTGTCCAGTTCCCTTGGCCTTTGGTGATGGTTCATGGGGTACAAACCCATGTGGGCACTAATAGCCCATTGGATGCAGTTAGTCTGAATGGTTACTGATAAATTACCAAACAATTTAAGGGAACAATGGTTTATTCTCTTATGGTAGTCCGGTTACAGTTCTTAATCTAGTTAGCAGGAAAGCATGCATCATCACTGTTGCAGTCCACCTGCATGGTTGCTGATAAATGACCATCAAACGGCTTAAGGGAACAAGGGTTTATTCTCTCTTATGATTCCTGGTTACAGTTCTAAGTCCGGCTTGACAGGAGAGCACGCACCAACACCAGGGCCGAGGGAACTAGCCACACCATCACCACATAACAGCTGAGAAATGGACGATCCTTACTTGCCAGACCAGCATGTCTGGCCAAATGAACAGAAGGATGCCAACTCTCTCAACCATCTCTCTGTGATTTATTCCAGAACCTAATTCCATCCACCATGGGCTGGGGCTTCCTCATCAGCTAGACAATCTCCTTCAGATTCTCTCTGAGCTCAACTCAACTACCGTTCTCCACAAATGTGACCAGAGCTCAAACCCTCAAATGTCAAGTTGACACCTGTGCCTAACTATGACAATCACCAAAGGCCAAGGGAACTGGACACACCAAATCCATGACCATGGACAATAAGGAGAGCCCAACCAGACCAAAAAGCCAAGTGATACACTTCGGGATTGTAGCATCTGTACTGCAGCAACTCGCCTGCATGGTTGCTGATAAATCACCATCAAATGGCATAAGGGGACAAGGGGTTTATTTTCTCTTATGATTGTCCAGTTACAGTCCTCAGTCCAGCTTGACAGGAGAGCATGCACCAATACTAGGGCCGAGGGAACTGGCCACACCATCACCACATAACAGCTGAGAAAGGAACGATCCTTACTTGCCAGATCAGCATGTCTGGCCAAGTGTACACAAGGATGCCATCTTCCTTAACCGGTTCTCAGTATTTTATTCACCTGCTCAGGACCTAGTCCCACCCACCATGGGCTGGGGCTGCCCATCGACTAGACAATCTCCTGCCTATTTGCTCTGGGCTTAACTCATTTACCAGTTATCAACAAATGTGCCCAGAGCTTGAACCCTTAACCATCAAGTTGACACCTGTACCTAACCATGACATGTACCTTCAGAAACAGCGCTGAAGACTTCAAGTTCAGCATCTGCGATGTGAGGAAAGGCACCTCCACCAGGTCAAAGTTGGCCTAATACTCCGGATCCTCCTTCTTCAGCCTTCCTAGTGTTGGGATTACAGGTGTCTACACCGAGTCAGTCTCTTCCACAATTGTTTTCCCCAACTGTTTTGTTCCACTCTGTAGCATTGGATGATTATTTTTTTAAAGTCTTATTGGGGCATAACTTACATATCGTGACAACATTCATTCATCATGAAAAAATTAATTTTTTTAAACGTGTGCAGCTGTCATCGCATTCCAAGCTTTAGGACATTGCCATCATATCATTTGAATCCCTCATTCGCATTCTTTGATATATCCTGAAGTCTAACCCTACAGCCTGGGAAGGGAACCTGGTGGACTCAGGTTTGCAAGTTGGAAAATAAGGAGCTTATGTTTGTATGTGTGAGACGGCAGGTAGGTGGAAAAGAAACAGGATTCATTTTCTAGGTGAAGCTTGAAGTCGTTATTTCTCATCCTGCTCTGCTAGACTACACAAAGACTGTTTTTTAAGATAAATAAGAAAAGGAAAGAACAAAAAAATGAGAAAAAAAGAAAAGCCCCGCAGATATACATATTTACTTAACTCTCCTGTTGAAGTTCTTGAGTGTCAGGCAGTCATTTCCTAGATCTGGTAGTAAACATATAGTACTTTTGTGTATCCTTGGTTTTTGTGAGTGAAGTATTGACTTTTAAAATAAAAATCACCAAATAAAAACAAAACAAAAGAACATTGTTGAGTCAAACATAACATGACAGTCTACAAGTTTTCAGCATTCTCTTGTTTTCAACCATGCAACAGATTTGTAGCTACATGTAGATTTTTGAGACTTGTGGGAAAGTGTTGGAATAAACTAACACACACTCCATGATTATGCAAAATCCAGAAATATTGGGACTAGAATGGTAAGAGTAGTAAGATAAACACAAGGCCATAGTTGCTTGGAACTTAACTGCTTAAAGGGGAAAGAATCTCCTCTTCAGCAGGGTTTTAGGTGAGACTTCAGCAATCTCCACAAGCACAAAATCTGCCACCTTGAAAACATGTGGTTTTAAAAGACAGTGCATTATTTTCCTGGGGAAACAGACAAACATCTGTTCACACCAAATAGGACACTAATGACAGACCAAAGAAACACACACACACACACACACACACACACACTAGCAACTGTTAACAACTTGTATATATATATACATGCACACTTAGATGGATAAATGATGCAAAGAAATTAGAAGATCAATGAAAAGTCTAAATGGGAAATTCACAAAAATTAAAATCATAAAAAATACTTGTTAGTTATCTTGAAACAAAAATTTCAGTATATGAACTAAGAAGCATAGCAGAGAACCTCTAATGCAGATTAGATCAAGGTAAATAGTTTTATATTTGGGTTGGGGAGATGACTCAGGGGTTAAAACCTTTGTTTCACAAGCAAAAGGACCTGATTTTGGATTCCTAGATCCTATGTAAAAAATTATACATTCAGGTAAAGGGTAGAGCATAGTCTTTTAACAATTATGTGTATGTAACCACAGCTACTCTGATTTCAAACTGGCAATGGCCATGTGAAGCCTGGAGGACAGAATTTTATAACTACCCACCTCTTTCTCCAAGTCTAATATTCTTTATACCTTCTCGTCTGTGTAATTTTTATTCATTCATTCATTCATTCATTTGTTCATTTATAAACATCATTCATTCATTCATTTATAAACAGAGTGTATGTCTTTACCCCCAAATCCCTCCTTGCCCACTTCCCTCCTTTCCCACCATCCACATCCACATACTCTTCTCCTACCTCCCCTCCCTTCATCCATCCTGCTCTGTTGCCCTCCCACCTCCATCCCTGTGTTTGTGTGTATCACAGGACTCTCTTTGGGGTTCCTGTGTTGGTAAGGGAGTCAGAGTTTTGCTGAACTTTTTATGTGGCGCTTCAGTGGGTAAAGTTGTTAAGTGGGGAGGTTCCTCTTCCCCTTGTCCAGAATCTGCCCCTGAGACACTGAGATCAGCTGCTTCTTCTAAGGTCCTAGTTGGTCCTTGTGTTAGTTTTTTAAGTTTGAGTCACTATGTCACCGTTGACAGTAATTTATTCTCAACACTTTGGTCAGTCACCTCCCTCTGCAAAAGAAATTTCTTCGATCAAGGCAATAATCAATGGATATAGCATATATGCTTAGAAGACAATTCAGCAGGCATACAATATTGATTTAACAACAACAGGAGTTTCCTCACCAGGGCCAATGACCTCTGTAGCTCCCAAGATTTAGACTTAACAGGACCAAATATGGTTCCCCTTCTGTGTAGCAAGCCTTAATCTGGTTGGAAAGCAGGTGGTTGCAACTATAACAATCATGCTACTATGGTACCAGTTGGATATTAGTGCACATCTTGCCAGGCATGCTGATACTGTAATATGTAGGATCCGCTACTGAACAAGACTCTTGGTGACAATTCTCCAGAAGTCTGCATGGCATGCTACAAAAGTTTACGAATAAGAAGAAAGCTTGGTCACAGCTTGATTTACCCATGTCCTATAACCAAAGATGTAATGTGTCTCAGCAATAGGGATCTTGCTATCTAGTTCTAGCATGCAACCAACGATAGTGGCAGTATCTTCTATTGTATGCAGTGCCTCAAGGCAATCAGTCATAGGGATTCAGGCCACCCCTAGCAGTGGAATGTTATTCGATAACCATAGGCTTCTGAGGATGCCTTTTGTCATTCACACAAGGTGCTCCTTGCCTTTAAGTCTAACTGGGGTTTTACTGGTTTTAGGCACAGGCAGTTGTTGTATGACATCTCTTTGTCACTTTGTTTGGTATCATCTGTGCCTTACTCAACTATAAAGCTTTTAAGAATTTCACAGGTCTACCTGGACCTTTCCCCCTGAGCAGAGTGTTTTTTCCAGCCTCACTACTTTAGGTGTACTTGTGTGTGATTCAGGTTCTCTTCTCAATCTATAAACACTCAGAGGTTAGAATTATATAATGGAATCATTTTCAAAGGACAAGAAAGATCTTTGAAGGCCCACTACCACCTGTTCCAAATAAGTGGTTTCCAAGTGGTTTTGGCAATCAGCAGCTATACTACAAACAAACAATGTTCCTGGTGTCTAGTTGAACCAAAGAACATATAATTCCAGCGTTTACCAATACAAAACATTCAACACACAAGTAGAAAGAATGACAATATATGTGATATTCAATATAGAACTTCCGGTTGCTGGTAATGGGCTTCACCTGGAGACAGTTGCGGCAACACCATTAGGGAAACAATTGGGGTAGTTCCTGATACATAAAATCTCCCCCCTCCAAAACATCCAGATCTGGCACAATGGTAATCATCTGTATCCGTTCTATCCCTTTAGTGAACTGTTCAGCCTGCACCCCTCCAGAAACTCACAGCATTTGCAGTCTTGGCATTTCCCCCCATTAGAAACCATCTCGACACAAGTCTTGCAACATTTGCTTCTGCAAGGCAGCATCAGACCCTTTTCTTCTTCCTTTTTTCGCTCTCTTTTGGCTGCTTCAGTACTTTAGGCTCCAATTTACATTCCAGTCTAAGTCACTCAGATCTGCCAGAGCTTCTATTACCTCATAAAGATCATGTCTCACCATGGTTCTTAGCAAAGCCTCTGAGACCCCATACCAGTGCTGAATTCCTTGAAGAAATTTCTTCCTTATGTCTCCAGTGAATACAGTTCTATTTGGTTTCATGAATTCAGTATCACACACCACACTTGATTCTCTCACTGTCACTTCTACCTTATTTTTTCTTTGTGTTCTTTGATTCTTCCCATGAGTTCTACATTGGATATTCCAAGAGGAGCTATTTAGCACAGATGTCATTTGTACTCATTTTCTCCTATACCCTTCACTGAGCCGTTAAGAATTAGTAAGTCATTGCCTCCATCTCGCCCTCCCCTTTGTTCAACTCCTCTACCAAATCTGATATTAGTGGAGGATATAACCACATGTCTTTACCTCATAATACCTTGCTTAAGCAAGCAAATTCTGAGCCCCAGTTGTGTGTTTTAGCACACATAGCAGAGACAATATAAGTTCTGCTTCAGTTTCCTTACAATTTTGTTCTTTCAGGGATTGTAATATATCTGTGGTCTTTTAGCCATTTTTTGGAAATATTCTCATACTCATTAAGACACATTCATCAAGGAGTCATACTGCTTTACAATATACAGAGGATGGTGACCTTAATGAGCTGTGAATTTTCCCTCTAGGGAGATGACTTAGCTTCAATTACATGTCTTTTCACCATAGAAGGGAAATGAAACTACTCCCAAACTTACCTTGGTTTCTGTTTCAACATTTTCAAACATCAAATAGGATTGTGTGAGTTTTCTTTGTGAGATGTGGATGTATGTCTGTTCACCAAGACAGGGACACAATGACAGAATCAAGAGATAATCCTTTCAAAATACACTTTGGTAAATCAAAGAGTTTAATTAGGGTTACTTACAGGAGCATGACTGAGTAGTTGCTTATAGGGCCAAGAACATTTAAGGATAACCATGCCATAAAAGAAAAGCCCCCCACTCCTTGATATAAATAGTCTCCTTAGAGCTCATCTGCTCACCTTGTGCTTCATTGCCTGTTTCACTACCACAGGACAATGTTAATGGGCCCAATCTTGTGAGTTTCTCATGTGGGAAATCACAGATGTTCTACTTTCATAATGGAAATGGTCATGTCAGACCTAGAGAAATAAGTTCCACAACAACAATAAAATCAGTGGTTTGCAGAATGCACTGATGCCAGAGATCTCCACAATCACCAGTGTATTTATATGGCGTGTTAACTGGAAACCACCTTAATTGGACTCTGTCACCTGAACATACTGCCCTGGAAATCAGAAGTCCTTGCATTGTCAGCTAGATGTGTTGGTGCATGCCTTTAATTCCAGCAATAAGAGATAGAGACATGAGTAACACTGTAATTGGAGGCTGACCTGGTTGACATAATGAGTTTCGAGGCTAATCCAGGGCTATATAGTGAGCCAATGTCTATAAGAACAACAAAATCAATGACAAAAAGAAACGCATTCTTTTATATTGAAGCCCCAAGAGTTTCTTCTTTGTACTGAATCATTGGGCAGACAATCTGAGAGTCAGTTTAGGCCCATGGGAATAACATTGAAACAAATCCACCAAGAAATATATGTAGTGGAATGAATGGTCTGAACTCCAAAAAAAGGATCCACCCATGTTTGTCAGCTCTAGGAATCAATTTTATAAACTTGGAAGAAGTGAACATCATGCTTGTGATTAGAAATCAAAATGAGGGGACAAGAATTATGAAGGAACGTATAAAAATCCCAAAAAGGGATTTCCTAGAAATGGACCCAAATTTGAAAGAAATCCTCGAAAACTACATGAAAAAAGCATTCAAAATACTGATCTTAAAGAACCTTGGTGATGATCAGAGAGATCGTTTGCTGGGTAAAAGCCCTTACCATACAAGCCTGGCAACCTCAGTTCAGTCTCTGGAACCCACAGAAAGTCTGGGTGGGATGGCTTGCATCCGTAATCTCAGCACTCCTACAGTGAGATAGGAAGTGGAGACAAAAGAATTACCTGGAAGCTCCCCACATACTATGATAATAAATAAACAATAAAAAAGAAAATAAATAAATCGAGTGAGATATAAAATAATATGGATAAACAGCATAAAGAAATTAGAAGATCAATGAAATGTATAGATGAGAAATTCACAAAAGAGATTAAAATCATAAGAAAGGAATCTGTAAGAAATCTTGGAACAAAAAATTTTAGTATATGAATATAACACAGAGCTTCTAATGTAGATTAGATCAAAGTAAATAGTTTCCCTTCTTGGGCTGGGAGATAAACCCTGTGCCTGAATTCAGATTCTTAGATTCCACATAAGATTCCAGGCAAATACAGGGGTAGCATGTAATTCTGGCTTTGGAAGGTACAGCCTGAGAAAACCAGAAGAAAGCAATAAGAAGGTATAGCAATCAAGAATGATCCTCAATGTCGCCCTTAGGCCTCCACAAGCACACATATTCAACTGCCCTCTGGTATAGACACGCACAAACACACACATGCACACGCACATGAATATACACACACACACATGCACAAGCAAAAGAAAGGAAAAAAAATGAAGAAAGCCAGCAAAACAGATGCATCAAGAAACAAAATATATGAACTGTGTTCTTTTCAGAATGAAAGCAGAAAAGATATTGAAAGCCTGTTTCATGAAATGATGGCTGGAAACTTCTTAAATTATTATAGGGATACTTACATCCAGATCCAGGAAGCTCAAAGAACTGCAATATTGAAACAAGTCAGATCCCTATCCTTACATATTGTAGTCAATATGTAAAAAAGATACACAATCCAAGAACTGCTAAGAGAAAAATGTTAAGTCATATGTGAGGAAAGGCTGATTAGACTTATGATGGATTATCTCAGCAGTAAACTTGTAAGACAGAAGTGAACGGGAAAGTACATTCAGCATATTGCAAAAAATCCAGCAATGATTGTAGCCAGAAAAATTGTTCTTCAAAACTGACTCTTTCACAGATAATCAGAAATGAGAAATTCACCACTGCTGCCCAGTCTTAAACCAAAAATGTAAAGGGTTTCTACCCTAGAAGTCAAAGAATTTTCTTATCATAAAGCAATTACTAAAAAAAATATAAAAGATATAAAATTATCTATAGGTTCAATTAAATAGAATGCTGAAAAAATAATAAAGCATATATGCACTGACACAGGACTCCAAAAGTACATAATGCAAATATTATCAAATCAAAATGGAGAAAAAATAGAACAGTAGTAGGTAAACCTTCTTTCCATTTCCCTTTATCATACAAACAGAAAATCAACAAAATCTAATTGAACTATGCTCTAGAAAAAATAGATCAAACAGATAATTTAAAGAATATTTCATTCAATGCCAGCCAAATACACAGTCTTATCATCACATGAAACACTCTTATTGAATATATTACTCAAAATTCAGCTATAGAGCAGACAAGAGAGAGATAAAAAGGGTAGCAAATACGAAAGAAAAGGTGAAATTATACCTACTTACAGATGACAAAATCAACATACAGATGATATCAGTAGCTTTTCTATCTACCAATAATAAACTTGCTGAGAAAGAAATTAGGAAAAATATTCCATTCACAATATGTTTAAAAATATCTAAGAATAAACCTAACCAAGGAGGTGAAACACCTCTAGAATGAAAAGCTTAAGTCACCAAAGAAAGAAAATGAAAGACACTAGAAAATGGAAATGACTTTCTATGCTAAAGGGGTGGTAGACTTAATATCATGAAATGGCTGTATTATGAGAAGTAGTCTACATCAATGCCATCCCTATCAAGCTTCAGTGACACTTTTCCAGATCTAGAGGGAAGAATCATAAAGTTCATATGAAAATATAAAGGCATTAAAGGGCCTGAGAAGTCTTAAACAGAAAGAACAATGCTTGTACTATGATTCTTGACCTCAAATTATATTACAGAGTCATAATGAGAAAGACATATACTGGCATGAAAATATACATATTGATGAATGGAATAGAACAGTGAATCCAAACATAAACTCATGCAGTTACAACTACCTAATTGTTAAGAAACGATCAGAAATATTGATCAGAAAAATAAGACAACCCCTTCAACAAATGGGATTGACAAAACAAGACACGCACTTGCAGAAGAATGAAATTGCACAAAAATCAGTTCAAAATAGGTAAAAGATCTTAATATAAACACTGAAACTTCTGATAGGGATTACATTGACTATGCAGACCACTTCCAATAAATAGTCATTTTATGATATTAATTCTACCAATCCATGTAGCATAGAAAGTCATTCCATTTTCTAGTGTCTTTTTCATTTTTTTTTTTTTTTTTGGTATCTTGAACTTCAAGAGAGAAGCATAGTGAAAAACTTTCTGAAGATTACTTGAATAACTCAGAAAGTTGTAAGAATTAATGAAGGAAACAATCATTAGAGTAAAGAAATACCTTATAAATTGGATAAAATTTTATTGGTTCTACTTCAAATACAAGGCTAATGCATAGAATATATAAAGAATTGAAAAAAATTAAATATTGAAAACAAATTCCCTCAATCAGTAAAAGAACTAATGAAGTAAACATCTAGTTCTCAAACAGGAAACGCATTTTAAAATGTGTTCTTCATCTTTAGCTATCAGGCAAATGACAACTAAAATTGCTTTGGGATTCCAACTCACCCCAATCTGAATAGTTATTAAGAAAACAAAACAAAACAAACAAACAAACAACAACAAATGCAGGAAAGGATGTGATGCAATGTCTATGGAAAGTATTAAGGAGGCATCTGGAGAAGCTAAAAATAAAATGATTATTGTAATGAATTCAAGTGTGTCAACTTGACAATTATAAGCTGAGTTTGGGGAACAGCTATGAAGAACTGATAGAGGAAGCCATTGAACAGGCCTGCAGGTGATTATTTAAATGATATGGAATACCCAGCCCATAGTGGAGGCTGGTTTCCAGATAAAAGGAAACGCAAGTGGGAGGAACTTGTCCTCTCCTCTGTGTTGCTTGCTGTGTTGAATCACTAGTGGTGTGTTACCACCTTCTCCGCTGTTACTGCCACTGCTGCTGCTATTCTTGACTGATGTCAGAGTGTAGCCTCCTGAGCTTGCTACTGTTCATCCTTAACATCAGAGCCCATTCTTTTCAGCTCTCCAGCATGACGGAGGTTTGAGACTTTCCAAGGACCTATCAATCTTTTTAGATATTCAGCCCAAGAACTGAGCAGCTACAGGCAGCTATTGTTGGACTACACTGGTTTTATTTTGTGAGTTAATTTAATACACACACACACAAACACACAGAGATATAGATATATAGATATCCCCATATATCCATTCTATTGGTTCTGTTCCTCTAGAGAATCCTGACTTATACAGCTATATACTTAGCTACCTACTCCTGGGTGCATACTCAAAGGACTTCTAATCCTACCACAGAGATATTTACATGTCCATGTTACTGTTATACTATTTACAATAGCTGAAGAATCCAAGAATCCAGGTATACCAGCAATAGGTGAATGGGTAAAGAAAATGTATCTACACATAATGGAATTTTATATGGCCATGAAGAAAAATGAGATTATGACATCAGACTCAAAGGGAAAAAGACCACATGGTTTTTCTCATGTACATAGACCCTATGTTTTCATTTTTATGTGTGTGTGTGCGTGCACACACACGTGTGTACATGGGTCAATAAGTTGGTCCATGATAAGGAAAAATGAGTTACTAAGGGAGTTTGGAGGAAAGGTAAAAAGAGGGTGACAAAATATATGTGATAAGAAATCAGAAGGGAACTACTGGAAACAGAAGAGGGACTAATAGGAAACATACGGGAGCACACAGGAAAGAGGAGCATGGGAGAAGATCACAAAAATATAGTATAATGAAATTGTCATAATAAAACCCATTACTTTGTTGTTTAAAATAAATTAGTAAAATGAGACAAAAATGTTTATAATGAATCATAAAAAGTCACAAAAGATATTTTCAGCATGCTTTTAAGAGCCTAAGCAAATGTTTTAAAATACATGGAAAAGGTCAGGGCATGATTACAGCTTTGTAAGAACTTGGGAAAGATGCAAAGGAAATAATGATTGTTAATATTTCCTGTGAGATCTGGGACATAAGAGGCAGGGTTAAAAATAATTACTTTCCTCTTTATGTCTTTTTTTTCTGAATTTTACAGTGTCCATATCATTTACTTATTGTTTTTCAGCCAGGCAATACAAAAATATATTTTTTAAAATTTTGGGATTTATGAGCATCCAGGAAATATATTCATGGGTCTAGATGGAAGACAACAACATGTTTCTCTCTTTCCAAATCTCCCTAAATTACAGGAAAAGCAGCTGTTTCCATTAAAAGACTGACTGCATAAAGGCATGGGGAAGAAGAGGTGGGGAAGAGGGGGGGAAAGGTGAATTTCTGGAAAATGGAAAGTAGATGGGGTATGAACCTAAAGAGGTGGGGCTGGAGGTGGGTTGGGGAGCCAGAACATTGCACCAGAGGTGGGAATTATAGGCAATGAGGACAGGGTGGTTATGCTAGACTGGGTGGGACTTAGAAACAGGAATTTTCTCCCCAAAGTAGAGCGGTAGGAAGAACTGAGAATGTGAGTGGAGGGGTTGGGGCCATGCCACGTCGGCAGTAAAGGAAGGCCTCTCTTCTGGCCACACTACAAAAAGGACACAGAGGTAGCGCCAGCAGTATACCAGACAAGTAGAGGAGAATGAAAGAGTCCCAGAACGGGGAAGTCTGTCACCAACTTTTTTTTTGTCGGACCCTGTTTCTTAAGCCCCTCTTTGTCTACGGATCCTGGCCTTCTAACTCTGCCAAGCACCCAGATAGGTGCCTGCTGATCCTCAACAGCTAACAGAATTTGGCACGAGAGGCCCAGACCCTGGAGAGTGGAGAATCTATGTCTCTTGGCCACGATGACAAAACCCTAACCAAAACTGCCCTATTTCTACAGTAGCAAGAATGAGCTGAGGGGCACGATTATTTCTACCATTTAGCGGAGGCGACTCCACTTCCAGTTGTACTATGTCGCTTTGACCAAAAATAGGTCTAGTGACCTGATGCCCTGGGGAGGAGAAAACACTGAGTGTTAGCATTTTTTTTCTTGATTTCCTTTTTGGCCTCTCTTATGACTGTACTCTTTGCAGATATGAAAATTCTATTTGGAAGATAACTGTTTGACTGTGGTCCATGCCAGCACAGAGCACAACATGTATCTTTCTGTAATGAAGAAGGCAGTTTCACTTACAAAGCACATAAGCAGAGTCACGTTCCATGTACTCTGTGGGCTTAATGTTGTTTTAAGTGCTGCCATTGTTAGAAATATAATGGATTTCAGTTAATGTGTTTTTTACTCTATTCTGTTTCTTGGTTGTTCCTAAGAAACTCATGAGCATGTAGGAGCTGCCCTTGCAATAGAAAAGTAAATAATGGAAGAGGTTTTGTATCTTCCATTACTGAATGCATTAGTAAAGATTAACCAAAACCTAAGAAAGAAAGGCAAAATAAGCAAGGTTTTGGGAAAACAAAAACCAAAAACATCTGACCAAAAATCAAAGCTTTCCCACTGGGCTTGTGACAGAAATTCCATTAACAATAGCAGGAAAATAAAATTTTCTGCATATGTGAGGCAAAGACTCACAGAAGTACAACAAATACTTCAAAGACATCTTCCAAAGTATTTTAAGGCCATAAGTTGTGAAGTCCAGACTACCCATATAGAAAACTTGACATCCTACCGAAAATGAAACTAAGAGATATTCCCATTTCTCCAATTTCTTTTTGTCTATTTTCCTTCTCTTTCACTTTACTCAGCCTCTGCTGTGACATTTGACTGACAAGGGCAACATGGGTCTGTATTACCGTAAATACCGACTTCTCACTATATACTTTGCTCGTGACAACTGTTTCAGTGGCTGGACATTAGTGTGTTTTCTGACTTTGGAGAAATAAGACTGATACTGCTGACCATATGGACTCTTAAAATGAATGATGAAATATTGCAGAGTAATATTAATTAATAGTAAATAGAAAAATTAGGATGAAGTTCATAGGAAAGTCATAGTTTAGTAAAACATTAAGGAGATGATAGAGTTTGGAAGTGTGTGTGTGTGTGTGTGTGTGTGTGTGTGTGTGTGTGTGTGTAAGCCTTCCAGGTTAAAAGAACTAAACAAATGGCATTAGGAAGGTAAATACTTGCCATATTGAAAGATAACTAAGGAAGATGGTTCCATTGGAGCTATATGAGTGAGTGAGAACAAAGTAAAAATTTGAGGAAATAAGGAGATAGCTAGATCATGCAAAGCTTTATAATTTATTATAGGGATGTTGACATGCATATCACATGAAAATAGAATCCTGTCATAGATTAGAATATCCAGGAAACACACCATAAAGTAGTTAATACTGCTGAAAAATTATTAAGCATTGCCTCCAGCTATGGAGGAGCTGCAATAAAAGCAAAATAACCAAGTAAATCAAACCATGAAAAGTCATCCATGGTGCCAGTCATATCCACAGGAAGCTCTGAGTCTAAAATGGCCCTTCAAAGGATTTTAAAATTCTTACATTGTTTAGGTATTGAGTGTGTGTTGCCCTGAGAAAAGGTAAGACTTTGGACAACGGTGTCTTTTGTAGCTGAGGCAATCTCTAATAGGTGCAACACTGAAGCAAGAAAATAAGTTATTCGCTAAAGCAGAACCAGAGGGTTGCATTTCCCTTTCTATAGAAACTGCATACTGTTATAAGAAAATTGATGAGATTTATTTATTTATTACCAAAGAAGCCTTTGGTATAATGAGTTTAGGGTTCAATATAAAAAAGTGTGAAAACAAGGAGACTATTGAAGCTATTGTGGTATTCCATGTGTAAGATGATTATATCCAATAGGTGCTAGTAGAGGTAATGGAAAGTATTAGGGGTTTTACTTTTTTTTTTACATATTTTGAAGGAAGAACCCATAGGGTTTTTATCAAGAACAATAAGTATAAAGCATCAGAGACATAGAAAAGTTGTGAATGGTTCCAAGATTTTTGTATTCAACAACTAAAAATATAGAGTTGCCATTGATAGAAACGACTTGAAACTGAAGGTATTTTTAACACATATAAATGGCTGTATGAGGCTGGATTCAGGCAAAAGGTGTGGCTGAGCTGAATGAATAAGTTTGAATATGTCACAGCTTGAATCCCCACAGGTTCATATATTTGAATCTTCAGCTGATGTTCATGTTTGGGAAAGCTATGTCAGCTTTGGTTGATATAGTCTTCCTGGAGGAAGGGATGTCACAGGGGCTGGGTCTAGATGTTTGGTGAACACAAGCAGGCCTGACCATGCTTCCTCTGATTTCTCTCTTCCTTGTTTTGTCCTCCAGATAGCTGTGATGACATAAACCAGCCTCCTGATTCTGCCTCCAGCCTTGCCTTCTGCTGGTCAATTCCTGCCACTGTGAACCATAGCCCCTCTTAGACTCATAAGCCAAATTTTCTCCCTTAAGTTGTGTGAGTGTTGTCTTGCAGCAATGAAAGAAAAATAACTGTACCAAGTGGCATGAATGGTAAGAATCAACTGCTATATTTGGGTTTAAGACTGACCAATCAGGAGGAAACCCATTCCTGATCTCTGTAAGACGGACTGAGAGCTCCTGATTGAAGGAACCCAGGTTCTAAAGGGGGCTCTCGACTAGTGCCTTGTAAAGCAAACATGACAGTACACCACCTTCCAAATACTTTAAGCGAATAAATTGATGCAGCCTTTATTCAGATAAGTCAAAGTTAAAATTAATTGTTTTGTATTTAGAACAGCACAGTAATTATAATTTTCACACTAATTTATTCATTTTCAAATCAGTGTATACATATAAAGTTATCTGTAGAAATATTCTAAGAAAGAAGAAAGAAATTGAGCATCTTAACTGCATGATAATATTTTATCATTTTCTTGGACCAGCAGCCTGATTAGGTCACATTCAACTACTCGTCCTAATATATCAATTAATAAGTTGAGTATTGCTGAAAAGTAGGGAAAGGTGGTTTATAAAATGTGGCCACAGTGTGAAAAGAAACAGATAGGGGGATCCAGTAACCCCAAGTTTGTCTTCAAGGTACTGATATAAACTTTATGTCTAGAGAAAGAAATGGACCAAGGGGCCACAGGTTAATATAACCAAGCAATTCTGTCTTCCTGATCTTGGTTTCAGGTCTGGTCCTGCAAGATGACCCAAGGAGTCCTTATTGCTTGAGAGGAAGAGGTGATTCTCAGAAGACAATTATTTCTGGTCCAGAGTGCAACTTCATCCTCATGAATGAGTGCTCTCATCAGGGGGAACTGTCTTGACCTGCCAAGCTTCTCCAATGCTGGAATTCAAGGTGACTGTAGGTATGGACAATGATTTTTGTCTGTGTTTTCAACCTTGAAGGGAGTGAGATAAGTCAGGTATGCAAAGTCAAGGTGGAGCCTGAGCCAAAGTAAAGAAGATGGACTCAAAATGAAGGCAAAGACATCAGTGTTTCTTGGTGCTTTTCAATTACCTCTGTCCCCCAAGTGAAGTGCCAATGTTCTTTAGCAAAAGCATTGTCTAAGTGCCTGTTTCTGAATGAGCATCCCCTTTCTGATTGGTATCCACGGTTCTTCATGACTTGAATCCTTTACTGTCTTTACTGGTTAATAGTTTGTATACAAGTTACTGCCTTCTACTCCTTATGATCCAGGAAATACCCATAAAAACCTAAGTTTCAAGAGTCTTGGGTTTTGCATGTGTTTTTTTTCTTAAAGGAATGCACTTTCTTTCATCGCATTTCTTGACACAAACTTGCTCTATTTGTTGGGATGTAAATATTTCCTCTCTAAAGTTTCCCTTAGTACCCTTGTTTATTCTGCCTCTCACTCCTCCTTTGTATTTACATGGCCTGGCCCCATCCCTCACTTAGAGTACTTACTGGTGCCTCCTACACCACATGATGCTTGTTTAGATGTGATAGCTGTGTGATCCAGTTCCTTACTAGCTCCTAGATATTGCCCTTTACAGTCAAGGTTTCTTCCAGAGCATGGGGAAGCATTTTAAATACTGGCTAACTAAAAGACACAATATTGTACTGGGTCTTTTCCTCTCAGACAAGAATAGAAGGATTTTTCATGATGTTCTTCTATTAAAGCACTGGTGATGGAGGTCACTGAATTGATGGTGTTAATTTTATGGCCATTCTCTCAGACAACACTGCTAGTGCTTCTGTGAAGTCACTTTATGTTCTTTTCCTCACAGAGAAGTATGAGAAGTGTTGGGTTACCTAGATCCACTCCACCCCTATTCAATCAGTAGTAGGTCTAGAACTTTATCCTTCAAATCCTAAGTTGTGGACATAAATCAAGCATTAGCTGGACGCCCTCAAGAAAAGAGGTTTATTCACATATTTATTTTAGTCCTGAGGAAGACTACACAACTAACACCCCGTGTTATCCATGTTGTTGTTTTAGGTAAGACTATTTACCTTGAAAGGATATAGTCAACACAATAAGAATTCTCTGAAGGCAAACATCTATCTCTATCAGCCTCAAATTATAAAGAGGTTTCCTCACCTGTTTATTTAACTTTATCTTTTGAACACATTGAGGATAATGGAGGAGAGCAGCAGACCTTAGGAAAACTTTTTGTTTCCCTTATATTAGCTATATATATGGTCTATGAAACTAAAGGAAAATCAGTTAACTTCTCTTCTACCTGGGCCTGTGAATTCTCGAAATAAAAAGAACACATGGAAGGAAAGCTATAATTTGGTACATATTTCTCAATCTCTCTCTCTCTCTCTCTCTCTTTCTGCATTATTTGGTAATGAAGATCAGTCTCAGGTTCTTTCACACACTAAGCAACTGCTCCAACACTAAACTATAACATCAACCCTTTCCAGGTTTTAAGACTTTATATGGTACTCTGACAGAATTCACAAAGAAATACTTCTGAGATGTAGCAGTATACATAAATATACAATATTTATTATATGTTAGTGATTGAATTTTACTGTTCAAGAAAATATGTGAAACAAGTATAAAATTCAGAAACCAGTTCCTGTTTCTGTAGTTATTGTAAGTATAGAATATCTTTACCTATGCCATCATATGAATTATAAGAGTTTGGACCATGTTTTTCATATTTAAAGTTCAGGAAGTTTTATCCACTGGAAATTTAAAATTCATGTTAGCAGTGGCATAAACCTAGATCTGTAACTGACTGAAAGGATATGGAGAAAAACATGAGAATAAAGGCACCATTTGAATCTATAGAGTTAGAGATTGCATATGCCTCTTTTTAAAAATTTTTTTAATTTGCATGAGCATGTGTGTGTGTGTGTGTGTGTGTGTGTGTATCAGAAACCATTAGGGTGACTTCCAGAAATCATCCTGGATTGTAGGTTCTTTCTACTTCCTTTTGATTTCACTCTAGAATTTCCCAGGCTCCACCCACCATAGCGGGAAGTGTGGGACCACGGATCTGAACTCAGGACCTTCTGTTTGTGAGGCAGAGTCTTAACCCCTGAGCCATCTCTCCAGTCCTCATATGTCTCTTTTTAAATTTTTTTTTATTATTTATTCAATTGTGCATGTATGCGTGTGTGTGTATGTATGTGTGTGTATGTATGTGTGTGTGTGTGTAGAACCACGGGCGAATTCGGGAACCACCATGGACCACCTCCACCTCCTCCTTGTTTACTCCACCTGGGGATTAACAGGCTCCGCCTTACCAGGACCAGAAACGCAGACCGCCCCCGCTTCCGCCTGGCGTCTATACCTGGGATCTGGGATCTGAACTCAGGACCTTCTGCCTGCAAGGCAGAGACTTAACCCCTGAGCCCTCTCCAGCCCCCTCATATGCCTCTTATTCCCTCTGTTCCTCCTAGTATTATTAGCCATATATTGCTTTTATTTTCTCACAAAATATTTCAATATAATGTGTTATATATCTGTTTACTCTTTAACTTCACATTACAGTTTGTATAAGTGGGTAATGTCACTTTGTTAATTGGAGATTTAGAAGATCATTCACTGGGTAAACAGAAATTAAGGCTGTTAGCAAATATAAAGACTTGAGGGAAGAACAGAACTATAGTATTTCAGCACTGCATGAGCCTTAGAAATGATCTTGTCTACCTCTTCATTTATATAGAGTAAAAACAGGCCCAGAGAGAAGAAACAAATTAAAATTACATTAAGACCTTATAACAGTCAGGGCTTAGATGGCTGTGTCCACTGCCAGTCCACAAGTTGCTGGGGCTGCTTTTCCTTCCTTGTTTCTTACTTTTCAAAAAGAAAATAAATTTATTTATTTATTTTTAATATTTTATGTATTTATTCTCTCTCTCTCTCTTTCTGTGTGTGTGTGTGTGTGTGTGCGTGTGTGTGTGTGTGTGTGTTTGTGTCTCAGAGAGCTCTGTGTGTTCCTGTGGAGTCCCAAGGGTGACTTCAGGAATCATCCTGGATTGCTTCTAGCTCCTTCGGCTTGGTTCTGGGATTTCCCAGGTTCTGTCTACCAAGGTCAAAAACACAGGGCGCCTCCGTTTCAGACTGGAGTTTTTTATGTGGGACCTGGGATTGGAACTCAGGACCTTCTGTTGCAGGGCAGAGTTTTAATCCCTCCAGCCATCTGATCAGCCCCAAAATAAAATAAATTGTAAAAAAAAAAAATGTGTAACCACATGTGTCCAAATTTTTCATTAGTATTTATTCCCTAAATACACATGGTTTAAATTTTTGCATGTAGTATATTATGCCAGTACATTTTTGTAGCTTTTTCCACTAATTATCTTTGTGACTTTTTCATGAAAATATGCAAAATTCTTTGATGGAATACATATTCCATTATGTGCAAATATAACATGTATTCCTAAAGAATGGATATTTAGATTATTATCAGTGGTGATTTTTATTGTTGTTGCTATATGCTCTCACATATGCTTCCTTCTGTACATTTTTCTAGTGTAAATGATTAAAATTGCTGGGTCATAGGGAAGTCTTCCATTTTATTAGACAATATTTAATGTCTCCAATGGAAACAGTAACTGCACTGAGTGCTCTGCATGGTTTGGCGAGATTCCAGAATAAAAATGTGGAAATACTCATGAAGTTGTCAGCATAATAGGCATTTAAGATCTGCTTTTGCTTTTAAAAAACAGCCCTTTCCCCACCCGCCGGGGACATGCATAGTCCAGCCAGGACTCACAGCGACCTAGGTAAGCCCTCTCCAGCCCCAAACCCCAGGCAGCCCACTGGACCCAGCTCCTCCCACCAGCCAGCCACAGACAGCACTACGACAGGCCAGGGAGGACCCCCTGGGCCACGCCTCAGCTCCCCAGGTTAAATAGCTCCCCCCCCTCCCCGCAGCCACCACCAACTCCTCCCTTTCCCCAGCAACACCTCCTCCCTTTCCCCACCCGCCCAGGACACTCAGTCCAGCTGGGACTCACGGCAACCTAGGTAAGCTCCCCTGCCCAACCCCAAACCCCAGGCAGCCCACTGGTCCCAGCTCCTCCCAGCAGCCAGACGGAGCAGGAGCTGCTCCAGGCTAAATAATTCAGTTCAGTAAAAAACGCACAGAAATTGAAAGAAGGTCTTAAGAGTTAAAACGGCAATGCCCAAGTCAAAGTGCAAATCCATGAGAAACAACACCCAAGAAAACAAATCTCCCACTGAAGGAATTAATCCCATAATGATAGACTCCAACCAGAACAAACCCACAGAAAACAGCTAAGAAAGCCTGACCCAGGATAGCGATTTTCAAAACATGATCATTACCATGTTCAATACTATGAAAGAGGAAATCCGGGAGGAATTAAATAACCACATCAATTACTTTGAAGAGGAACACAACAGACACTTGGAGGAGTTTAGAAAAACAGTTCAAGAAACTAAAACAGGCATAGAGCAGTGAAAACAGACTCAAGCAGAGTTTAAAACTGAACTAAAAGACAAGTTATCTTCAACCCAGAACTCAACAGAGAAACAAAGCAGAAAATAGAATTTCAGACCTTGAACACAAAGTGGGAGTATTAACCAGCTCAATGGATGAGGTTTTTGAAGCCAAAAAGATACCCGAGAGAAATATTCTAGAGTTATGGGACATCCTGAAGAAGCCTAACATGCGTATTCATAGAATACCAGAGCAAGAATACCAAAATACCATACCTGAGGAAAATTTTCAAGCAATCATCAAGGAAAACTTTCCTCATCTAAAAAAAGAGAGGCCCATCCAAATACAAGAGGCATTCCACAAACAGAAACTCACCACGGCAAATAATAGTGAAGACACTCCACATTCAAGATAAAGAAATGGTGCTGAGAGCTTCAAGGGGAAAAAAAACAGGTCACTTTTAAAGGTAAACTTATTAAAATAACAAATGACTTCTCAGTTGAAACAGTAAAAGCAAGAAGAGCTTGGAGAGATGTACTTCAAGTATTGAATGAGCAAAAACGTCAACCCAGGCTGATATACTCCACAAAAGTATCCGTCATGATTGAGGGAGAAAGAAAAATTTTCCAGCACAAAGACGACTTGAAGGGATATATGTCCACCAAACCAGGCCTTTGAAAAATGCTAAAAATGATACTCAAGCTTGAAGAAAAAAAACAGGCATATCCAGGAGAACAGAAGGGAAGTATAACACCACCAAAACCTAAAAGTGAAACCATACACTTACAAAAGCCATTAAACATAGTAAATATCCGGAATTAAAATTAGTTTCTCCATTTTAACATTAAATGTTAATGGAATTAACTCACCGATCAAGAGACATAGATTACAAACTTGAATTAAAAATCACAATCCATCAATCTGCTGCCTGCAGGAAACCCATCTCACCACAAAAGATAGGCACATCCTAAAAATGAAAGGCTGGTCCAAAATTCTGCAAGCTAATGGAACCAGAAAACAGGCAGGGGTAGCCATTATGCTATTGGACAAAGTGGATTTCAAACCAAAAAAAATCATAAGAGACACAGATGGATACTACATTTTAGTCACAGGTACAATTCACCAGGAAGACTTCACAATACTGAACATACATGCACCTAA
The DNA here is from genome assembly GCA_023101885.1 of Typhlomys cinereus. NCBI lineage: Eukaryota > Metazoa > Chordata > Mammalia > Rodentia > Platacanthomyidae > Typhlomys > Typhlomys cinereus. Next base: position 2,184,717 of record JALPQD010000348.1, on the reverse strand, counting down.
TACGCCCCCCCACATTCATTAAGCAAACCCTCCAACGTCTAAAACAAGAAATCAATCCCAAAACGATAATTCTTCGGGATTTCAACACTGCCCTCTCAACATGGGATAGATCAACAGGTAAAAAACTTAACAGAGACAATTTGGAGATTAATCAAACCCTTACTGAAATGGACCTTAAAGATCTCTATTGAGCTTTTCATCCACGCACCAAAGAATACACATTTTTCTCAGCAGCACATGGAACTTTCTCCAAAATAGATCACATATTGGGCCACAAAACGAATCTCCACATATACAGGAAAGTTGAAATTCTAGCCTGTACCTTATCAGACCACCACGGCCTAAAGCTTGACATCCACAACAAAACAAGCAACAGAAAATACACTAACTCCTGAAAACTTAACACTATGAGGCTGAATGAAAATTGGATTAAGGAATAAATTACAAAGGAAATTCAAGATTTCCTTAAAGTGAACGATAATGAAAATACAACTTACCAAAATCTCTGGGACAATATGAAAGCTGTCTGAAGAGGTAAGTTCATAGCTCTTAATGCCTACATCAAAAAAAATGGAAACATCACAAAGAAATAACTTAACAATGCAGCTTAAAGATTTAGAGACACTAGAGCAATCTGATCCCAAAAGCAGTAGAAGGGAGGAGATTAGCAAAATAAGGGGAGACATATTCAAAATCGAGATAAGGAAAATGATATAGAAAATTAACCAGTCAAAAAGCCGGTTTTATTGAAAAAATAAATAAGATTGATACACCTCTAGCTAAATTAACCAAAAGCAAGAGAGAGAAAGTCAAAATTAACAAAATTAGAAATGAAAATGGAGATATCACTACTGATACCCAAGAAATCCAGAGAATTATAACGTCATATTTCAAAAACTTACACTCTGTGAAATTTGACAACACAAAAGAGATGGATGAATTCCTAAGTAAACACAACTTACCCAAATTGAATCAGGAAGTTGTGAATTATTTAAATAGTCCTATAACATATGAGGAAATAGAGGAAGTAATTTCGAATCTTCCCACCAAAAAATGTCCAGGACCAGATAGATTCAGCACAGAGTTCTACCAGACATTTAAGGAAAATAACACCAATACTCCTTAAACTGTTCCATCCAATAGCAAAGGAAGGAACACTACCAAATTCCTTCTATGAAGCTAATATCGTCCTAATCCCAAAACCTAATAAAGATACACTTAAAAAAGAAAACTATAGGCCAATCTCTCTGATGAACACAGATGCAAAGATTCTCAACAAAGTCTTAGCAAATCAGATTCAAAAACATATCAAAAAGATCATTCATGGGGATTAAGTAGGCTTTATCCCAGGCACACAAGGTTGGTTCAACATATGCAAAATAAATCAATGTCATTCACCATATAAACCAGTCCAAAGTTCAAGACCACATGATACTCTCGATAGATGAAGAAAAATCTTTTGACAAGATCCAACAGCCCTTTATGATCAAAACCCTAGAGAAGGTTGGAATGGAAGGAACCTTTATCAATATAATACAGCAAGCCCACAACAAGGATTGTGCTCAATGGGGAACAATTGGAAGCATTCTTACTTCAATCAGGAAATAGACAAGGCTGTCCACTCTCACCACTTCTATTCAATATTGTACTTGAAGTCTTAGCTGAAGCCATAAGACAAGAAAGGGACGTAAGAGGGATTCAAATCGGCAAGGAAGAAGTCAAGCTATCCTTATTTGCAAATGACATGATCTTATACCTGAGGGATCCCAAAAACTCCACCAGGAAGCTCCTGGAACTAATTGAGAAGTTCAGCAGGATGGCAGGATACAAAATAAATGTGCAAAAATCAGAGGCCTTCCTATATGCCCAGAATGAAAGAAGTGAAAAATCCTTGAGAGAAACAATCCCATTTACTACAGACCCTAAAAAAATGAAGTACCTTGGTATAAACCTAACCAAGGAGGTAAAAGACCTTTACAATGAAAACTTTAAAACCCTAAAGAAAGAAATTGCAGAAGACATCAGAAGGTGGAAAGACCTCCCATGTTCCTGGATTGGCAGAATCAACATTGTAAAAATGACCATCCTACCAAAGGCAATATACAAATTCAATGTTATACCAATTAAAATCCCAAAGCAATTCTTTAAAGAAGTTGACCAAATAATCTCAAAATTCATATGGAGGCACAAAAGACCCAGGATAGCAAAGACAATCCTGAGTAACAAAAACACTGCTGGAGGTATTACCATACCAAACCTTAGTCTATATTACAAATCCATAGTTATAAAAACAGCCTGATACTGGCTCCAAAATAGACACACAGATCAATGGATAAGGGTTGAAGTCCCAGATATAAGCCCACAAAAATAGAGCCATTTGATCTTTGACAAAGGGGCCCAAAAATCCAATGGAAAAAGAACAGCATCTTCAACAAATCGTGCTGGCAAAACTGGATCTCCACATGCAGAAGATTAAAGCTGGACCGTACTTGTCACCATGTACAAGACTTAATTCCAAATGGATCAAGGACCTTGATATAAGGCCAGAGACTATAAAAACCATAGTTGAAAGGATAGGGAACTCCCTCGAGCTGATTGGGCTAGGCCAACATTTCCTAAACAGACACCCAATGGCACAGTCACTGCTACCAACTCTCAACAGTTGGGACCTTGTGAAATTAAAGAGCTTCTGTTCAGATAAAGAGATTGTAACACGAGCTCAAAGGCAACCCACAGAATGGGAGAAAATCTTCACTAACCACATATCTGATAGAGCTCTACTGTCCAGAGTGCACAAAGAACTTAGAAAACTAAACTCCAAGAAAAACAATGGCCCAATTAAAAAATGGGCCCTGGAACTTAAAAGAAATTTTACCAGGGATGAAATTAAAATGTCTAACAAATATCTTAAAAAATGCTCCACTTCCTTAGCCATCAGGGAAATGCAAATCAAAGAACTTCCCTGAGATATCATCTCACCCCCTTCAGGATGGCAAAAATCCACAATATAAACAACAAATGCTGGAGAGGATGTGAAGAGAAGGGAACTCTCCTACATTGCTTGTGGGAATGCAGGCTCATACAGCCACTCTGGCGAGCCGTCTGGAGATTCTTGAAGAAATTAAAGATTGAAATGCCACATGACCCTGCTATCCCACTTTTGGGAATAACCCCCCATGCAGCAGAGGTTCACCTCGATAGCACAAGCACGACCATGTTCATTGCAGCACTGTATACAATAGCAAAGTCATGGAATCAACCCAAATGTCCAACAGTTGACGAGTGGATAACGAAAAGTGGTACATCTATACAATGGAGTACTTCTCAGCCATCAAGAAAGATGAATTACTGGAATTTGCCGGGAAATGGATGTCATTAGAAACAATTATATTAAGTGAAGTATCCCAGACCCAGAAAATTAAGTGCCATATGTACTCCCTAATAGGTGGCTCCTAATATCAAACTCACCCAGCCCACATTGAGACATCAGAGGTAAACCTATGTAATACAGTAATTGGAAGGATTATGAACAGGAGGGATGGGGTTGGAGGGCCACACCAGACACAAGGAGAGAGGGGACCATGTTACAGCAGAGGAAATAGACCTCCATCAAGGACTGCAAGTAAGTAATGTGACACCTGGTTAAGTTCACAGACATTCGTTCCTGATCATGTACAACTGAGGGGGTATGATCTCACCAGAAGGGGAGGGCATATAGTCTGGCAGATAAAAAGTAATCATTTTGCAAATGGGTGACTGACCCCTTCTCACTGAGGTTTCCTACTTTTATTATATCTACCCTTGAATGTGCTATTATAACAAGACTCCAGTTTAACAGCTTTTTGTCTCTGACCAGGGGGTGACATACAGTGCCCATCAGGATGGAGTGAAGGGCATTGCAGGAGCAGCAAAACTGAAAAAAACCTCAACAAACCATAATTCAGAACATCAGAGACTCTATATCAACCACCTGGAATTGGGCCAGTCTAATCTCTCTCCATTCTGAAGCTCAGGGAAATTTGCAGAAGAGGGGGCATTCAGAATGTAAGAGCACAAGGATGGGAGGAGTAATGATATGCAAGATACTCCACACAAGTTAGGGCTGAAGCAATCATAATAGGACTTTGCATGAGCTGCGCTATGTCCAACACATTATTGACCCCACAAAGTCTAGCATGGACTAAAGGCACTAGGATTTTTGGAGTCATAGTGGTGTTCCTAAGCTTAAGGGGAACACAAGAAAGGGTTCTGGGAAATGCCCCTGGGTCCTTGCACCTCATTGTAGAGTAGGACCCAGAGGAGAGTTTGGCATGCACATTAAAGGATGCTCCGGGAATTGGGGGGGGGAAGCACTGGGGAAGGGGAGGAAGAGGGGAGGGGAGGGGGACCATGAGGATTGGGGGGAGGTGGATGGAGGGAGGGGACCGGTTTACTTGTTAAGTTTGTATGAGCGGAAATAATAATAATAAAAAAAGGAAGAGAGAAAAACAAAAATTAACAAAATTAGAAATGAAAATGGAGTTATTCAGAGTATTATAACATCATATTTAAAACACTTATACTCTGTGAAATTTGACAACACAAAAGAGATGGATGAATTCCTAAGTAAACACAACTTACCTAAATTGAATCAGGAAGTTGTGAATTATTTGAATAGTCCTGTAACATATGAGGAAATAGAGGAAGTAATCTCGAATCTTCCCACCAAAAAATGTCCAGGACCAGATGGATTCAGCACAGAGTTCTACCAGACATTTAAGGAAAAAATAACACCAATACTCCTTAAACTATTCCATCAAATAGCAAAAGAAGGAACACTACCAAATTCTTTCAATGAAGCTAATATTGTCTTAATCCCAAAACCTAATAAAGATACACTTAAAAAGAAAACTATAGGCCAATCAATCTCTCTGATGAACACAGATGCAAAGATTCTCAACAAAGTCTTAGCAAATCAGATTCAAAAACATATCAAAAAGATCATTCATGGGGATTAAGTAGGCTTTATCCCAGGCACACAAGTTTGGTTCAACATATGCAAATAGATAAATGTAATTCGCCATATAAACCAGTCCAAACTCCAAGACCACATAATACTCTTGATAGATGCAGAAAAATCTTTTGACAAGATCCAACAGCCCTTTATGATCAAAACCCTAGAGAAGGTTGGAATGGAAGGAACCTTTATCAATATAATAAAAGCTATATACAACAAGCCAACAGCAAGGATTATACTCAATGGGAAAAAACTTGAAGCATTCCCAGTTTTATCAGGAACTAGATAAGGCTGTCTACTCTCACTACTTCTATTCAATATTGTACTTGAAGTCTTAGTCGAAGCCATAAGACAAGAAAGGGACATAAGAGGGATTCAAATCAGCGAGGAAGAAGTCAAGTTATCTCTATTTGCAGATGATATGATCTTATACCTGAGGGATCCCAAAAACTCCACCAGGAAGCTCCTGGAACTAATTGAGAAGTTCAGCAGGATGGCAGGATACAAAATAAATGTGCAAAAATCAGAGGCCTTCCTATATGCCCAGAATGAAAGAAGTGAAAAATCCTTGAGAGAAACAATCCCATTTACTACAGACCCTAAAAAAATGAAGTACCTTGGTATAAACCTAACCAAGGAGGTAAAAGACCTTTACAATGAAAACTTTAAAACCCTAAAGAAAGAAATTGCAGAAGACACTAGAAGGTTGAAAGACCTTCCATGCTCTTGGATTGGCAGAATCAACATCATAAAAATGACCATCATACCAATGGCAATATACATATTCAGTGTTATATCAATCAAAATCCCAAAGCAATTCTTTAAAGAAGTTGACCAAACAATCTCAAAATTCATATGGAGGCACAAAGGACCCAGGATAGCAAAAACAATATTGAGTAACAAAAACACGGCTTGAGGTATCACCATACCAAACCTTAGTCTATACTACAAATCCATTGTTATAAAAACAGCCTGGTACTGACTCCAAAATAGACACATAGATCAATGGATAAGGGTTGAAGACCCAGATATAAGCCCACACAATTACAGCCATTTAATCTTTGACAAAAGGGCCCAGAAAATCCAATGGACAAAGAACAACATCTTCAATAAATGGTGGTGGCAAAACTTGATGTCCACATGCAAAAGATTAAAACTTGACCCGTATTTGCAACCATATACACGACTTAATTCTAAATGGATCAAAGACCTCAATATAAGGCCAAAGGAGTAAGCCAACAGTTCCTAAACGGAAATCCAATAGCACAGTCACTACAACCAACACTCAACAGATGGGATCTTGTGAAATTAAAGAGCTTCTGTTCAGATAAAGAGATTGTTACTCGAGCACAAAGGCAACCCACAGAGGGAGAAAATCTTCACTAACCACATACCTGATAGAGCTCTATTATCCAGAGTGCACAAATTACTTAGAAAACTAAACACCAAGGAAACTAATGGTCCAATTAAAAAATGGGCCTTGAAAGTTAAAAGATACTTTGCCAGGGATGAAATTGAAATGTCTAACAAATATCTTAAAAAATGCTCCACATCCTTAGCCATCAGGGAAATACAAATCAAAAATTCCCTGAGATATTATCTCACCCCGGTCAGGATGGCAAAAATCCACAATACAAACAACAACAAATGCTGGAGAGTGGCGAGAAGGGAACTCTCCTACATCGCTGGTGGGAATGCAGGTTTATACAACCACTCTAGCGAGCTGTCTGGTTATTCTTAAAAATGACAAAGATTCAAATGCCATAGGATCCTGCTATTCCACTTTTGGGAATAATCCCCCATACAGCAAAAATTCACCTCAATAGCACAAGCACAACCATGTTCATAGCAGCACAGTTTACAATAGCAAAGTCATGGAATCAACTCAAATGCCCAACAGTTGATGAGTGGATAAAGAAAATGTGGTAAATATATTCAATGGAATACTACTAAGTCATCAAAAATGATGAATTAATGAAATTTGCTGGGAAATGGATGGAATTAGAAAAAATTATATTGAGTGAAGTATCCCAGTCACAGAAAATTATGTGCCGTATGTACTCCCTAATAGGTGGATCCTGGCACCAAACCCTCTTAGAGACACACTCAAAGATAAATCTCTGTAATACCTACAGTAATTGCAAAGATTATAAACAGGAGGGAAGGGGAAGGAGGGACTCACCAGCAACAAGGAGAGAGGGGATCATGCTACAGGAGAGAAAATAGGCCACCATCAAGGACTGCAAGTAAGTAATGAGACATCTGGTTAAGCTCACAGAATTTCCTTCCTGGTCACTTGGAACTGATAGGGTATGATTTCACCAGAAAAGGAAGGCATACAGTCTGGCAGATAGAAGGTAACATCTTGCAAATGGGAGACTGACCCCCCCCCACTGTGGTCCCCTACTCTTATTCCGTCTACCTTTGAATCTACTTTTATAATAAGACTCTATTTTAACAGCCTTTTGTCTCTGGCCAGGGGGTGACATCCAATGCCCATCAGGATGGAGCTAATGGCGGTACAGTAGCAGCGAAACTGAAAAAAAAAAAGACCCACAACAAACCATAATTCAGAACATGAGAGACTCTGCGTCATCCACCTGGAACCAGACCAGCCTAATCTCTCCCCATCCTAAAGCTCAGGGAAATTTGTGGAAGAGGGGGCGGTAAGATTGTAAGAGCCTAAAGATGGGGAGAAGCAACGATATGCAAGATACTCCACACAAGTTAGGGCCAAAGTAATCATAATAGGACTTTGCATGACCTATGCAATGACCAACATATCATTCACCCCCTCGAAGTCTAGCATGGATCACAGACACTAGAATCCTTAGAGGCAAGGGATTAACAGCCACAATAGTGTTCCTATACTAAAGGGGAACACAAAAAAAAAGAGCTGTAGGCAATGCTACTGAGTCCTTATACCTCATCAGAGAGGAGATTTGACATGCACACTGAAGGATGCTTCAGGAACGGGGTGGGGGTGAGGAGGGGGTACCGGGAGAAAGGGAGGGAGTGGGGGAAAGGAAAGGGAAAAGGGGGAAGAAAACAAAGGGATCCAGGGAGGGGTGGAGGGAGGGAGGGGAATGGGGTACTTATCAACTTTATATGAGTGGAAGAAATAAAATAATAATAATAATAAAACAAAAAAGAAGTTATACATAATATATATTATATATAATTTAATATAGCATTGTAATCTACATCTGCTTTTCACTGTTGAGTTTAGAAGCTATTCTGCCGAAGGAATAGAAATTGTCATTGACTTTTGAGTAGAGCAGCAATAGGTTCAGACTTACAAAGGATAGAGAACAGCTAGAGTGGGTGGGGGTTGGAAGACAAACCCACTGTAATATTCTTCACACAATTTTATGGGCCTCACTAAGTTCTGTCAACTAAGAGGGTTTTTCACTTTTATAGAGATTTGAGATTACGTGTGTTTAATGTTATCATCCTCACATATGCTAAAGAGCAATCCCCTCCAATTTTTCTTAAACAAATATTCTTGTCTTTGTAACATGTTCTGCTTCTAAGAGAACTGGTCTTTGTAAAGTTTTCTCTTATAGGAACAATTGTTTTCCACAAGTAATTTCTGTAAAATCAGCATGATATTCCTTTTTCTATTTAATCCTAAAACTGGGCACAAGAGAAGCTTTTATGAAATTTCCCTGAATGCTTAGAAGTATTAGAAGGCACGCAGACTATAACTACAACTATTCATGCATGGATGTACCCTATAGTCTTTTACCAAGTTGTCTCTTTTTCTTTTTCTGCTTCTGATTACCTAGAAACAACTGAGTTTATAGCCATTGGATATAGTCACAGCATCTCCACAACTCTCCATAAGATGGATATAAGGATAAATTTATGATCAATCACAAATTCTTCGAGGAATTTTATTTCCTACATCATATACAATATAGAGCCTTCTTCGTATGTTTTTATTTCATATTGTAACTTTAAATGTGACTTACACCCTGTGGTACATGCTTATTTCCTGTGATGCATGTACACATGCTGTCTTCATTTGATATAGTTATATGATTTAAACAAAGCAATTACGCAAGGTCACTATACTTCCTACATCACATGTAGGCATCAATCAATCAATATTCTGTTCAAAATTGGGCAATGGTAACTGCAAATGCAGTTCCTAAGTGTCAAATGATTATGAACTCTATAGGTCCAGTCTCAGGCATTCTGTGTGACTTTATGTGTGACTGTGTGTGTGTGTGTGTGTGTGTGTGTGTGTGTGTGTGACCATCACTACATCATTGTATAGAGACAAAAAGAGAAAAAAAGTGTGTATATTTATATGTCATAGTTAGATACGAGTGTCACCTTGAACACTTTGGCTCTGGGTACATGTATAAAGAACTAGTAGTTAATCCCTAAGAAATCCTGCAGGAGATTGCCTAACAGAGTGGGACTAGTCCCTGGGCAGGTGAATAAAATGGAGGGAACTGGTCATGTAAGTTTGCATTCTTTGGTATACCTGGCTGCACATGCTGGTCTGGCAAGTAAGGACTGTCCCTCTTTCAGCTGTCCTGTGGATATGGTGTGGCCAGTTCCCTTGGCCTCTGATGCTGGTATGAGTTCTTCTGCCAAGTTGGACAAGGAACTGTAACCAAGAATCATAAAGGAGAATAAAATTCCTTATTCCCTTAATTTATTGGCAACATGCAGGCAAACTACAACTAAAAACAAATATATACATAGTTGTAGTTTGACTGCATATATATATTCCTACATTACTTGTTCTATATTGCCTCTATGTTACTTGCTTTCCTCACTTAATATAACTTTGATATGTTATGTATGTAGGCATTTTTATTGTAGTTTCCTTTGGGTATAGTATTTCATTGTATAGGTACAGCATAATATATACAGCAAACCTATAGTGATACATTTGGATTATTTCCAAAATCTAGTTATTGTGAACAATGCCACCCAAACCAGTCATACATATAACAGAATATATGTAAATGATTAGTTTGAATCTCTTTTTTATTTCTGAAGTAAAATAATGTGTTGACCCTTGAGTTGTAGAATCAATATGAAATTATGAAGATAAACCATGGATCTCCTTTAATATGGTACCAGTTCTGTCATTTATGATAGATTTGTTATCGTCTCTACTGACATGATTCATGGTTCTCTTATTTATTATTAGATAGGTGCAATTTTACAATTTCTTTGTTGTACATTTCAGGAGAATGTGTTTTAAATGAGCAGTAACTTTTTTTCAAGTTTTATCATATATATTTTTATCATGAGTTGTAAAGGATCTGGGGTCTTCGACTGAGAAGACAGCAAGATATATTTTCAAATATATTTCGAGATAATATGTGCAAAATTTTTTTATAATTGCTTTAAGAGTTATTTGTATCTTTTCTTTATTTTTATCTTTTCCCTAGTTGTACAAGCACAAAGAGTAATAATCCCTACTCCCCTCCTTTCCCCCTTTCTCTTTTCCCCCACCATCTTTCCCTGCTTCCCTCCCTCTTTCCCCTCCCTTCCCCAATCCATTCCACTCCCTCCCACCTTCCTGACTGTCTGCTTCTATGATTATGGGGTTCCCTCTAGATCATCTGCTCTGGTGAGTGTTTAGACCTCTGTGGTAGACTAAGTGGCCCTTCCTTGGCCAGACCCACTGATAGGGGCACTGCCTTTCACATGCCAAGCCTTAGCTGCTAAGGTTCCTATTGCTTGAAATTATTCCTCCTGAGATCCAAATGAGCAATAAATTTGTTACAAAAGTAATAGTTTTTCTTCCTGTGACTACTGACTAAAAGTCTCAGAATGAGACTAAGGATGTAAACAACTGCTTCCTAAAACAAAGATATCAAAATATTCTTTATCCTTCATAATAAGAATTTCACGGGATGGTAACACTATTTTAGCAACAATATACTCATTTCTTCCATGTTATTTTTTCTTCCCCATTAAGTCAAATATTTCTCTTTATTATTACTGTAATAACAATTGTCCTATATTTTTAGATTATTCAGGATAAAGGTCAATAAATTTTAGAATCACTTGTTTCAAAGGCCAGCATTGAATTTCCTGATACTGGAGTTGCAAGTATGTTTTTTATTATATATAGTTAACTTTGAATGTTATCTCACAGCAACAGTTAAAAGTAACTGTTACATGCAACCAACACCAGAGGTCCCCCACCACACACATCACAACCCGCGTGATGAATAGGATTAACCATGTGTATTATCCGAGTGTACTGGGGCTAGGCTGAAGACATTGTTCCTGCAGCAACCCACGAATTCTTTTCAATACAGCCAGATCCTCAGTTTCTTGGCTGAAAGGAGTTTCAGAAGCCACTATGAAACAGAATTAGAGTTCGCTAGAAGAGATTGTTAACATAGGTTTGACCTACGGGTTACATGACAGAGGTTCACAGAGAATAATATATATACAGGGGGTAAAGGCCTATGAACAAGCCCAATAACCCGAATTCAATCCCAATAACTAATATAAAACTGGAGGAAGAAGAGTAACTTCACAAAGTGGCCTCTGATCCCAGATGTTTATCATGGCACTCCCTGACGAGAAAAAGAAAATAAATTTTAAAAAGAGGAAAATAACTTGAAAGAAGTCATACATTCCTAAGTGTGTGGGGGCTTCTCAGGGAAGATTAACACTTTACTGTCTTTATACTTGTCGTATACATGGTTTCGGCAGTTTTGAACTTATTATCTTCAAAGGATTGTTAAGGATTTAAAGTGAAATCATAGAGGGCTTCCTAAGATGTAGTTCAGCTGATAAAGCAAAATCCTACATTATAGGAATGTGGGAAGTCAAGATAACTTGCAGGCATGTCCAGACTTCTTCGTGACACGATATTGGGATCTACAAAGTTCATTCTCAAGAACCGTACAATCAAATTCAAAAAAATTCTCATAATGTTTCAAATAAGTTTATGATTTTGTGTTGGATCATATTCATAATTATCATTAACTGCATGAGGTTGTACAAATAAACAAAAGTTAATACTCTTCTTTGTGAGATTTCTAGAAAATCTTTAGAACGGTAAGGCCATATTTGTAGGTCATATATGCTCAGGCTATTTTTTCCTTCAGTTTTTTCCAAAGGATAGAAGATACCTATTTTCAGTCCTTATTGCACCCTTTTCTTCCTTTTTTCCTCCTTCCTGGCATGAGGTTTTTGTGGCACTGTGAACATTAGCCAAATTGTACATGGTAATGCTTTTTCCGATGTTCTGTTTTTCATATTTTCAAACTCATCCTTGTGTCATTTCAGCAATTTTTCCTACTCTTGTACAACCTTTACCGTAATGCTTTCTGACATGAATTGAAGTTCTCTAAAAAGCCACCTATGCTCATTTTTCGGAGATGCTCCCGAATAAAAGAGGTGCTGTCTACTCACTGATGACAGATGTGCACGGGACAGCACAGTAAACACTATAATTAAAAAGACATGGAGGACAAATACTGCAGCACATCTTTTGGAGTATAAATTAGGTCATTTTCATAGAGATTCAGGTTACTAATGGTGGGACAATAAGTTGTATAGGATATTTGCAGTACACGAGAAGTATGTATAATATGCTAAAAGAACAATCACAATCGTAGCTTAAAAGCGATGTAGTGGAACAATCACCTTTTTTATTTCTGTATATATGGGAGGATGGGCATTTGAAAAAGTTACCAGAAAGGTCTAATGTTTTGTTTTCTTTTCTTCTACATTCTTTTTTTATTGATTGATTGATTTAATGCGTACGTGTGTGTGTGTGTGTGTGTGTGTGTGTGTGTGTGTGTATCAGAGGCCACTGTGTGTACCTGTGGAGGACCAAGGGGGACTTCAAGAATCATCCTGAATTACTTCAATTCCTTGCTTTGCTCTGGGAAGTGTGGGCAGCCACCGTTTCTGCCTGGTGTTTTTATGTGGGACCTGGGATCTGAACTCAGGACCTTCTGCTTGCAAGACAGTCTTAACCCCTGAGCCATCTCTCCAGCCCCACATCCTCCTTTATTTTTTAATATTGCATACATGAATAGAGTGAACTTATGTTTTCATCCCTTATTCCCCCAACCTATTCCCCTTCCTTTACTCCTTACAATCATTCATCTCCCCTCCACACTCTATCCCATTTTCAAGTCTTTTCATTTGAAAAGTGACTCACTGTGTTTCATCTGGTATCTTGTTTTTTTAACTGCCTATAAATAATGCTTATTAACATTTTGTCTCACTTGCTTTAATTTTTAAATAAAGAAAAGGAAACGTTACATATAAACTTAAAGAAACCTTTATGTTTCAGATCCATTCTTGTCCCAAGCATATGCACACTTGTGGAAAGAGAAGTTTTAAGTGGTTTATTTACCAGTAACTATAAATTCTAGCTCCCTTCATTCACAGTTTTCTCTGCCTGTTCTAATTCATCTTTCAGTAAGTAGTCATGGAGAACCAAACATATCTTGTACTCTGAAACTCATGAAAGGAAATTGGGGTCTTACAAATTGAAGTCTTGCATGATTTTGGAGAAAAAGCTTACTTATCTGAAACAATTCAGTAAAATAATATTATCATCCTGGTACCAGTGCAGAAATGGTGATGCTGAAACTTGGACAATAACAGAAACGGAAATATCCTTGAGATGGTAGCAGAAGAGATATGGGAAATGGGCAAAATTTGAAGCAACAAATTTTTGTCACAGATAAAGAAAAACAAAGGTTGATTTTATGGAAACTGATGAAGTATCCTTTCCCAATCCCTAAGGTAATTAGGTTAAAATTTATGTATGAAGCAGAGGGGTGTTGGGGAAAAGGCAGCCTAGAATAAGCTCTAGTTACAAATGAGCATGCCGGGGCTGGAGAGGTGGCTCAGGGGTTAACCCTCTGCCTTGCAGGCTGAATGAAGGTCCTGAGTTCGGATCCTAGATCTCATGTACAGACACCGGGCGGAAGCGGGGGGCGGCCTGCGTTTCTGGTCCTGGGCCTGTAAATCCCGGGGCAGAGTAAACAAGGAGAAGGTGGAGGTGTCCATGGTGGTTCCCGAATTCCTCCGTGGTTCTACACACACACACACACATACACATACATACACACTTGCACACACGCACAATTGAATAAATAAAAAAATGAGCATGCCATTTATGATACAGTATATATTAGAAGATGATAAAAAGTGAATTATTTAATAATCTATACTGGAACTGGTTGTTTTCTACTTGAATAGGGTATCAATTTCATAGCTAGCTCATATTCAAAACTAACATATATGACAATTTCCCAATGTTTGATATATTAACAACAGTAATTCAAAAGTTTTTTAATATTTTATATATGTGACAAATATATGATTTTTCTCACTGATACCTCACAATAAAGTAGGTACTGGTATACTGTGTTTGATGACAGAGGAATAAAACATGGCCATGTGAATTTTGGGATGCAGTGAGAGGATGTACAAATATTAAAATATAACATCTCAATACTACATTGTATTCTAGTACATATAGTATGCTAGAGGAACATAGACAATTATAGCTAGAAAACAATGCAGGAGAACAATCAAACATTTTTGTGAGTTCTGTAGATTTTTGTTCACAGGAGGATTTTTTTGAATGAAAAAAAGTGAAAATTTCAGACAAGGATAAATATCTTCTTCCTCACTGCCCGTAATAGTGATTGTTGGCTAATATTTTATCTTATTTGTTTCAATTGTAAAAAAGAAAGAAACATTACAGATAAATTTGAAACTACCTTTGTCTCCCAAGCCATTTCCATTTCTCTCTTCACATAAACAACCATTGCAATGAACTTACAATTTAAAAAATGTTTCCATTGGCAATGTACAACCCAGTTAACATTTTGTCCTTAAAATAGTGCATTGTGAGCTGGAGAGATGGCTCAGAGGTTAAATCTCCACATCACAAGCAGAAGATTCTGAGATCAGATCCCGGATCCCACATAAAACTGCCAGGCAGAGATGGTGGTAACCTGTACTTTGGGCCCTGGAAGGCAGAGGCTGGAAAACTCCACAGCAAAGCAAATATGAGACAGAAGTAATCCAAGGTGATTCCTGAAATCACCCTTGGGCCTCAACAGGCATACAGTGCACTCTGATGCACACACAAAAACACAAATATACAGACACACACAGAAAAATTAAAAATAAAATAA
Organism: Typhlomys cinereus; assembly: GCA_023101885.1. Taxonomy (NCBI): domain Eukaryota; kingdom Metazoa; phylum Chordata; class Mammalia; order Rodentia; family Platacanthomyidae; genus Typhlomys; species Typhlomys cinereus. The sequence goes on along the minus strand of JALPQD010000348.1, from coordinate 2,169,561 downwards.
GATAGTGTATTGTGTTCTGCATTTTGCTTTCTGAACTCAATATTATCTGACTTGCCTACACTGAAAGATTGATAGATGAATATCGACATAATGTATTTACAATGCATTATGGCATTATGTTTCTTTATATAATTTATCAGCACTTCTTTATCCTAATAATGAGCATTAGTTGCTTCCTGTTTTGAGGCTATGAATAATTGCTACACTGTCCTGATGTAAAAGCAGGCGTTTCGTAGAGTAAAAGTTCTAAAAGATGGACATTTTATTTTTTAAATTTTTGTTGACTTTCCTCACCTTGGGCCATGAGCATAGTTTCTTGTTGGTGCTATAGATTCACCAACACTTCTTTTATTCTTTTAGTGTTTCATACATAAGTATAGTGAATTTATGATATTTTCATACTTTAATTTCCAATTCTATGCCTTTTCCTCTTCCTAATAAGACCTTTCCTCTCCCTCCTATTTTCAAGTCTTTTTGCACGTGTTTCATTTGGTTTGCTTTTGATGACGAGCCTGAGTTCTACTGGAATCATGCCTCAGGGGGTGTACCCTTGGGGAAAGTGCCTTCCATTTCCTCCCTGTCAGCATTAGCCCTCATCAGTCTCTCAGGGAGGCATGAGGCCTCTTGAGGTCTTTCCCCTTCCATAGCGAAATGTTGATAGGATGATTCCCATGCAGGTTATGTAACTCAAGTTTTTAAACAGGAAGAATCATAATAATTCAAGCAGAAACTTTCACTATGAATGAAACGGAAAGTAATGTCCTAAGTATAATTGATTGACCTTTATATTGGATTAATTTACATTGGAAACTGATGATGAAAGAAAAATATCATATAGATATAAAAGTCTAGCATTTCAGGGGCACTTCCAGTACCTCTTCAGAAAAGGAGTCAGAATAATTCAACTAAAGACATTAACAAAATTATACATTTGTTAGTTTTCCTACTTTCTTTTGTTGATTAGGTTTAGTCTATTTGTCTAATAAGAATGCTGTTAATAATCACATTTTGGGTTTTGTGTGCTTGTTATTATGCTTTAACATACTTTAACTATTTTACTTAATACTGAAAATATTGAATAGTGATATTTATATAATATCCTTCATCTGAAGAAGTTGGGACTCTGAGAATTTATGAAACTTTTCCTGAGTTATATATAGCAAAAATTCCTAAAACAAAACAAAACTATGTGCTTGTCTTCTCTGCCATTAAGTAAAATTAGGAATGGGAGACAATTCTATTTTCTAGTCATACTTAAACATGAAGAAGTACAGCCATTTGTCTGTGTGTTGGCTTAGAATTCATTCAGAAGATTATGCATGTTCTCTTTTGTGATTCTGAACACATTATCATTCTTTGTAATTCTTTGCCTGTACTTTCATCTAACTCACTGTCATTGGGAGTTATTCCTCTGGGAATGGTAGATTTTGAATAAGACATGCTGTTGTGCTTTTGCAATGGTACTTACTTATCAGGCTCTTTGGTTGAAATTTTTGAAATTTATATCACCTTTCTTCTTTTAGTTAGAAGTATTTTTGATATTCAAGGAGACTAGGTTGTAGGAACGTTGAGTTCTCATTTTCCTTTGAAGGAAGTGGGATAAGAAAATGTCTAATCACCCACTAGGGATCTGAGTTCAACTTTACCCAGCTCTAACCTATGTTCCACTACTAAAACAGTGGAGGGAGAAATACATACCACTATGTTACCTATGCACTTCGTATCACCTTCTGAAATCCTAAGTGACTGGTAGTGATCTGCTATGAGGATAGAATATGAGCACCACAGAAAGCATGTCTCTTGTCTGCCCCACTGCTTGGCTAGGGAATGTTTTTGGTCCTTTATCATAGCTGTTGCTGCTAATGCCTAAGGCCTTTGCTAGTATCAGAGCTTGCATCCTCCAAAGGTACACTTTCAGAAGAGACAATTACTTACTAAAAGACCAAATCATAAAAGTGACAGAGATTTCTGATCTATCAGATGCAAAAACCTGAAAATGACAATATGACTCCTTCAAAGAATATAATCACTCAGTAACAACATATTTCAAGGAAATTGAAGGGGAAAAATAGCTGATAATAAGAAAAGAATGACTATTTTTAAAGTTAAGTAAGATTAAAGAGAATACAAATAAGAAGTTAAATGAAATTAATAAAAAAATGCAAATTTTGAAGGAAAAATTCAAAGATTTTGATGACCATGGAAGTTATGAGCATAATAAACCAAATAAAACTAATGTTAAAAGAATGAACAGATCATTTTAAACAGAGTAAGGAATAACTGAACTTGAAGACAGTCTTTTTGAAATAATCCATTGAGATAAAGAAAGAGAAGATAGAAAGAATAAATAGAGGATTAAAAATCATTGAGGTACCAGTAAATGGACAAATATCCACATCTTTTTCAGGCAGTTTTAGATCAGCCATTCTGGGCCAATCTGGAAGGTTTTGGAAAGCCATCCCCCACTGCGGGGATTACTCCAGAGGAACACCCCCTGCAGACAGAGAGGAACTGACTTTAATCTTCCACAAGAGATCAGGTAGTTGACTTTTCCTGTGAAAGGATATGGAGATTAGTTGTCTATTGTAGATGCAGAGGTCAGGCACAGGATCAACTGGGTTGGGCCCCAAGGTGAATAGACCGATGAGATGTAGAGGAGCGAAAAAGCTCCAATTAGGTTTACAAAACTGGAGCTAACCAATGGGGTAAAGGACATGATGGGTGGGATTATCCTCTGGGCAGGCGGATAAACTGGAGAGAGCTGACTCAGTGAGTTGACATTCTTGGCATACTGTCTTGCCACTGAGGTTTTTCCCCTCAGCAGTTTTGTGGATGTGGTGTGGCTATATCTTTTGGCCTCTGGTGTTGGTATGGGCTAAGAAATGTAATTGGACAACCATAAAAGAGAATAAAATCCCTCGTTTGGTCATAAATTGTTATCAGGAAGATGCAGAGTAACTAAGATATCAGAGTACAAAGTTCACATACAAAATTCAGTAGGTTTTCTATATACCATTAATATGTTTGCTGAGCAAGAAATTGTGAGAACAATCTATTTCATAATAGCCAGAAAAAATTAAAGAAACAGAGTAAATTTAACAAAACAAATAATGTCTTTTACAGTTAAAACTTCAAAATGATGATGTAAGAAACTGAAATACATACACTCAAATGTAAAGATTCTCTTTTTTTGGAACTGGCAGAATTAAGACTACACTATGGTAGACATGGTAGTTCATGCCTATGATCCCACCATTTGAGATCCTGGGGCAAAAATATTATAAAATTCAAAGTCAGCATGGGCTAATGGTGATTTCTAGGCTGGTTTGAACTAAAATGTGAGACTCTGTCTCTGAATGAAGGCCTAGAAGCCTACAGGCAGAAGGGCATGATGGAATGGGAGGGAATGGTAAAAGGAAAGGAAGAGATGGGAGGGAGGGAAGCTGGAATAAATATTCAATATGCTTGCAAAAGTAGAAAAAATAAATAAAAATGGGGAAAAAAAAGCATCCAGAGGATTAGGAGCATAACTCAAAGGTAGAATACTTGCCTAGAGTGCCAGAAGACCTAAAGATGGATTCTCAATGCCAAAATAAATAAATAATTAAAAAGGAAGTATCTTAAAAAAAAGAGTGAATAAATAAATTGACTATACTAATGAAATGAATATGCTACCTAAAGCACTTTTCAAATTCATCATGCCAATGAATTTTTCATAAAACTAGAGAAAATAATACTAAAATTCATTTAAAAATACCAAATCTCAAATATCCAAAACAAATTTGAGGAAATAGTAAAAAGCTTGAAACATAGCCACACCTAATTTCAAAGGACATCCAGTCCATAGTTAAAAAAGAACATGTTAATGGCATGAAAACAACATGGAGGTCAAATAAATGTAACAAACATCTCAGAATTTAATACACACATGAACAAGGAGTTGGTTTTCAACAAAGGTGACAAAACATATATTGTAGAAAGAGGATCCTCTTCAACAAATGGAACTGAGAAAACTGAATATCTATTGGAAAACATGCATACTTCACTTCTACCTCTTGTTTTTCAAAAATAAATTCAAAATTCATCAAAGACATATGTGTAAGATTTGAAACTGAAATCACTGAAAGAAAATGAGACAAAACATTCAAAGGATATTGGTTCAGTTACTGTTGGTTTGCTGTAAATAAAATCCCATGTACACAGAAAACAAAATAAAAAATGGCAGACAAGATTACATTAAACTAAAAAGCTTCTAAACAGCAAACGAAAGAATCAGAACAGTGAGAAGAGAAACTACAGAATGAAAAAAAAGTCTGACATCTCTTCATTTGGGAGAGGAACAATATCCGGAATATATAAAGAACTTAGGAAATTTAGTCAAAAGTTAATCTAGTAGTCAAATTAGCTATGGGAACATACCTTGGAAGAACAATTCTCACAGGGAGGAGGAGGAGGACAGATGTAAAGAAAGGGGGAGTGGCATCAGGTTAGGAAACTTCAACCCCTTCATCACTGATGTAATTCCTCCAGCAAGGTTCCCATTTGTTTGTATGTATTTTCATGTGATGTATAGGTACATGACGTTAAATAACTATATAAAACCTAGGAACCACAAGTTAGAGAAACTAGGATATTCACTTAATTCATTTAATACCATTATTTGTAGTTGCATCCATTTTCTGTATCGTTTAATCGTTATGACTAAAAACATTCATTTTGTAAATATGTATATTCTCTTTATCCTTAGTTCTGTTGTTGGACATTTATGCTGATTCAATAACTTAAGTATTGTGAACAGTGTCCCACTAATCATTGATGTATAAGTATCTCTAGATATGTTGACTTGGAGTCCTTTCAATAAATTTCTAAGAATGGTGTAACTAGATAGTATAGAAGACCTATTTTTAATTTTTTGAGAAACTTTCATATTGATTTTCATAGTAGCTGATCTAGATTATAATCCTATGAGAAGTGCATAAGGGTTCCCTTTTGTGCACATATTTTTTATAGATTTTGTTGTTATTTTTACAATCACTGCTATTCTGACTTGCTTAAAACAGAATCTGAAGGTACTTTTAATTCACATTTCTGTAATGGCTAGTTAATTTGAATAGTCTTTCAGTCATTTTTATTTCATCCTTTGAGAACTGTCCATTTAATTATTGTTTGTTACTAATTTTATTCCGTTGAAGTTATTTAATTTTCTATATTTATTAGAACTTGCTTTTGTTGTATTGCAAAATGATACATTTTTAGAGAAATTTCCATGGGTTGGTGAGAATGTGTATTCTTTAGTTTGGGTTTGAGTGTTCTAAAAATATCTACTGAGTATGTTTGATCTTTAATATAAATTAGCTCAAATACTTTTCTGATTACTTTTGTTATAATAACCTGCTTATTGATGAGTGTGTTGTATTCAAGTCAGACATCATTATTGCTTTATCTTTATCTTTTTAAAAATTTTTATTTATTTATTCAATTGTGCGTATATGCGTGTGTGTGTGTGTGTGTGTGTGTGTGTGTGTGTGTGTGTGTGTAGAAGCACAGGCGAATTCCGGAACCACCATGGATGCTTCCACCTCCTCCTTGTTTACTCCGCCCCGGGATTCACAGGCTCCGCCCTACCAGGACCAGAAACTCAGGTCCCCGCTTCGGCTGAGCATCTATACGTGGGGTCTAGGATCCGAACTCAGGACCTTCTTTACATCTAGTAGGATCTATCTTATGAAATTGGCCATACCCATATTCGATGCGATATACTCAATATAAATAAAACCTTAATCTATTTAAAATTACCTTCTTTATTTCTTTTGAATAGTTTTAGTTAGAGGACTACTTTGTAAAATATTGGAAAAGCAGCACTTGCTTGTTTCCTAGTTCTAGTTGCCTAAAGTACATTTTCCATCCTTTCACCTTAAGGTAGTGTATATATTTTCTGGGACAACACACAGATGGATCTTGTTAAATCCACTTTGTTAGTCTGTATCTTTTAATTAATAATAATGACCATTAATATTCAGAATTAATAATGAAAAGTATATATTACTTTCTGCTCCTGTGTTGATTTTTATGTTCTGTTTTTTTTTCTTGTTCCTCATTTGCTTAACTGTTATAATTGTTTGTTTCTTTTCTATAATTTCATGGATATTTTCATTCATTTTTCTTTTCTTTTTCTAAGGAATACCTGTAAGTGTCTCCTGTATAGATGGTTTAGAGATCATGAATTCCTTCATCCCATTTTTATCATGGAAATGTTATCTTTCTTTTTCAATTATGACAGGGATATTTGTTGGGTATAGTAGCCCAGTCTAGATCTTTCAGAACTTGAAAAATATCATCCCAAACTTTTAAATTTTCTGTTCAGAAACTTGCTATTATTTTGATAAGCCTGCCTTCAGTTGTGACTTGATATCTTGCAGATTTTTTGTATACTTTCCTCGTTATGTATATTTAGGACTGTAAGTATAATACAACTTGGGGGATTCCCCTCCTGGTATTGTCTGATGTTCTAAAGTCTCCCATAGCTTTGTGGGCATCTTTCTTTTTTCTTAAACTTGAGAAATTTTCTGTTTTGATTTAATGAAGATGATTTTTATGTTTTTAGCATGAAATTCTTCTCCTTCTGTGCTCATGACTAGTAGAACTGATATTTACATAATGTCTCATAGATCTTGAACATCATTTGTACTTCTGATTAATATATCTTTGTCATGGTCTGTCATAGTTAGGCACAGGTTTCAACTTGACAGTTGAGGATTCTGAACTCTGGGTACATTTGTGGAGAATTAGTGGTTGAGTTAAGCCAAGAGCAAACCTGTAGGAGATTGGCTGATTTGGGAAGGCTCATGTAGGTGGGATTCAGTCCTGGAATAAAACACAGAGAGCAGATTGAGAGAGTTGGCATCCTTGTGTACACTTGGCCAGACACGCTGGTGTAACAAATAAGGATTATCCCACTCTCAGCCGTTATGTGGTGATTGTGGCCACTTCTCCTAGCCGTGGTGTTAGTGCGTGCTCTCCCGTCAAGCTGTACTATGAACTGTAACCAGTCTATCATAAGAAAATAAACCTCTTGTTCCCTTAAGGCATTTGATGGTCATTTATCAGCAACCATACAGGCGAACTGGGACATGGTCCAAATATAACAATTCTTTGTCTTTAAGCCCTGATACTTTGTCCTTCCCTTAATCTTCCACTCTACCTTTTTTTTTTTTTTTGACTTATCTAATCTGCCATTTCTGGTAATTTAGTTGTGCTTTCTTCAGTATCTCTCTCAATGGAAATTATACATTCATATCCTGCATTGACTTATTTCACTTAGCTATTTTCTTCCTGGAATTCATTCCAAAGTGTGTGTTTTCTTTGATGCTTATGAATATAGTGTGTGTGTGTGAGTGTGTGTGTGTGTGTGTGTGTGTGTGTGTGTGTGTGTGTGTGTGAGGGCACTGTGTGTCCCTGTGGAGGCCCAAGGGTGACTTCAGGAATCACACTGGGTTGCTTCTAACTCCTTTTTGTTTTGCTCTGTACTTTCCCAGGCTCTGCCTTTCAGGACCAGAAAGAATTAAAGACTGCTGCCATTTCTGCAGGGCAGAAAATGTGAAACCTGGGGTTCAAACCTAGGACCTTTTCCTTGCAAGGCACAGGCTTAACCCCTAACCATCTCTCCAGCACTGAATGTAGTTTATAATCATCTTTTTCTTTTGTTTTCTTTGTCTGGCATTTCATCTAATTCACTCTAATTAAAGGCAAATAATGTGAGATTAGCAAAGGAGGAATCATGTTGCCTTATTTTTGTTTGTTTCTTGAGGCCATGTGATTAGGTCATAAATTTGAAGTTATTTCCTTTAAACAATATTTTTTTCATTATGTTTGCAGTGTTCAAAAAAGACTGGTCAAGAGTGGATAAGGAAAATGTGGTACATCTATACAATGGAGTACTACTCAGCCATCAAAAACGATGAATTACTGGAATTTGCCGGGAAATGGATGTCATTAGAAACAATTATATTAAGTGAGGTATCCCAAACCCAGAAAATTAAGTGCCATATGTACTCCCTAAAAGGTGGCTCCTAGTACCAAACCCACCCATCCCACCTTGAGACACTCAAAGATAAATCTATGTAATACCTACAGTAATTGCAAGGATTATGAACAGGAGGGATGGGGTTGGAGGGCCACACCAGACACAAGGAGAGAAGTGACCATGTTACAGCAGAGAAAATAGGACTCCATCAAGGACTGCAAGTAAATAATGTGACACCTGGTTAAGTTCACAGATGTTCTTTCCTGATCATTTACGACTGAGGGGGTATGATCTCACCAGAAGGGGAGGGCATATAGTCTGGCAGATAAAAAGTAACCATTTTGCAAATGGGTGATTGACCCCTCCCTCACTGAGGTTTCCTGCTTTTATTACATCTACGGTTGAATGTGCTTTTATGACAAGACTCCAGTTTAACAGCTTTTTGTCTCTGGCCAGGGGGTGACATACAGTGCCCAGCAGGATGGAGTGAAGGGCATTGCAGGAGCAGCAAAACTGCAAAAGAAAATCAACAAACCACAATCCAGAACTTCAGAGACTCTATATCAACCACCTAGAACTAGGCCAGACTAATCTCTCTCCATCCTGAAGCTCAGGGACATTTGCGGAAGAGGTTATGATTGTAAGAGCACAAGGATGGGAGAAGCAATGATTTGCAAGATACTCCACACAAGTTAGGGCCGAAGCAATCATAATTGGACTTTGCATGCCCTGCACAATGTCCAACACACTATTGACCTCCCAAAGTCTAGCATCTGCTAAAGGCACCAAGATCCTTGGAGGCAAGGGATTGACAGCCACAGTAGTGTTCCTATGCTTAAGGGGAACACGGGAAAGGGTTCAGGGAAAGGCCACTGGGTCCTCGTACGTCATCGGAGAGGAGGGCCCAGAGGAGAGTCAGGCATGCACAATAAAGGACTCTCTGGAAATTGGGGCCGGAGGCACTGGGGGATGGGGAGGGAAAGGAGGGGGAACAGGGGGTTTGGGGGGAGGAGGAGGGAGGGAGGGAACTGGTCTAACTATTAAGTTTGTATGGGTGGAAATAATAATAAAAATGTATAATAAAAATAATAAAATAAAAGTAAGATTATTTAAAAAAAAAAAAAAGACTGGTCAATAAAATGGTTACACTGTTGTTTTTCTCTCCTATTGTTCAGGGTACCAGGCTCAATTTGTAGTGGGTCCCTGAGAATACAATAGTTTCAGCAAGTATCAAAGGGTATGTCAACTCTGAAAAACACAGTAATAGTGAAATGAAGAGCACTCATCCCTTAGATGTCAATTATTTGGGAGAAATAAAGGAACACTAATAAGAATGGTAGTGTTAAAACACTGGTTACTATGGGTGTGAGTGGAAAGGGAAAAATAATACTAGTTGTTAGTATTTTGTTAATAGATGCAAAATAGATTTCAGAAAAGTACACAGAAGTGTAGAAAATATGTACAAAGCAAAAGATAAGACAGTTTTGACTGAAATTAAAAGAGGGGCAAATCAATTAAATCAGTCAATCTTTAATAGTCTCAACTCTCAGAAGGATACCACATAGAAAAAAAGGAAGGAATAGGCAATAAAAAGAAAATAAGAGAAAAACAGAAGAGAGAGAGAGCTGGACTGATATTTGATATTGGATTTTTTTTTTTTTGGTCTTTTCAACATCTGTTATTGAGAGTACAGTTTGCACTTTCTGAAGCTCTTTCTCTTAAGCCTGGCTCTAGTCGTACCCTCACATTTGGAGTTTGGCGCTCTCCAGCCTTCATAAATCCCTTTGGGATAGACTCTACTGTTCCCTGTTCTGTTTTATAAAGTTTCTTATTTTACTTTGCTATTCAGCTGGAGACTTTTGGCTATTACCTAACTCTTTTAACAGCTACTATCTAAGTTTCCCCAGAAGATTCCAGCAGAATCCCCCCTTCTATTAAAACAGCTGCTTCCCAATGTGTGTATCTGTGAGGGAGAGAGAGAGAGAGAGAGAGAGAGAGAGAAAGAGAGAGAGAGAGAGAGAGAGAGAGAGAGAGAGAGAGAGAGAGAGAGAGAGAACGTCCCACTGAGTTTAAACAAGGTTGCCTACATTAGCATGTGCAAAAACACATGCTAAAATATGGGCAACAAATCAGTGGTTCACTACTAAAGAAAGTGACTCTGCTCTCTTCAACAGCACACATACTAAAATTGAAACGATACAGAGATTAGCATGGCCCCTGTGCAAGGATGACATGCATTTTGTGAAGTGTTCCATATTTTTTTTTATAAAGTGGCACCCTCCTCCTCCAGAATAGTCATTAGTTGTCAGTACCATCTGGAAGAGATGGGCCTCATGAGATGGGCCCCTTTCTGTGATGGAGTGTTGACAGTCTTTTACAGGTCTTGTGCAGGTAACCACAGAGGCAGTGAGTGCATGAAAGCAAAAGCAGCATCATGTCCAGAACACACTGTTTCGAGCACTCTTCCCCAACCTCTGGCTTTTACATTCTTTCTTTCCCCTCTTTCCTCATGTTCCTTAGGCCTTTGAGAGTTGGGTGATGTAGATGCCCTGTTTAGGGCCAAATACTTCAAAGTTACTTATTCTTTGTACTTGAACCAGCTATTATTCCATGTACTAACTGCCATCCACTGCAAAAAGAAGCTTCCCTGAGGAAGGCTGACAGCTGTATTAGTCTGTGTGTATAAAGAAAAGTATTTAGAAGGCACTTTGAGATCATGTTAATTTTATATAGTAATACTAGTAAGTTTTCCTCTAGGCCCTATGACCTCCCCATTCATTCATTCATGCTTGTCCAAGTTTATAGCACTAGGCATGGGTACCCTTAAGTGGAGCAGACCTTAATTTCAATCAGAAAGTGTTTGGTTATACCTGTAACATTCCTTCCTCTATTGTACTGATGGCAACATGGTGCCATATTGTTGCTATCGTAGCATAAGTGGTTGAATGCTTAGTAACACTGTTGATCATTTTTATCCCAAAGCCTAAGGTAGTTATTTTCTTCGGGCATTATTAATTCTATCCAACAGGAAAGACTTTCCAGGTCAGTTCCATCTTTCTTTCTTCATGTTCTGCAACCAAAATGTGTGGTTTCTGGTTGATAATCAAAAAAAAAAAAAAAAACTGCAGTAACCTATATGGTTTTGGACTTTGCTAGTATGTACCTTACCAAAAGTTAATAGGGAGGTGTCTGATATCTTGTGCTATGTGTTTTGTTTAATGTCCTATGTCTTCATGGAGGAACAGTTCCAGAAAGTTTCTGCTATCCCTTTTCTCCCTCTCCCTCTGTACAGTTGTGTAGGGTACCTGCATTCAAAATTTTTATTACATTTTTGCCTAGTTATACAAGTTCAATAGGTATCCCCCTTCTTCTCCCTCCGCTCTCTCTTCCCCATGTTGTCCCCCATTGTACCTTCACCTCCATTCCACTCTCCTTCTCCCACTTTCCCCCAATCCCTCTCATCCCTTTTCCTTTCTTCCAACACTCTTGGTGCTTCCTGCTTTCTCCCTCCCATCCACCAGAGCATCTGTTTATGTGGGCGCTGAATTTCCCTCTTAGTGGTCTACACTAGTGAGGGTTCAGGACTCAGTGGCATAGCTTGAGGCCCCTTCTTGGACTGCTGGCTAGTATGGGAACTCTATTATGACTGTTAATCCCTTGCCTCTAAGAATCCTACTGCCTGAAGCCTTCTCCCCTGTGATCCCTGCTAGACTTTGGGGGCGGGAGGGAGGGTTGTTGACATGTCAGCGATTGTGCAGGTCTGGCAATGTCCAATCACATTGTGGCTATATCCTGGCTGCTGCAGCGCTGACTTGTGTGGAGTATCTTGCATATTCTTGGTCCTCCCCATCTTTAGGTTCTTACAATCTTTCTTCCCCCTCTTCTGCAAGATTCCCTGAGCTTTAGCATAGGGAGAGATTTGGCTGGTCTGGTTCCAGGTGACTATTGTAGGGTCTTTGATTTTCTGAATTATGGTTCGTTATTGTTTTCAGTTTTGCTGTTCCTACACTGCCCTTGACTGCATCCTGATTGGTTGTGGAGGTCATCTTCTAACCATTGATAAAAGACCATTTAAGCGAAGATCTTAATGTGAGAAGAGGTTCAAAGGTAGATGGAATAGGAGTAGGACACAGCAGTGGGGGGGATGTCAGTGTCCCATTTGCCGGGTGGTTACCATCTACCTGCCAGTCCCTATACCCTCCTTGACTGGGGAGATCCAACCTGTTCAGTCCCAAGTGACCAGGAAGGGAAGTGAGAGTGAGCTGCACCAGATGTCTCACACTACATGACCGTGGCCTAATTTCTCTATTGAAGTGTGTTCTTTTGTCTCCTTTCTTTTGAGGCCTTCTTTCCCCTTCTCTCCTGTTTATAATCCTTTGCAATTATAGTGGGTGTTACAGAGATTTACCTTTGAGTATGTCATTAAGTGGGTTTGCAACTAGGATCCACTTATTAGGGAGAACATACGGCATCTAACTTTCTGTGTCTGGGATACTTCACTCAATATAATTTCTTCAAATTCCGCCCATTTCTTAGCAAATTTCATTAATTCATCTTTTTTGATGGCTGAGTAGTATTCCATTGTATAAATGTACCACATTTTCATTATCCATTTGTCAACTGTTGGGCATTTGGGTTGATTCTGTGACTTTGCTATTGTCAATAGTGCTGCGATGAACATGATTGTGCTCGTGTCACTGTAGTGAATATCTGCATTATGGGGGATTATTCCCAGTAGTGGTATAGCAGAGTCATATGGGATTTCAATCTTTAACTTTTTTAGAAAATTCCATACTGATCTCCAGAGTGGTTGTTTAAGCCTGCATTCCCACCAGCAATGTATGAGAGTTCCCTTCTCTCTACATCCTTTCCAGCATTTGGTATTGTCTTTATTGTGAGTTTTTGCAATTTTGTCCCTGAAAATTTTCTTTTGAGTTCTGAGGGCCATTTTCTAAAGTTCTTTGTGTAGTGGGGATAATAGAGCTCTATCAGATGTGTGGTTAGTGAAGATTTTCTCCAGTTCTGTGGGTTGCCTTTGTGCTCAATTTACAATCTCTTTAGCTGAACAGGAGCTCTTTAATTTTATAAGATCCCATTTGTTGAGTGTTGGTTCTAGTGCTTATGATATTGATTTTCTGTTTAGGAAATGTTGGCCTAGCCCAATCCACTCGAGGGAGTTCCCTACTCTTTCAACTAGGATTTTTATAATCTCTGGTCTAATATTAAGGTCTTTGATCCATTTGGAATTGATTTTTGTGCATGGTGACAAACATTGATCCAGTTTTAATCTTCTGCATGTGGATGTCTAATTTTGCCAGCACCATTTGTTGAAGATGCTGTTCTTTTTCCATTGAATTTTTTGGGCCCCTTTGTCAAAGATCAAATGGCTGTAATTGTGTGGGCTTATATCTGGGTCTTCAACCCTTATCCATTGATCTATGTATCTATTTTGGAGTCAGTATCAAGCTGTTTTTATTAATATGGATTTGTGATATAGACTAAGGTTTGGTATGGTGATACCTACAGCAATGTTTTTGTTACTCAGGATTGTTTTGGCTATCCTAGGCCTTTTGTGCTACAATATGAATTTTGAGACTGTTTGGTCAATTCCTTTAAAGAACTGCTTTGAAATTTTTATTGGTATAGCATTGAATCTGTATATTACTTTTAGTAAGATGGTCATTTTTATGACGTCAATTCTGCTGACCTGGGAGCATTTTCTGGGACACCATTTTCTGGTGTCCTCTGTAATTTCTTTCTTTAGGGTTTTCAAGTTTTCATTATAAAGGTCTCTCACTTGGTTAGGTTTATACCAAGGTATTTCGTTTTTTAGGAGCTATAGTAAATGAGATTGTTTCTCTTAGGACATTTTCACTTTCTTCATCCTTGGTGTATAGGAAGACCACTAATTTTTGCATTTTTATTTTGTAGCCTGCCAGTTTGCTGAACTTCTGTATTAGTTCCAGGAATTTCCTGGTGGAGTTTTTAGGATCTCTCCAGGCATATGATCATGTTGTGCGCAAATAGAGATATCTTAGTTTCTTCTTTTCTGATTTGAAACCCTTTTATCTTCCTCTTTTTTCTTATGGCTCTAACTAAGACTTCAAGTACAATATTGAATAGAAGTGGTGAGATTGGACAGTTTTGTCTAGTTCCTGATCAAAGCGGGAATGCATCAAGTTTTCTCCCATTTATTATAATCTTTGATGTTGGCTTGTTGTATACAGCTTTTATTATGTTGATAAAGGTTCCTTCCATTCCAACTGTCTCTAGGGTTTTGATAATAAAAGGCTGTTGGATCTTGTCAAAAGCTTTTTCTGCATCTATCGAAAATATCATGTAGTCTTGGACTTTGGATTGGTCTATGATGGATTACATTTATTGATTTGTGTATGTTGAACCAACTTTGTGTGCCTAGGATAAAGCCTACTTATCACAGTGAATGATCTTTTTAATATGTTTTTGAATCCGATTTGCTAAGATTTTGTTGGGAATCTTTGCATCTGTGTTCATCAAAGAGATTGGCCTATAGTTTTCTTTTTAAATGTATCTTTATTAGGTTTTGGGATTAGTATTATAGTAGTTTCATAGAAAGAATTTGGAAGTATTCCTTCCTTTGCTATTTTATGGAATAATTTAAGGAGTAGTGGTGATAATTGTTCTTTAAATGTCTGGTAGAATTCTGTGCTGAATCCATCTGGTCCAGGACAGTTTTTGGTGGGGAGACTCAAGATTACATCATCTATTTCCTCATTTGTTATAGGAATATTTAAATAACTCAAAATTTCCTGATTCAATTTAGGTAAGTTATGCTTACTCAGAAATTCATCCATTTCTTTTGTGTTATCAAATTTCATGGAGTATGAAGTTTTGAAATATGACCTTATAATTCTCTGAATTCCTTGGGTATCAGATGTGATAATTCCATTTTCATCTCTAACTTTGTTAATTTGGGTTTTCTGTCTCTTGATTTTGGTTAATTTAACTAGGGGTGTATGAATCTTATTGATTTTTTCAAAGAACCAGCTTTTTGTCTGGTTGATTCTTTGATTTGCTTTCCTTATTTCAATTTTGGATATTTATCCCCTGATTTTGTTAATCTCCTCTCTTTTAGTGCTTCTGGGATTGGATTGCTCTTGTGTCTCTAAATCTTCAAGTTGCATTGTTAAGTTATTGTGATGTTTTCATTTTTTTGGTATAAGTATTGAGAACTATGAACTTACCTCTTAGGACAGCTTTCATTGTGTCCCAGAGATTTTGATATGTTGTATTTTCATTATCATTCACTTCTAGGTGATCTTGAATTTCCTTTTTGATTTCTTTCTGAACCAATTTCTCATTCAGCATCACAGTGTTTAATTTCCAAGATTTAGTGTATTTTCTGTTGCTCTTTGTGTGGTGAATGTCAAGCTTTAGACCAAGATGATCTGACAGGGTACAGGCTATAATTTCACCTTTCCTGCATATGTGGAAATTTGATTTGTGGCCAAATATGTAGTGTATTTTGGAGAAACTTCCATGGACTGCTGAGAATAATGTGTATTCCTTGGTGCTTGGATAGAAGGTTTGATAGATACCTGTAAGGTCCGTTTCAGTAAGGGTTTGATTTAGTTCCAATGTGTCTCTGTTGAGATTTTGGCCTGTTGATCTATCTGAGAGTGCTGTACTAAAATCCCCAAGTATTATCTTTTTGGGTTGATTTATTTTTTTAGACGTTGTACTGTTTGCTTAATTAATGTAGAGGAGCCCATATTAGGTGGGTATTTGTTCAGTATTGTGAAGTCTTCCTGGTGAATTGTACCTATGACTAAAATGTACTATCCTTCCGTATCTCTTATGATTTTCTTTGGTTTGAAGCCCACTTTGTCAGGTAGCATAATTGCTACCTCAAAAGAAGACTCTTGAAGATTTGCATCAGGTGTATAACGTTTTCCTTGCTTTGTATCTGTCCAGGAATTGAATAGTTTGGTTATACTGTAGTCCTAAATGTAGCTTTTTGGGGACTCTTCACCTTGATTTCCATTAGTGACTGTACCAGCATACACAATCAACAACAAATAAGGGGTCTTTTTCATCACCTCCTAGTTTCTATTTGTTGTTATTCAGTTTCTCTATGTTTCTGTTTCTGTTTGGGGTGCCATGAAATTTCAAGGAGTTTTAATTTGCATTTCTCCAACGAATAATGACATTGAACAGTTTTTGAATGTTTAATAGCCATTTGCATTTCTTCTTTTGTGAATTTCTTTTTTGATTTGGTTGCTTGTTTTCTTGATAATTTGTTTTTTTAATTCATTTATTATATTCTCGATATTAATCCTCTCTTGATTGTATAGCTGGCAAAGAATTTATCCCATTCTGTGGGCTGCTTCTCTACTCAACTAAGAATGTCCTTTACTGAAGAGAAGCTTTTGAGTTTATTGAGATCCCATTTGTCAATTATTGGTCTTATTTCTGGGATGATCATAGTGTTATTTATTAAGTCCTTACCTACAGTTAAGTGTTGCAGTGTACTTCCTACCTAGCAGGCTCAGTTTCAGTCTTCATTGAAGTCTTTGATCCATATGGAATTGTTTTGTGTGTGTGTGTGTGTGTGTGTGTGTGTGTGTGCATGCAGACAGTGAGATGTAAGAGTCATGTTTCATTTTTTTATATATGGACATCCAGTTTTCCCAGCACAGTTTGTCAAAGATTCTGTCTGTTTTTCTGCCAGTAGTATTTTTGGCATCTTTGTTAAAGAAAAAAGTTAGGTGACTTAATTGCTTGAAGTTTAATCTGGACCTTCTATTCTATTCCATTGATCTATTTGGCTGAGTTTTGTGCTATTTTTACTATTTTTACTATTTTTGTGCTATTTTACTATTATGGATCTGTTGCATGACTTGATATCGTGTATGGCAATGCCTCCAGAATTGTTACTTAGCTCAAAATTTCTTTGACTATCCAGGGATTTTTTTTCCCATTTGTAATTTAAGATTGTTTTCTATTTTTGTGCAGAATGGCATCAGGATTTAGTTTAGGATTGTTTGGACCTGCAAATTACTTTTGTAAGATATTCATTTTTAGAATGCTAATTCTATCAATTCATGAGCATGAGTGTCTTTCTACATTCTAGTATCTCCCTCAGTTTCTTTCTTCAGAGTTTTAAAGTTGTCATTACAGAGTTACTTGGTTAGCTTTGCTATGATTTTTTTTAATAATGAATGAGGTTATTTCCCTGAATTCTTTCTCAGTGTTTGTTATTGGTTTGTAGAAGCACTACAGATTTTTGCATGATAACTTTGTTTTCTGCCACTTTACTGAAAATGTTGATCAGTTCTAAGAATTTTCTGGTAGAGGTTTTAGTGTCTTATATACATAAAACCATGTCATCTGCAAGCAGGGATATCTTGAATTCTGTTCTTAATATTTGCCTGCCATCTACTTCTTTCTCTTGTCTTACTGCTCTAGTTAAGACCTCAAACACAGTAGTAAGTAGGAGGGGTGACAGTGAACAGCCCTGTTCCTGAACCTAAAGGGATTGCTTTGAGTTTTTCTCTATTTAGGATGATCTTGAGGGATGTTTTTTCTAGTATCTTCTGTAGTCCTGGTTTGGTGGCTGTGTAGACTTTCAATTTATTTTTATCTTGGAAAATTCTTCTGTTACCTTCAATCATGTCTGATAGTTTGGCTGGATATAGCAGCCAGGGTTGACAATTGTGATCATTCATGACTTAAAGAATGCCTTTCCAGACTTTTCTGGCTTTTATTGTTTCCATTGAAAGTCAGCTTTTATTTTGATAGCTTTGCCTTTGTATGCAACTTAGCTTTTCTCTTTTGCAGCTCTCAATACATTCTCTTTTTCCTGTGTCTGCAGTGTTTTGACTATTATTTGCCATGGGAGTGTTCCTGTTTTGCTCATATCTGTTGGTGTGCAGTTTGCATTTTCTACTTGAATAGGGTCTCTTTCCTGGGAGGGGGGTTCATTTGTGATGGTGTAAAAAATATCTTCTCAAGTGTTTTCTTGGATTTCTTGTTCTGGAATTCCATGATCACACAGGTTTGGCTTCTTCATAGTGTTCCACACTATGTGTATTTGAATTCAGTTTGCAAATATTTTATATTCAGCTTGCAGGAATACATGCCTTGGCTTTCTTTTTTTTTTAGATTTTTCAACTTCTTTAATTGAATGATTTTGTTCTGTCCTACTTTCTTCCAGATCAGATATTCTTTCTTCTGCTTCTTCAGTTCTGTTGGTTATATTTTGTGTTGATTTTCTATTGCAGTTAGATTTTATTTCCAGATTTTATTTAATTTCTGCCTGAGATTTCTTTAAACTGTTCCATGCTTATTTTTGTTTCCTCAATTTTTTATCTCCTCTAGCTGTTTTTTTACTGCTCATATATATTCGTGCATCTACATTCATTTCCTTGCACATATTCATAATATAACTCTGGGAAACAACTCGATTGCCATTTTCCTTGCTAGTATCCAGGAAGGTTGAGAGGTTTCAAATCACATAAGTCTTACTGGGAACCTTGGTCATGATGGGAACCTTGGACCTGATGGCTGAGGTATGCCAAGTCACGCAGCCCTACAAGCCCCACCATGAACCTTTGGCAGGATAGCCAAGGTATCCTGAGTAGCACATGCCCTGGCACCATTCGGGTTTGTTTTTTAATTAGACTTATTGAAGCTTTCATTTCTAGCTTCATTTTATTTTGTTTTGTCTTGATATTTCTGATTATGGGATTCAACTTTTATGTCCCAAATCACCATCATTATCTTATTCACCTGTTTATGTTTTCTCCAGTTAGGTGTTTCCTGTCTCTTAAATTTAATTCAGATGTTTGTGTTTTATTTCAGTTCCTTGAACTTGTTGGTCATGTTTATTATTGTTCTTTAGAACCCTATGTCTAGCGGTTTTGCTAAATTGTTTTCATTGAACACCACTGCTGTGGTGTTATTGAATATGCGGAAGACATATTGTCTTAGTTTTGAACATTTCTTGTGTTTTTGATATGGGATCTGGGCAACTTGAGTTATGTTTCTGATTTGTCTTTTGATATGAGGCTTTAGCTCTCAATGCCAGAGTTCCAAGATAGGTGCTAGGGTGGATGTTTGGTACACTCCTGAGTGTGTGGAGCCAAGGATGTATATGATATTTATTTTAAACCTAGCTTCCTCAAGGCTATTTTCATGAAGCAACATTGGACTTTATTAAAGGCTTTTACTGCATCGATTAAGGTAAGTATGTGATTTTTGCCTTTAGTATTAATGTGACATATTTTATCCATGTGCTAAAATATTCTCACATCCCTCAAGCGAAGCCTCCTTAGTAATAGTGAATGATCATCTTGATGTGTATTTGAATTCAGCTTGCAAATATTTTATATTCAGCTTGCAGGAATACATGCCTAAAATTTTCATTTGTCATTGAGTCTTTGTCCAGTTTTTCGTACCAAAATATAAGTAGCTTCATAAAATTAATATGGCAGTGTTCCTTTCTTTTTTGTTTTATGGAATAATTTGAGAAATACAGGTGTTAGCTTTTTTTGAAAGCTCTGATTCCATCTGGATTTGGGATTTCATTAATTGGGAAACATTTTATGAATGCTTAAATATCATTGCTTGTTATAGTCCCTTTGATTTATATCCTCTTGGTTTATATTTGGTATGTCACATGTATCTAGAAATTTATCTATGTAGCCTACATTTTACACTTTTGTACACTACAGGTTTGAAAAGCATGCCCTAATATTTTTTTGAATTTTGCTGTCTATTATAATTTTCCTTTCTCGTCTCTTGTTTTATTGGGGGGTTATCTCTTTCTTTTAGTTTGATTAGCTCATGATTTGTCATTCTTGTTTATCTTTCTGAGAAAAACAACAGATTGTTTCACTGATTATGTTGGCTTTTTTTTTTCCCCAGCTGAGTCTCCCAGACTTCTTTTTCCCTCATAGATGTATATTGGTTGGATTTTAAATCCACGCTTTCACTTTGGTTTTCGTTCTTATGACTAAAGAGATTGGTGCTTGTATTTAAGGTTATTGTACACTTAATCCTTCTTTTCTGAGAGAAAATAATTTTTCAGAAATTCCCTCAGAGCCTACTAAACTCAAGTACTTACTATATGTGGCGTGGTTTACCGGTGTTGGAGATCAGGTTTGACTTACTTTTCCATGGAGGCCCATTCAGGCCTAAGGGCAAGCACTGACTGCACTGGGGGGGATGGTCAGAGGGAAGTGGGGTGAGACGAGAGAGACACTGAGATGACATAGAACCTGGTAGGCAGGTAAATGGGTTGTCACACAGTCACAAGCTGGGATGCCAAGAACATCCTTATCCAGGCAACCTGTGACCAGGCAAGATGGGACCAACCCCTCTCCATGAACTGCCAATATAGCCTCACTTCCTCCAAGAAGCCAAGGGGATGCTAGATGATCCTATAAGTTCTCACTTCCTTCCTTTGCTGCCTTCCACTCTTTACTCTTTTTCCTTCTCTACATGAAAAAAAATTAAGTATTTGTTGGGACATATTTTGGCCTGTTATATGACCTTTCCTGAATAACGTTTCATGTAATAATGGAAAATATGCATTTATCAACTATCATATGCATTATTCTGCAGAAGTATGTTAAATCCATTTGGTCTAGGGTTGATTTAATTCTGATTTTTTTTTTTACTAATTTTCTGTCAGTGTAATTTGTCCATTGCTGGTAGTGGAGTGGTAAAATCCACAACTCTTATTGTAGTCAGTTAAAATCCACAACTCTTAATGTAGTCTTTCCTTTCATGTTTATGATACTTTGCATACTTGGCTGCTCTGGTATTAGATGTATACTTATTTAGAAACATTATTTGCTCTCGATGAACTGGCCTCTTCATTATTATATAGTGAATGCTATTGGTTCCTTTTATTGCTGGTGATTTAAAGCCCAATTTATCTGGACTTTTATGAGCATTCTTGCTTTTGAATTTCATTTGCATTTATTTAAATTATGTATTCCTTTCTTTTCAGCCTTTGTGTGTTCTTAGAGGCAAAGTGAGTTTCTCCTAGGTAACATACAGCTGGGTTTTGATTTTTAGTGCAATCTGTTACTTTGTCTTTAATTGGAAAATTTAATCCATTCTCATTTAAATGAATTATCTATTCTATATTTTAACTTTATTATGATATAGTACTGTTTTCTCCTTCCTTCCTTCCTTCCTTCCTTCTTTCCTTTTTTCTTTCTTCTTTCTTTGTCTCTCTCTGTCTTTCTGTCTCTCTGTCTGTCTCTCTCTCTCTCTGTTATGTCTCTTTCCCCCTCCTTACATTAGGAGTGTGTTGTATAACTTACATTTTTGATTTTACAAATGCGGTTTTGTCCTGTCACCACCAAGAATCGTACAATAATATCTATTAATAATAAGATATTTTGAAGTGATACAAATATAACAGAATTAAAAATATAAAAACAAGTATATAAGCAAACAAATACATATGTAGTGTAAAATGAAGCAAATGAACAAAATAATAAGACTGAAACACACACATAAGAAAATCACTAGGAATAGGAAGCTGGCTCAGTCAGTCCTCAGAAGCATGAGGACCTAAGCCCGATCACCTAAACCCACGTAAAAATGCCAAGTGTGTTGACCCATCATTACAATCCCAATGCTGAAAATACTGAGACAAGAGGATCCATGAGGGTCACTGGCCAGACAGCCCAGCCCATTTGGTGAATTCCAGATCAAAGGTACCCTTTCATTAAGACAGTAAATGGCATTACTGAGGATGGCACTCAAGGATGTGTTCAGGCTTCTATAGATGTTCACACATGCACAATCGCACAGACATACCCACAATGTGTTCTTATTATATTTATTATATTTATGTCCATTACATATTCTTATCCATCTCTTTTCTCCTTCTGAGCTCTTTCTTGTCCCTACAAGCATCACTTCCACTTTCATGCCTTTTTTTGTTTTGTTTTTGACTTCCTGAGAGGTCAAATTTAATTAGAATTGCTAATATGAGCTTGGATAGAGTGTGATTTTTTTGGATTATGGGTAACTTGCTAGTGGCTACATCATCCAAGAAGATCGACATCCTCTCCATTGATAACCATTGAGTTTCAATACCACTTCACCAGTGGGTGAGATACCACTGGCTCCTCCCCCATCCACAGTGGGCCTAATCCTGTGAAGGCCTTATATAGGTACCCATAATTTCTATGTTGCATTTGGATGGCCATGTTTCACAACATTCCTTCTCATCCTTTGGTTGTTTCTGCCAGCTCTAGTTTGAGAAGTTTCATGTAAAATTTTCTTGCAATAGCTTTCCAAATCTTTGATATTCTCATCTTTTAGTACCTTAAAAACCCGTATACTTGTACTTTTTATTTTGTCCCCAAACTCCCTAAATTTTCTTCAACCCTTCCCATTCTTTTAAAAAAATTGTTTTAAATTTATCATTTACTCAATTGTGCGTGTATGCGTGTGTGTATGTGTGTGTGTATGCATGTGTGTGTGTAGAACCACGGATGAATTCGGGAACCACCATGGACGCCTCCACCTCCTCCTTGTTTACTCTGCCCTGGGATTCACAGGCTCCGCCCTACCAGGACCAGAATCGCAGGCCGCCTCCGCTTCCGCCTGGCGTCTATACGTGGGGTCTAGGATCGGAACTCAGGACCTTCCGCCTGCAAGGCAGAGGCTTAACCCCTGAGCCACCTCTCCAGCCCCAACTTTTACCATTCTTGCTATGCATTTTTATATATCCTATTTTTGGGCTCATCAACTCTTTCTTTTGTTTGATCATTCTTTCTATTAATATCTCCTATTGTATTTTATGTTTAGCCTCAATATTTTGAACCCAAACATTTAAATTTCATGTACTCTGGAGATTAACATTCTGTCAGATGTATAGTTAGCAAAAATTTTCTCCCATTGTGTGGGTCGTATTTTTACTCAATTGGCAGTTTCTTTTGCAGAATAAAAGTTTTTTACATAAGCCATATTTGTTGGTAGTGGTCTTATTTCCTGCATGAATGGAGTCTTATTCAGAAAATCTTTAGCTAGACCTATCAATTGAAGTGTGGCTCATATTCTTTCTCCTAGAAGCTTAAAGTTTCAAGTTTAATATTGAGATCTTTGATCCATTTGGAATTTATTGTCATGAAGGGTGAGGGATAGGGGTTAAGTTTTGTTTTTCTACATGTAGATAGCCAGTTTTCCCAGCACCATTTTTTGATGATGTGGTCTTTTCTCCAATGTCTATTTTTGGCATCTTTGTTAATAATCAGGTGGTTATAGATGCATACGTTTATATATGTGAGCTTATATTTGACTTTTCATTTGTAATTCATTGATATGTCATGTTTTTGGTTTTTTATTTTACTATCACTCTATAATAAAGCTTGGAATTAGGTATGGTGATACCTCCAGCAGCATTTTTACCCAGGATTGTTTTGATTGTCTGGAACCTTTTGCACGTACTTTTGTGAATTTCAAGATTGTTTTTCAATTCCTTTGACAATTTTTATTGAAATTTTGATTAATACTGCATTGAATTTGATTATGGCCTTTGGCAGAACGATCATTTTCACATTATTAATCATACCAATTTGGGAATATAGAAAGTCTTCCTACCTTCTTGTGTCCTCCTTAATTTCTTTCTTCTATGTTTTGAAGTTTATGTTGTATGTGTTTTTTACTTACTTGGTAAAGTGAAAATGTTTATTCCAAGGAACTTCTTCCTTTTTAAGGCTATGGAAAATCAGTTTGTTTCACTCATTTCTTCTTCAGTTTGATCATCCTTGTTATACAGAATATACAGTTATATATTGACTTTTGTGTGTTAATTTTATAACCTACCACTTTACTGCAAACCTTCATTAGCTCTAGGAGTTTCTTAATGGGATCTTTGAGATTTCTCAAGCAGAAAATTATATATCATTTGCAAATAAAGATACTTTAATATCTTCCTTTCCTATCTATGTCCCTTTTATCTTCCTCTCTTATTGCTCTAGCAAAGACTTCAATCACATTATTGAACAGGAGTGGTGAACCTTATCTCAGTCTTGATATAAACAGAATATTTCAAGTTTTTCTCCATTTACAATAATGTTTGCCTTAGATTTGTCATATATAGCCATTTTTATGTAGGGATTTGCCTTCTCCATTTCTGTTCTCTCCAGGGTTATTTTCATGAATGAAATGTTGAATTTTCAAAAAGACTTCTGTGTATCTATTGAGATGAACTTGTGATTTCTGTCTTTCACTTCATTTATGTGATGTATTACATTTACTAATTTAAGTATATCGTACCATCCTTCATTTTCTGGAATGAACCTGACTTGATCATGCTGAATGATTCTTTATATGTTTTTAGATTCAGCTTACAAGTATTTTATTGAAGATTTTTTCAACCATGCTCATTAGTGTGATTGATCAATAATTCTTTTTGATGTGTCTTCATTTGATTTGGAGATTAAAGTAATACAGGCTTTGTAGAACGTGTTTTGGAGTATTCCTTCCTTTTCTATTTTGTAAAATAATTTGAGGAGTAGTAGTACTAGTTCTTCTTTGAATGTGTGATAGAATTCTGCACTGAATCCACCAGTTCTGGGCTTTTTTTAATTGGGAGATTTATAATTAGTGCTTGAATTACATTGTTATAGGTCTGTTTAAATTTCATCTTGATTCAATTTTTGTGGAGTGTATGTTTAGAAATCAATCCATTTCTTTTAGGTTGTCCAGTTTAGTGGAGTAGAAACTATGTGTCTGTGTAAAGATTTAATTTCCAGAGTATGCAAAGTGCTCAAAACATTAAACACAGAGAATGAACAATCCAAATTTTAAAATGGGCTTTGGCATTGAAAAGGGCCTTTTAAATAGAAGAAATTCAAATGTCTAAATAACATCCAAAATGTTTAATTTCTCTAGCCATCAGGGGAATGAAAATTGAAACTACTTTCAGATTTCCTCTTACTTTAGTTAGAATGGCTAAGATCAAAAATGCAAATAACAAATGCTGGCAAGAATCTAGGGGAAAGGGAACCCTTGTTCATGTAAATTTAATATAGCCACTCTGGAATAGATTTTTGAAATTTTCAAAAAGCTAAAAATATGAACTATGATCTATACTATTTGCAGACATATTCCCAAAAGACTTTCCACCTTAATACAAAGGCACTTGCACATTCTTGCTCATTGCATCTCTATTCACAATACCAAGAAAATGGAATCAGCCTACATATTCATCAAATGATGAATGTCATGAAAATATGATACTATTCCACTATCAAGAAAGTGAAACTATGAAAATTACTGGTTAATACATGAAACTGGAAAATATTGGGCTAGAGAGATGACTCTGGGGTTAAGACTCTGCATTAAAAGCAGAAGGTCCTGAGTTGGGATCCCAGGTCCCAAGTAAAAATGCCAGATGGAAACCATGGTGGCTTGCACTTCCAGCCCTGGTAGGCAGAGCCTGAAAAATCCTAGAGCAAAGTAAAAGGAAGGTAGAAGCAATCCAGGATGATTCCTGAAGTTGTCCTTGACCCTCCACCAAGACACACAGTGCCCTATAACACATACACACAGACACACAAACACACAAACACACAGACACAGACACAGACACACACACACACACACACACACGCACACACACACACACACAAATAAAGTTTTAAAAAAGAAAATATTACATTGAGTAAGGTATCCCAGATATGGAAAGACAAATGCCCCATATTCTTCCATATGTGGAACCTTCAGATTTTTGTACCTAACTATGAGTACATGTAACAGACAAACATTTGGAAAGGACCATTAAGAGGGAATCTTAAATGAGGGGATGGGAAATAAACACAGATGGTAAGAAGGTAGAAAGAGGAACCATGGGGGGGGTGATGGTTAAAGTCAGATACAGGAAGAGGTGGGGTAGTAACAAATAGCATTAAGGTAGTAAGATGCAGTCAAACAGGAACCTCGTACATTGTGACTTTATCTAAAAAAACTTTAAAAAAGTATGTGAACAGATATACCCTACACAGAGGAACACAGAGAGAAGAAGATAAGGTATGATGGAAACTTCCCTGAGATGCAGAAGACATACTAAATTAAGCAAAATTCTCCCTACATGGTTTATGATTTGCCTAATGAACCATTGGTTAGAGATTTCTCAAAGACCCAAAAACAACATACGAGGCTTTTGCCCTTGCTCTTGTTACTCTTCAAAAACTGACAATAGATTCTATTGCTAAAGGCATGCACTATATATGTTAATCACTAGTTATGAAAATTAAAAAGATAAAAAAAGCTGAAGCTGATAAGGAAGTTTCCCTCTTGTTGGCCAGCTTTCATAATACCAGAAAGTTCTATGCAACTTGCTGGGAGCGAGAAACAATTAAAAAAGCCTGATAAAGCTGTGAATTCTGTAAGCTGCAATAGTAGTATCCTTGGCAAGAACTGACGGTTGGTGCAACAGTGGCATGAATGTTTACGAGTAACCAATTGCTTCTGGTTGGATTAAGATACACTTTTTAGTAGGAAATGCAATACTGGTACAGTAAAACGAGCTAAGAACCTATGGAAGAGGAAAACATAGGCCCCAGGGAGCCACAAACTTAACTATAAGGACATGATGTCAAATTGCCATCTAAACACTTATCATTGTACCAGTAAATTACAGAATCTCTCAGCACTTAACCTAGAAGTTTCCTTTTACAAAGGAGGGCATTTAATAAAGAAAATCACAACTGACTGTGGACTGCTTGGCTCTTGGCTCCATCTAAATCTCTCTCAACCTCAAGGCTCAGGAAGTGTCACAAAAGAGGGGAAAGTAAGAATGTAAAAGCCTGAGGGTGAGAAGGAGCAGCCAGATAAAACCTTCTGGACATGACAAGGTAACTGCATCCCTGAACTCACTGCATCTCAATGCACAAAAGAGTTGATCTATCAACATTTTATCATGGAACGGGAAAATATCTCTAGAGGCTCCACAACTCTCTAAGAGGCTACTAACGAACAAGACTGGATGGGGTGGAGGAGAGCTACTTTTCTCAGTGGTACACCTACTGATCAATCATGCTCAGCAAGTGCCCAAGCAGATGCCATTAGAAGCAACTCTAATGAATCCCAGTAGACCACACATGCAGGACCCTGTAAGGAAGAAGATTTACAGCGTTAGAGGAAGAAGGATGAGATTGGGTAATAAAGGATTAAAATTATGTAAAAACAACATTGTCTATATGTATGAAACACTAAAAGAATAAAAATGAATTTTAAAAATTCTTGCAAAAAGATACTCCACACAAGTTAAGGCCGAAGCAATCACAATAGGACTTTGCATGCCCTGCGCAATGTCCAACATACTATTGACCCCACAAAGTCTAGCATTTGCTAAAGGCACCAAAATCCTTGGAGGCAAGGGATTGACAGCCACAGTAGTGTTCCTATGCTTAAGGGGAACACAAGAAAGGATTCAGGGGAATGCCACTGGGTCCTTGTACGTCATCGGAAAGGAGGACCCAGAGGAGAGACTGGCAGGCACATTAAAGGATTCTCCGGGGATGGGGGGGAGGAACTGGGGGATGGGGAGGGAGGGGTAAGGGGAGGGGGAGCAGGGGGGTTGGGGGGAGGAGGAGGGAGGGAGGGAACCGGTGTACTTACTAAGTTTGTATGAGCGGAAATAATAATAAAAAATGTTTTAAAAAATTCTTGCAAAAAAGAATTTTAAGTTTTAGTTGATTTCATGTTTTTGGTTTGTGTATGTATATGTGGAGTGTATGCATGTTTGTTCGCATGTGTGCTATATATATTTGTATGTTTGAAGAGGCCCAAAGTCAACATCAGGTGTCTTTGATTGCTTTCCACTTTATTTACTGAAGGAAGGTCTCTAGATCGGACTGTTTGGCTAGAATAATTAGTCAGCTTATGCTGGGGATCACCCATCTCTGGCTTCCAAGTGCTGGAGTTATAGATAACTGCACTGTTTGCCTGGCTTCTACATAGTTTTTGGTTTCTATGCTCCTGGTCCTCATTCATGTATGGTAAGTGCCTTTTTGCACTGAGCCACCTCTCCAGCCCTCATGTATTTCTTGAGTTTTTTGAATGTACAGCATTAAAACATGTATTAATATGTTCTTTAAGCTCATTGAATTTCTCCAAGACAACTCTTTTAACTGTTTTTAGATCTCTTCCATCATGAAAACTGCCTGACCTGTTTCTGACACCTTATTTTGAAAATTAGGATTGTCACATTTTCTTTAGTCCTTCAGCAAGTTTTGAACATTTCAGTTGTCACAAGTTTTTTTGTACCTTTAATAATTATGCTATGAATATTTAGGGAAAAATCTTTATGTAGACTTTTGTGTTTATTTCCTTTAGACATATGCCTATGTCCCCAAACCCTGCACCATGCTGTATTCTCAGCAGTGTATAAGATTCTTATGTCTGTGCATCTTTCTCCACCAACATATGCTGTTATCTATTTCAACTCTTAGAATGATGCAGTATGTACCAAACATCTTGTTACAGTTTAAAATGTGTGTTTTCCTAATGATGTTATGTTGAATATCTTTTAGTGAGTTTATTGGCTGTTATACAACTGCAAATAAAAATTGTTTCCTTTCTTTAAAAAAAAGAAAATTAGGATTGTTGTTGATGTGCAACATAATCTAGCTTTAAAGGACAAGTTATTCATTCCATCTTTCTATTGTAACTTTGCCTAGTCCCTTTTTCCCAGAACTAAAAAAAAAAAAAAAAAAAAAAAAAAAAAAAATCAGTTGTCTGAATATTCCACTATTTCAACACTAGATGGCGTGGAGGTCTCAATTTTCTAGTGTGATTCCCCTTTTACAATGCCAGCAGTTTTATCTCTATACTCACTTGACTTATTCACAAAAACGACAACAAACATACAAAACAAAAAACCAGAAGAGTACCTAGAAAGAAGTTTGTCTCCATAAACTTTTCCCTGTTTTCATGTTAGTCTTGCTTAGTTTTGGAGAATCTCTGTGTATGACTAGCTTCAAGTTTCTATGACATATTTGAGTCCATCAGATTGACCAATATGTATGTGTCATGCTCTGAGTCACAGCCTAGTTAATGTCAGCAAAATACAGGGTTAGGTTCATTATTCAGTTATTATGGGTTTCCTATTGCTGAGGTGTAGCATTTGCCAACAGGGATGCCTGGAGATGGGGGGGGGAGATTAAGAGTATTTCTATTGTTAGGTTTAATTTGCTCATCACTAAGTTACCAAAAAAAAAAAAGAATTGTTGTTACTACCCTGTTTTGTTAACAGCTGATAGGTCTGTTATGTTATGTTATGCAATCCAAAATAAAGTGTTTTTTTTGTTTTTTTTTTTTTTTTTTAGGCAAGCATTTGATCACATGGTCTCATATTGAGTTGAATCATGCCTGAGTCTTACAACTGCACAGACCTTTACTGTCAGTGGTACACATAGTCACATGCAGCTTCCAATGGTAATGGAGGCTTAAGCATGAGTCTGTTTCACTGGACTGTAGTTCTCTGCCTAATGGTTCAAAAATCCTATCTGTGAGCACTATCTTAGTGAAAACCATGCTGGTGATAATGGTGAGGCAGTAGATAGTCCCTTGATTACCAGGGTTAGTACTAAGTTGAGTTATACATGAATCTCACAGTTTTAGAGATTCACAGGCTTTTGGAAGAATGGCAGGTGTAAACCAGGCTCGCCTCAAGGGTTGAACTGATGTGACTTAACTCAGATCTGTCAGATGCTAAAGGTGATACTGGGTCTCTGTCCAGGAGCTCTAGCCTTAGTATAGAGGTTTTAGTTTCTACTGGGTGTGTGGTTTCACAATAAGGGAACTAGCACTGGCATTGTTTTTTAGGGTAGAAGCCTGAGCTCTAGCAGTCACAGCAAATTGGGTTTGGCCACTCATCCTCAGTATGCCTATTGAAATGGCAAATAATTGTGAAAAGCTAAGAGGAAAAATTTGGTCTATAGGCCACCTAGGGAAGCTGAATTGGTTAAGAGGTCTATTTACATTTAAATAAGGGAAGAATTGGATAAAGAAGCAAGAGGTGGGTATAATTAAGCAGTTTGGGTCTAGGCTTAGTTCTCCTCCTTGATAATTGTCTCAGCTCTGCTCCTGCAACACTGAAGCAGGTCTTAAGGTCTCATTATTTGAGAGGACAAGGTGACTTTTAGAAGAGATTATTTCTGTTTCAGCCTGCAGACTTACCTTCCAGGGTGATTGTCTTGTTTTTTTGGGTAGGGGTGGGGTTCGCTTGGTAAAGTTCTGCTGTCCTGGAATCCAGGATGAGCGCATGTTTGACCCAATGACATCACCGTGCCTTTGGTCTTTAAATGGGATGCTACAGGTTACACAGTCTTTCCTGGAGTAGCTAACAGAGCAGAGTGACTCAAAGTGAAGGAAAATATAAAGAAACAAAATATAAAGTTGAAGATACCAAACCAATTTCAGTGCTTTTTTTTCAGTTATTATTTGTGTGTGTGTGTGTGTGTGTGTGTGTGTGTGTGTGTGTGTGTGTGTGCATGCGTGTGGGGGGGGCACTGTGTGGGCACTGTGTGTCCCTGTGGAGGACCAAGGGTGATTTCTGGCATCCTTCTGTATTGTTTCTACATTTTTTTCGCTCGGCCTTCCAGAGCCCAAAGTATAGTCAGCTGCCATTTCTGCCTAGTGTTTTTACTTGGGATCTGGGATCCAAACTCAGGACCTTTTGTTTTCGAGGCAAAGCCTTAACCCTTGAGCCATCTTCTAATTTGTGTGTGTGTGTGTGTGTGTGTGTGTGTGTGTGTGTGTGTGTGTGTGTGTGTGTGTATCAGAGGACACTGTGTGTGACTTTGGCAATCACTCTTGATTGTGCTACCTCCTCTTCGCTTTACTTTGGATTTTCCCAGGTCCGCCTTTCAGATCTGGAAGTACAGAGCACTGCCATCTCCGCCCTGCCTTTTCAAATGGGATCTGGCATCCAAACTCAGGACCTTCTGTTTTCGAGGCAGAGGCTTACTCTCTGAGCCCTCTCCCGCCCATCAGTGCTTTTTGTGTATTTATTTTTTATTCTTTTAATGTTATGTGCATGAATATAGTGAAATTATGATATATTTACCTCTTATTCCCCAATACCATCCTCTTCTGTTTATAACCCTTCTGCTCTCCTGCCAGACTCCTTCCTATTTTCAAGGTTTTTTGCATGTGTGGACCACTGGGTTTCATTTGGTCAACCTTTGATGGTATATGTTTCAATACTTGCTGGAGTGTTGGAGTTCAGACTGAAATAATGCTGGTCCTGACAATACTTATATTGCTACCTGTTGATTGAGCAGGTAGAGAGAGCCATCTGTTCTTTTCAGTTTAATGGAATGTAAAGTAGAGATGGTCACTTTTCAGCAATATTTATAGAAAGCCGAGTCAACCTAAGTCTCACAGTTGAAGCAGCCTACAGTTTCTTTAACGCCTACTTCAAAACTGGCCGTGAACTAGATTAAAGTTCTAGACTGTTCTATTGTTATGTAAGAATATACCTGATGCCACAGTGACACTGAGTGTTCTACACTGAGTGGTTCTGGTTTCTACCGTGTAGTGGTTATAATCGTATTGGTCTTAGAACTAAGTTCCTACACTAAGTTTAATTTTTC
This sequence comes from Typhlomys cinereus, assembly GCA_023101885.1. Lineage (NCBI taxonomy): Eukaryota > Metazoa > Chordata > Mammalia > Rodentia > Platacanthomyidae > Typhlomys > Typhlomys cinereus. Next base: position 2,137,923 of record JALPQD010000348.1, on the reverse strand, counting down.
TACGGAAGATACGGCAGAGGAAGTATTTTGTCATCTAATTGATACTTTTCCAGCATGCCGATTCCTGGTTACTAGCCTCGCAGTTACAATAATGAAGATCAAAATGTAGAAGCATCATAATAGTTGTATTAGACTAGAATTCAAAGGTGAAGTATGAATTTAATTTCCATTGCTTTCCACAATTAAGAGGTGAATCTCCAAACTGTGTCACTTATAGTTTAAAGAGTGATGATATAAGCATCTTGTCTTCTCTTCCTGTCTTCTTCAATACTTCTTTTCTTCTTGGTCTTCTAAAATGGGACATCATCCTCTCTAAATTGGTTTCCTTAGAACATGGAGAAGTAATATGGTAGATATTTATTGATAGGTGGGAAGATGCCATGAGTATGTTGAAAACCAAAAGCGGTACTGTTGTTTAAGATATCGTAAGAGAAAAACAGAAGTACAGAACTGGAATAGAAATGTTTGTCACAAACGACCATTTCACAGAAAACTGAGTTTGGTAAAAGTTCCAGAGTGGGAAATACAGACCCCCATCATTTCTGCCTGGTGTTTTTAATGCGGGATTGGGGATCTGAACGCAGGTCCTTCTGTTTGTGAGGCAGAGGCTAAACCCCTGAGCCAGCTTTCCAGCCTCAGTTACTTTTTTTTAATTTTGGTCTAATTCGTGACACTGTCATGCCCCATTTATCTACTTTATTGTTCTTTTATCAAGGTCATACTTTCTAATTAGTTTATATTATGTCTTGAAAATCAAAATTAGTTTCCAACATAGCTTTTTCCAATTACCACCTTTTCATAAAATTTTCAAAAATTACTTTGCCAACATCTACAAAATAATTCATTGTGCTTTTGGATCACATTCAATGTATAGATCAAATGAATGGTTATTTTGAAAACAGTCTTCTTATCTATATGCATGGAATATATCTCCATTAACTTAGTTATTTCTTGATTATCTTTAAGTAAGATTTCTGAATTTTCCTATTTTCTGATTTCTAGAATTGATAGTTGTCTGTGTTTTCAATTTCAAATCATATTTCTCATAACTTGTATATGAGAAAGTGTTTGACTTTTGCTTATTGTCCTTCACTTATTAGTTTTCAGAGAGTTCTGGTATTTTGATTTTCTACATCTACATGTTTCTAGTCTTTTCATTTTCTTATCTTCTTACATTACTTAAGAATTTCAACATAATATTGAAAATTAATAATGAGAGTTGGCATTCTTTTTGTTCCTAATAGTCACGACTAATTTTCTAGTTTCTCTGCATGAAGTATGAGTTTAGATATCTAAACCTTAAGATATGCTGAGAGGGATGCCCTCCATTTCAACTTTTCTGTGAGATTTTTGGAAGATAATTTACTTACTATTTATTCTATTTATTTCAGGAAAAGTAGGAAGAATGGAGGAAGGGAGAAAGGTAAAGATGAGAAAGAGACGGCATGAGAGTGAGAAGAAGGAAGCGGAGGAACAACTTTTCGAAGGTGGTCATCTCTCTTTACTGTGTGGGTTTCTGGGGATAGATCTCAGATCTCTGGGTTTGTGAGCAGGCACTTTACCTGCTGAGCTATCTTTTTCCTTTATGTAATGATAGAATTATTTGACTTTTTGGTGATACGATGTGGCGTATAACATTAATTAAAAATCCTTAGGAGGCTCCAGGGCATGGGAGGAGGAAGGGGAAGACAGTGGGAGAAGGGGAGGGAGGAGGGTGAAGTGAAGAAGGAAAGGGGGGGCAGTGCAAGGGGAACTGGGACTGGGGAAGGGTGGAGGGAGGAAGAGGGACCGGGCTATCTATTGAGCTTGTATGATTTTGGGAAAAAATTTAAAAAATTCTTGAAGCAGCCTTTCATACCTGGATTAATAGTACATGAATGTGATATACAGCTATTTTATAAATGATTGTATTTGATGCAGTGTTACATTGCTGAGATTATTTTGCATCTGTATTCATAAGAGATTTTATTTATGAAGGGATATGACATCTTATTAAATAGTGCACCTGCATCAATTGTGCAATTACACTCTATATATTATTACATTGTATATATATGACTTTCGTTATTGTCATCTAAAAGACTAACCAAAAAGGAGTATGCAGTTTTGTACAGTTCCAGAGGTTATAGACCATGGTTCACATGCTCCTATATTTATGGAGCAGAACATCATAGCAGAAGATTGTTCTCTGTCGTATGAACAGCTGACAAACTTTTTCTCCAGTCCCACAGGCTCTATTTACCCTGTTTATGACTTCCTTTGCTATATAGAAAATTTTCAGTTTGATTTGGTGATATAGTGTGGCGTATAACATTAATTAAAAATCCTAATTTCTACTTTTCTGTGAGATAATTGGAAGATAATTTACTCACTATTTATTCTATTTATTTCAGGAAAAGTAGGAAGAATGGAGGAAGGGAGAAAGGTAAAAATGTGAAAGAGATGGCATGAGACTGAGAAGAAGAAAGCGGAGGAACAACTTTTCAAAGGTGGTCATCTCTCTTTACTGTGTGGGCTTCTGGGAATAGATTTCAGATCTCCGGGTGGTATTTGTCAGTTCTTGCTATTTCCTAAGTTATTGGAGTAGTATTCATGAAGCTGTTCCTTATGTCTCTATCTTGACATATGTGTCATCTATGTTTCAGAAAAAAACTTTCTGTTTTTACTGATATCTTAAAACTAGTCCAAGTAGTTGAATTAATATGGATCAATCACGTGACAAAGAAGATTTATTTTTGTCTAATACTAACATGGTCTCTAATTATCACAGACATTTACCCTTTCTGATACTTTCTTCTTTTGCCACACACACAAAAAAATGCAGATGAATCTTGAGGACATTATGCCAAATGAAGTGCAACAGTCATTGACATAAAAATGCTGCATATATCCACTTATGTAAGGCATTTTAAATATTCAGACATGTGGAATCATGGAGTAGAAAAGCTGGTTTTCATTGCCTGAGATTTGAGATAACCAGGAAATGTTTTAAAAGAATGTAAAGCTTCTGTAATGCAAGTTGAAAAGGTTTTACAGATCCTTCATAAAATTTTTTGTCAACTGTTACCAGTTTGCTGTTTTATATTCATATTTGCTAACATAGTATATTTCATGTTATTTTTCCTCTTACTACTAAAGCAAATAAATGATATTAATTATGTTTATTCTGTATTAGGAACATTACGGAGTTTGCCTTTTAAAACAATTTGTAAATGAAGCTGACATTTATTTAAAATAAATGAGAAGCTATTTTGTGATTTTCAATAAAATGAAAAATCTAATATTCTTAGAGCTGACAAAGTAATAATAATGAAAGATTACTTTAAGATTCACTTCTGAGTTTTATACTTTTAATCAAGAATACACATCTTAATTGATTCAGTGATTTTTGTTAGTTTCCTAGTACACTGAAAAAAAAAAAACATTGCTCCCATCTGAGCAAGTGAAAGATATGTAAATGTATATTTATAAATGAAGAGTTTACTATCACAGAATACAAAAAAAGATTGTACCAGTGCAAGAGGAACAATATAATGGGAAAACTGTTTCTTACTTCAATTTTTCCCTTCCCTGTTTTAAGTTTAAAAATTAAATTAATATATTCTATGAAAATAGGAATATATATACTTGGAAAATTGGGGACAAAAATTGTGTTTCTTCTACAACAGAAATAGATCACCTCACAAACTTGTCAAATAAGAAATGGTTTATAGAAATAAGAACTATTAATAGTGCCATTATGATAAATTTTCTTCCAGGTATTTTTCTTTCTGATCTATATATGTATCTATATCTATGTATCTATGTATCTATGTATCTATCTATCTATCTATATATCATCTATCTGTCATCTATCCATCCATCTATCTGCCTGTCCACCTGACATTTATCTGTCATCTATCATTTTTCTTCATTGTTTCAGTTTCGTTTCATCTTTTTAATCAATACAAAAATGTTTTAATTTGCAAAAGAAACATCTCACTATTTAAAGAAAAATAGTGAAACTGAATATATGAGCTACAAATTTATTATTGTACCATGCCTTGACAAGGACTCCAAGAGTTGCTTCTATCACTAAGTTTTTAAAATTGCAACTGTTGAATCTGCCCATCCTCCTCCAGGCTTCTGCCTAGTCACATAGGTGGTCCAGTGAAAGGTCAATTGTCACCAAAATCAGACAACTCACCCACCTCTGTGAACTCCACTTAGTCACACATCTAGTCTAAGGAGAAGGTACCCCCACAATCCTCCACTGCCACGGTCAGTCAATACATTCATTCCCTACAGATCCCAGCCAATAGATCATTACCCTCATAACCAACATTACCACAGCCAGTCAGCCCATCCTTCCCCTGGACACTGCCCTGCCACACACACTGCCCACTTGAAAGACATTAGCTCCACACTGACCACCAGCCTGCTCTACCTCAGGACCTGAGAACTCTAGTGGTTGGTCATTTGGATCCAGAACTGGATATATTAAGAGATCCAATCCTCTTACCTCTTCTCCCTTGGGAGTCTTGCAAAGTACTCACCCAGTCTTATGTTCCCAGCATAAGACAACCAGTATCCAAACTCTAGATTCCCAAGTCCAGTTACTTACAAAAACACAAGCAATCCAAAATTCACATCACGATGTCCTCTCCCAAATAGCCAATCCCATAATAACATTTCCAAAAGAGAAAAGATTCAACGAATTCAGGATGCAGAAATCAAAACTGCAATTTTGAGCATGCTCAACAAATTAAAAATATTTAAAGAGGACATAAATAAATACTTGAAAAAACTTAAAAAGAACAGGTATAAAATGTTTCAAGTCCAAGAAAAAACAAACAAATGACTGAAAGAAATAATGAGAGGAATTCTGTAAATTAAAATCAAACTCAATAAAGAGATAGAAACACTAAAGAAAACCCCAACTTTAATGAAGTAGGAAATGGAAAATGCATCTCAAAGAAAACAAATCAAACTAAAAGCTCAGTGGAAAGTGTCAAAAGACAGAATGGACCATACATAAGACAGAATATAAGGACCAGAAAACAAGGTAGAGGTAGTGGATCCTCAATCAAAGGAAATGACAAATTAAAATAAAATAAAACTCATGAATGAAATATGTAACAACTTTGGGACACTATAAAAAGATGAAACCAGGGGCTGGAGAGGTGGCTCAGCGGTTAAGCCTCTGCCTTGCAGGCAGAAGGTCCTGAGTTCAGATCCTAGACCCCACGTATAGACGCTGGGCGGAAGCGGGGGCGGCCTGCGTTTCTGGTCCTGGTAGGGCGGAGCCTGTGAATCCCCGGGCAGAGTAAACAAGGAGGAGGTGGAGGCATCCATGGTGGTTCCTGAATTCGTCCATGGTTCTACACACACATACATACACACACATGCACACACGCATACATGCACAATTGAATAAATAATAAAAATTAAAAAAAAAGATGAAACCAATACATAAATAATAGGCAAAGAAGAAGAAGGAGAAGAATTTCAAGTCAAAGGCATATGTCCTCAGTATCACTTCTGGACTTATTCCCAAAGGTTTCCATACTTAACTACAGAAGTATTTACACATCCATGCTCATTGCGCTCAATTTGCAATATCAAAGAAATGTAATCAATTTAGATGTCCATCAACTGAAAAATGGATAATGAAAATGTAGCATATATACACAATGTAATATTATTCATTTTGCAATAAAAATGAAATTATGAAATTTTTTGGTAAAGGGTTGCAACCAGAAAATATTATTCTGAGTGAAGCATGCCAGGCACAGAATGAAAAATGCAACATATTTTTGCTTGCATGTGGGTGTTAGTACTGAACCCTCATATTTGGGCACTTAACCTAGGAAAACATGTAATATCCAGTAACTAGAAAAATACCATAAAAACAGGAAAGGATGGATGAGAGTAGAAATGTCTTAAAAGAGGGTAGTCAAAGAAAAGTGTTGAGAAGATGGGAAGGAATATTGGGGGAATGACTGACTTAATGGAAGAAGGAAGATGTGGGGATAGGGTACTGGAAAGAGTAGGGGAGGAATTAGTAACACTAATAATATAGCTAATCAGAACCCTTTTGCATAAGAAGCTTATGTAAAAATATAAAAGGATAATAAACAGAAATAATCTACCTAGAGATACACAAAGAAGAGGAAGAAAAGGAATAACAGAAACTGCCTTGATAGTTCTTCCTAGAAACTGTAGACAATTAAATAAACCTTATAGTGCCATATATGTGATACCTTCTACAAGCTGCTGGTCAGAGTGGTTTCAAAGATTCTCCAAATAATACAGGCTTTTGCTATTGTTCTCAATTTCCCACTAACCTGGTAAGATGACTCTGTTGTTGAAGATATTGATCACAGGACACAGAAAAAAATGAATCAGAACTAATCTGGAACCTTCCTCCTTGCTGGACAGTTTTCATGTTACCAGGGATAATGTGTAGATTGCTGGGGGAGAAAAGCTGGTGATAATTTTACCAAGCTGTGAACTTTTAGATCTATAAAAATAGCCACTCTGGTAAGAAACCTTCATTGCTAAATAGTGGCACAAATGCAATGGGGTTAACCAACTGCCCTCTTTGTATACTTAAGGCCCACTTTCTATGCGTGTACATATATCTGATATTGATAACCAGGTCAACAGTGTATAGGCCACAGACCTTCTATTGTTTAACTATAAGAGTATGACGTCAAACTTCTGTCTAAACACTTAACATTTTATTCATAAATTAGAACAGCTATCACTCTCCAGCCAAGAATCTTCCTTTTACAATGAAAGATGTTTAGTACAGAGGATCATGACAGGATAAAATCCAGAGAATTGATGAATGCAAACCGCTCTCAAACAGAACATCTAAGCAGTCTTAAGACTAAGAGAATTTCACTGAATGGGAAACAGTAAGAATGAAAGAGCCAGAGGTAGGGAAGAGATGTGACCAACTAGTATCTTTTAGATATGACAAGGCTATGTCTGCTTCCACAAGACCTACACATGATTTTCTCCATCAACAGTTCAGTATATGTGTGTGTGTGTGTGTGTGTGTGTGTGTGTGTGTGTGAGAGAGAGAGAGAGAGAGAGAGAGAGAGAGAGAGAGAGAGTGGGTGAGTGACGGAAGAACACTATGCCTCCCTGAGAGATTACTGAGGATATATGCTGATTTGGGGAAGGGAAGCTACTATCCTTAATAGGATACACATCATTATATGGTCCATGCTCCTGCACATGTTCGGGCACATAGAAGTGCAGGCAACCTAGATGAAAACCAGTGGTTTGCATATTCAAAAAGACATGAGGGGCTGGAGAGACGACTCAGGTGTAAAGACTCTGTCTCGAAAGCAGAAGGTCCTGAGTTCAGATCCCAGGTCTCACATAAAAATGCCAGGCAGAAATGGCAGTGGCCTGCACTTCCAGCTGTGGAAGGTAGAGTCTAGTACATTCCAGAGTGAAACAAAAAAGAGATAGGGCAATCCAATCACGGTTTGTCCTCCACAGGGACACAGAGTGCCCTCTGACACACACACACATACACACACACACACACACACACACACACACAAACTAAAAAAAGATTGAAACTACTTTAAGATTCCATTTCTCCCTAGTCTGCATGTCCATCTTCAAGAATACAAATGAATTCTGGCATGGATATGGAGAAAGGGACAATCTTACACATTGCTCCTGGAGCTATAAACCAGTATAGTTATTTTGGAAATGGTCCGAAGATTTCTTAAAATACTAGAGATAAATGACCTATGGACCAATCATATCACTCTTGGACATATTTCCAAAAGACTGTACATTTTACCATGGAGGTATGTGCATATTCTAATTCATTATTGTACTATTCATACTAGCTATGAAACTAAATTAACCTAAATATCCCTCAACCAAAACATGGATAATGAAAATGTGGTACACATATAAAATGGAATTTTATTCATACATAAAAATGAAATCATGAATTTTACAAGTGAATAAATGGAATCAGAACAATTACACTGAACAAGTTCACCCACAAACAGAAACTCAAAGGCTGCATATTCTCTTTCTTATATGCAGATATTAGCTTGGATGCTCTAACAATTTGCATTCATGTTGTGATAAATTTACTTCCTTACTTGATTTGATACCCATTTCACCAGAGAGAATCCATGTCTGCTATCAGAAACCCAGTCAAAAACTGATACCTGTGCAAGTCATAGGCCCAAGAAGAAAACTTACTTCTGTGTAACCCAATTGACAAAGCACCAAACTACCCCCTAAATGTTCCTATTAATAGTAGCCACTTTAAGGCTTATCCAGAGAGGCCTCTTTGTACAGAGAATGGCAAAATTTGGGGGGTTTGGCCCTAAAGATAATATCCAAGCACCCATCCTGGGGCTCAACAAAAATTGCAGATGTGGGGTGCTAGTCATGTGGAAGCTGAAAGAGAGAAGGCTGCAAGGTGTCACCTTCTAAGCATGACACAAACAGAGCAGCCATGAACTCACATCATCTTTTGTTGCTTAAATTGCGTTGGAAGAAGACCAGCCTAGTCAGAGGTAAGTCACATATGGGAATCATTTGGAGGGCCTTCTTGCTGAACTAGTAGCTGCTGAGAAATTCTAGATGAAATCCAGTCACTGAATTCAGTTTTGGATTAACTTATGATCCCACCAGGTTTTGGTGCATAATTCCAGGCTCATGGTCACATAGGTGTCCTGGTTGAGCTCAGTGGGAAGTAAAACAAAAGAGAACATTGACAGGAACGTGAGGGAGAGATTTAAATGGAAGAGAGTGATAGACAGGAGCAGCAGGGGGAAGAAAGACAGTGAGCAGTAAGAGTGGTTGGCATGCGTGGCATGCGTTGGCATTCCTTGTATACATATGTGAAGCTACAAAGGATAAATTTAACAAAAAATATGATCCTTAACATTCATATAAAATAAGTAAAAACCATCACCACTTCAAATATAAGGAAATGAGTTTACAGAATTTAGGTTACAGTGACAGGTGACAAGAGGGAGGAAGGGTAGGTGCTGAGTTCATCAAAAACTTGTATCTTTGACATAGCAGTTCTCCTGCATCGCTTCCAAAAATTCATGACAAAATGGCTTAAGTGAACAATGGGTTTTATCTTAGTTTATAATTTTTCAGCTGCAGTTCCTTGTTCAGCTTTGCAGGAGAGTTCAGGCCAACACCATACACTGAAGAAACTGGCCAAACCTTATCCATATATCCACTGCACTGATGAGAGATGGACAATCCTTACTTACCAGACCAGCATGTCTGGTCAAACATACTGATGAATGTCAGCTCGCTTAGCAAAAAAAAAAAAAAAAAAAAAAAGTGGATTTCACCTCCCACCACCAATATCAAGACATTAATTCACTCCTGTAGAGGAAGCCTCAAATCCAATCAGAGCCTATTGGTTGCTCCTCTAACATTAATGAAATTATTGTGCCAGTTGGTACATAGTGCTTGATAGGTCAGTATTACAGCATGAAGGGTCCAATGCCAGGCAAAAACATTGATGTTTTCTTTCTTTATGCAGCCTGTAAAGCACTTTCCAACACTATGATATCTAGGCAGAAGAAAGGGAATTGCCTGGCCATTTTTTTTTTTTTTTTGCTAAATTGTCATGCTGTCAAACTGTCTTCTAAATATATGATTACACCTATAGATTTATGCTGCTCTCAATTGTGATCAGAGAAGCTTCTTTTTGAGTGGACAATGACTAACACAGAGACTAATAACTAGTCAACTAACAAGTCCTGAGAATAAGTGAATGTGAATGCTTAACTGTAGATGGCACATCTGTCTATGTCAATATCTTTATGAACCTTCCCTCTCACAAGGCTCCGAGAACATCATAGAAGATGGGAAGGAAATAATCTAAAAACCAGAATATGGGGAGGGTTGTTGTGTAGTGCTATCTTTGGATATGATATAGCCATTTCACAAGTGGACTCAGATGATGAGGCTACCTGAGCAATATCTGCCAAAGACCAAGCCAGTCAGAATTTCATTGTGGATGAGCAAGGGCCTTCCCTCTAACTGAGGAACTGTTAGAAAAGACAGGGAAGGCCACTTTTCTATTCTTCTGGCATGTGACGACTGGTAGGTTGTCCTCACTCAAGTGAAAATGTTACAGATTTTACGTCCAGGTTCTTGTATTATGGACTTGAAGCCTGAAACAAGGACACATGTAGAGGATTAAGGCAGAGTTTATTCGGAGAGGAAAAGAAAGAAAGTCATGGACACAGAGTCCAAGGGGCAAGAAAGCTCAAAGGAACTCATGGACATGAAGTCCAAGAGGGTTAAGGGAACCAAAGATGATTGGCAGGGCCAGGGGTATTTGTAAACATGGGCAAGCCCAGGAAAAGTGGCTTTTCCTTATTGCCTAATTTTAGTGTCTGTAAATCTGATTGGGGCTTTTGGTCCTTTATATCTGATTGGTCTGCTCATATGGGGGTTCAGCTTGGTTGGCTATTTTTTTTTTTTGAGGAATTTAACTCATCTGCATTTGAGGGGCTTGTCTCCATCTGCATTTGAGGCACTCATATCCATATCCTTTCATAAACAAAGACAAAGGGTTGGGGGGGTTGGTGCCAATTCCTGCATAGCTATGTCACTAACCTTCAAAGACCTTCCCAGCAACCTTTCGAAACGTAAATTGCCCTCCAAAAAAACCTATTCTAACTAAAAATTCTATTCTAAACTATCTAACAGAAATTATTCTCTCTCAGAAGGTTCCACAATTATGTGTATATGGGAAGCACTAATAGGATGCAGTTGGTTACTGAGAGAGAGAAAAAGAGAGAGAGAAAGAAAGAGAAAGAGAGCAGAGAGAGGGAGAGAAAGAACATGAAGATGGGAGGGAGCTACATTAGAGGATCCAGTAAATAAGAGGGAGGAGGGTAGATGGATATGGTCAAAATATGTTGTATACATATATGAAATTTTCTAAGGATAGAAATTTTTTAAGAAAATAAAAAAGTTAGAATAGATAAAATATTAAAATTACACTTAACATATTTTAATTATACAAATTAAGGACATTGGATGCAATATTTTTAGATATTGATCTTATCCATCCTTCCTTACATAATTATCCTCTTCCCTCCTCACTTTCCTCTAATGTTGAGTTCTTGATTAGGTAAAAATGGTCTACTTCCATGTCTACTTTCTTATATTTTCTTTCTATTTTTATTAGCTTCAATTTATAAGTGAAAATATGTGATAATTGTCTTTCTATGTCTGGCATTATTTCACTTTACATGAAGTTTTACAGTACCATTCATTTCTCTACAACTATAATATTTCATTCTTCATAGATAAACGTATAATATATTCCATGGAGAATGTATCAATATTTTCTTTATTTTTGATGTGCACTTTCACTGATTCTACATTTTGGTAAACATGGTGTGCAGGTATCTTTTTATATGCTGACAGCACTTTCTCAGATACATACTCAGAAATGATATAATTGGATCATATGACAGTTCTATTGTTTTAGTTTTTTTGAAAGAAAACTTCATGTTTTCTGTAGTAGATGGAAAAGATGAACATCCTACAAAATGTGTGTGTTCTTTTTTCCATATGATCTTCCCAGAACTTTTCTTTTTATACTAATGATTCTAACACAGGACAAACATAATCTCAATGTAGTGTATGCTTTGTATGTGTTGAGAATTTTTGAATATATTTTGGTAAAATTTTATTTATGTTAAATACCTGTTTAGATAATTTGTCAGCTTTTGATGGGACTATTTGTTTTGTTGTTGAATTTTTTTTAGTTCTTTATATATTCAATATATTAACTCACTTCCAGATGAATAGGTAGAAAATATAGTCCCGCATTCTGCAGTTTGTCTCTTCACTCCGTTGTTTGTTTCCTCTTCTTTATAGAATTTTTAAAAAATGTAATCTTATTTGTCAGTTCTTGCTTTTTTCCTGAGCTATTGATATTCTATCCAGAAAAATCATTGCATATGCATCTCTTGAAGTATTTCCCTGTAGTTTCTTTTTTTTAATTGTTAAAATTTTATTGATAAAATCGCTTCTCAATTTGTGGTTTTTTTATATCATTTTGATGTTTAATGCCTTAAAGGTTTAATTATTTTTGAGTGGATTTTTGCACAGGTTGAGGTATAAGACCCTCGTTTCTACCTTCACAGTAGATGTGCAAGGTTCTCAGCATCATTTGTGGCAAAAGGCATTTCTCCAATGAATGTTTTTAGAATGGTTATTGAGAATCAGTTCACCAAAACTGTATCCGTCTTTCTGTCTGCTGCTCAGCAACATTAGGTTATCTGCTTTTTTCTATGCTCAAGCTATGTTGCTTTTCTTATTCTGGTACCATAGTGTGTTTTGAAATCAGGTTTTTAATATATCCAGCATTGCTCTTTGTGCACTGGATTGTTTGGGCTATGAAGAGTGACTAGCTTCTATATGAATTGTAGGATTGTATTTCTACTTCCATGTAGGATAACCAATATACTTTTATAAGGATTGCATGGAATCTTTACATCACTTTGGGCACTAACTCTACTTTGACAATATTAAATATATCCACACACAAATGTGGGAAGACTTTCTCCTGTTTAGTATATTCTTCAATTTTTTTATCAATGCATCATAATTTTCACTGCAAAGGTCTTCAAAAACATTAGGCTGGTTTCTAGGGGGGGTTGTTGTTGTTTTTGGTTATTGTCAATAGGATCACCACTTAGTTTTGTTTGTTAGTGATTTTATACTAGATTATAGAAAAAACTGATTATTTGTGCTGTTGTTGAAATTCTGGGGATTAAACCGAGGGCTTTGAACAAGTTTAGACAAACACTGTACCATTGAACTATATAGCACTAGCCCCCAAACTAGTCAGTTGCACATGTTGATCTTGTATCCTGCAGAATATGTTTATTAATTAATTACAGAACTCTTTAGGGAAGATCCCAAGGATTTTAATTATATAAAAACATCTCTAAGCATGGATAATTTTACTTCTTCTTTTCCTGTTTCCATGCTTATTGTTTCTTTTGATTCTCTGGCTATAATTTATAATGCTGTACTGAATAAGTGCTGTGAAATGCCTTTAGCTTTACCCCATCAACATGATGTTAACTATGAGTTTGTTGTATAATCTCTTAACTGTGTTGAGATGTAATCCTTCAATATGTATTGGATCCAGAGTTTTTATTATGAATATTAAATTAAATCAAAAGGTTTTTCTATATCTATTTCATTTATTTATATGTGTATATTCTCACATTTTTGGATTAAAATCAATTTGGTCAACATGTATGATATATTTCATGTGCTTTTTAATTCTTTTTGAAAGTGTTTTATTGAGATTTATGCATCTATGTTCATAAGTGACATGGGCACATATTACTTTCTCATCTTTTATTTCCTCAGGTTTTAGGAACAGAGAAATATTGATTTCATAGAATGAATTTAGGATGATTACTTCTATTCCTATTTTACAGATTTTTTGAGGAGTTTTTATGTAAATTTGTCTCTAAACATTAGCAGTGATTCTATTGTCCTGTATTTTTTTCAAAGATTTCCACTCACAACTCCAATATCATTACTTATTTCTGATTATTTTTTAATATGCTTTCGGTTCAGTTTTGGTGGTATATATGTCTCACAATTGTATCCTTTTTCTTACAGATTTTGCAATGTATTTGCATGAAATTTAGCAAAATATTTCCTAATTATCCTCTAAATTTCAGTTGTTATGTTTCAATACCACATTTTCAATGAATTTTACTTATTTGGGCCTTTTCTCTTCTTTTTGGTGAATTTTATAATGAAAATGTTGTAAATTTTTGTTATTTTTTCAAATGAATCTCTTTTATTAATCTTTTTTCCATTCTTTTTAATGTAATTTATTTTTTTCTCTGCTATTCATTATTTTTGTCCTTCGACTAACTTGGATTTTTAAATGGCTTTTTAAATCCTTGGATATATTTTGAAATTATTTATTGAAATTTCTTTATGTGACTGAAGTAGTCACTTGATGCAAAAATTCCTCTTGTGTAATCTGTATTTCCATTTTCATTTAATTATAAGAATTTTATAATTTCCTTTTTGACTTCTTCTATAATTGGATACTTGTCAAATACTGTGTTGCTTTGGGTAGGTTCATTAGTTTTTCTTGTTGTTGACTCTTATTTTAATTCCATTATAGTTACATAAGAAGCAACAATGATTTTAGCCTTTTGGAATTCTACAAGAATTCCAATGCTCTGTGCTAGAATAAAGTTTCATGTGCTAATGATAAAATGTGTATTTTGCAGGTGTTGAATGGAATGTCCTATAGAATATTCTATAGTGATCTTAAGATGTACAGTAAAATATAACTATCGTGTTCCTTAGTTGAATTTTGGTCTTGAAGATGTATGTATTTCTTTTCGAAAGAGGATGTTTAAATCACCTACTATTATATGCTTAGTTATAATTGTTTTACAAAAGTTGGGACATCAACATTGGGAGCATAAACATTTATAACACATGTATTTTCTTTTTGTGGCACTGAGGATCAAACCCAGATCCTTGCACATGCTAAACATGTATTCTACTGCTCATCTATATTTCCAGCACTTCATTATATCTTCTCTATACATTACACCTTTGTTCAGTATCCTTATATCTTGAAGCTTTTTTTATGGGTTATGACTATAACTATCCCTACTTGGTATCAGATTACATTACTTAGACTATCATTTGCATAATTTCACTCAATTTGTTTTTGCCTTTGTGGATATTATTTTCTTGTAAGCAACATATTGCTGGAATGCATTTTAGCTTACCTAGATTCTGTATAACTGTTAGTTGAAAAATTAAAACCAATTATGTTCAGTGCAATTACTGAGAGTTGTTGCAGTTCCTGTCATTTTGTTGATTTTCTTCTTGTTTTTAAAAAATGTCCCATGCTCCATGCTCATTTTTTCCTCCCTGATTTATATAAGAGGTTTTATTGTTAGTGTTATGGGCAATGCTAATTCCTTCTTTTTTTTTTCTTATTTGAATGTCATTTCTTACTGCGGGATATTTTCTTTAATGAACAGCCATTATTGTGCTTAGCATTTTTGCCCGTTTTCAATGTAGGAATTCCTTAAACATCTTCCATAATGTTGGTCTAGTGGTTCTTCGTTCTCATGATTTATGTTTTTCTTAGATGGTTATATTTCTCCTTTCATTCTGAAGGAAACCTTACTGTGTGTACTAATCTTGGTGGAAAGATAGAACTACATTATCACTGCCTTCCTGGCCTTGAAAGTTTTGTGATGTGACAGTCATCTGTCTGGATGTTCCCGGTGTATGTGGGGGCGGAAGCAGGATGCTCCTGGGAACAGCGATGAGGCTGAGTGAGAAGTAGTCAGGCACCAGAGTGCACAGATTGCAGCTGCCAGAGAGGACCCTTCCGCCCCCAAAGCCTATCTGGAGATTGCCAGCGCAGAAAAGCCTCAGGATCCCGGGCAGTCCTGGGGAGTGGTGGAAGTTGGCCCGGCCCACCACAACCCCCACCTCCTACGGGAAGAAAACACACACAGCCCATATTAAAAAGAGCAGAGAGGAAAGAAGCGCTCAACCGCCGACTGAGAGGCTAACAAATGCCCAGGGAGTTCACCATGCCTGGGATGATCTGCAAAAACTCAGACCTAGAGTTTGACTCGCTGAAGCCTTGCTTCTACCCGGACGAAGATGACGTCCACTTGGGAGGTCACAACTCGACGCCCCCCGGAGAGGATATCTGGAAGAAGTTTGAGCTTCTGCCCACCAGGCTGTTGTCGCCCAGGCGCGACTTCCCGGAGCACAGCGCGGAGCACAGCCCGGAGTCTTCCAGCTGGGCCCCGGAGATGCTATTACCCGAGGTCGACTCGTGGGGCCGTCCGACCCAGGAGGATGCCTTCGGTCTGGAGGTACTGGGTGGCCTCACCCCCAATCGGTTTATCCTCCAAGACTGCATGTGGAGCGACTTCTCCGCGGGAGAGAAGCTGGAGCGCTTGGTGAGTGAGAGGCTGCAGGAAGGCGCCGGGCCCCCGGCCGGTGGCCCTGCGGGACCAGCCCCGGGGATGAGCTCCGCCAGTCCCGGGGATTCCGCGCGCCCCGATACCGCCGCTGCGGGTATCGACGGGGCCACCTGGCGCGCCGTGCCGGCTCTCCCGAACGCCGGCTGCGTGGACCCCGCCGTGGTCCTCCAGTTCCCAGTTCGCAAGCGGGAGCCCGAGCCAGCGCTCGCCACCTCGACCAGCGCTCTCGCGGCAGGCGCTGCGGTCGCTTGGGTCGCCGCCCCGGTCGCAGCGGCCGCTCCTCTGATCGCTGGCGGCCCCTCGGCCAGCTTTGCCGACAAGACCCTCAGCATCTCCGGAGGGAACGTTACGGACGACCAGGAAGAAGACGAAGAAGAGGAAATCGATGTGGTCACGGTGGAGAACGGGCCGTCCTCCTCCAACAACCAGACTGTCACCGCGCTGGTGGCCGCCGTGCCTCCCTACAGCACGGGGCTGCCCCTGGAGTGCGCGCGACCCAGAGAGGTGATCCTGAAGCGCTGCGACCCCATCCATCACCAGCACAACTACGCCGTGCCGTCGTCCTACCTGGAAAGCCAGAGTGCGCCGCCGCAGAAGAAGATCAGGAGGGATGCATCCTCCCGTTTCCTTAAAAACGTAGTCCAGGAAAAGGCGAAGAGATTGAACCCGCGCAGCTCAGACATGGAGGACAGTGAGCGTCGTCGAAACCACAACTTGATGGAGCGCCAGCGCCGGAACGGCCTGCGCTCCTGCTTCCTGACGCTCAGGGACCATGTGCCAGAAGTGATAAATAATGAGCGCGCCGCCAAGGTGCTCATCTTGAAAAAGGCCACCGAGTACATCCATGCCCTTCAGGCCGAGGAGGATCAGCTCCTGCTGGAAAAAGAGCGACTGCAGGCGATGCAGCAGCAGTTGCTACAGAAGAAAACTAGCCAGCTGAAGCTTCTGCAACATTTTTTGATCAGCCACTCGCGACCACGCTGCACATTTTGAGGATTAAACATTGTGTTGACTTTTGAATCATTTTTCTGTGGAGTTTGGGTCTGGGTAGGGTGCTGGACATGGGGCTCTGTCGGGACCTTGAAGAGACTGGATTATTGTACAATGGGTGGTTGGTTCCTTCCACTCAATTTGATGACAGCCATGGAGGCTCTGAATGATGGGGACCGCTGGGGCCTGTGGAAGTCACCTTTGTTCAGTCCAGGCTTTCAAAGTTATTTCTTTTTCCAATAGTGCTAAAATTCCAACAGATGCCACAGGAAAGGGCGTGTTGCTATTTGATGCTCTCGGGAATACTTCTGTAAAGACCATAGACACCTCTGCCTTTTATATAGGTCTTGGTAAAGATAGATGGCTTTTGCTGGCAGTATTTAACTGCAAGGTCACATCTAAGTATTGTAATAAAATCTTAGTTCTTGAGGAGCATGTGTTGTGTGTGTGTGTGTGTGTGTGTGTGTGTGTGTGTGTGTATAGTAATCTCTGTGATATACCGTGCTAATTCTTACACTACCTGTATACTTTTGTATGATGCTAACACATAACTAAATTTGATACTTTTTTGTATGAAAATGAGCAGTGAAATTTTTGAGTAGATATCACTGTGTCAATGTTTGGATTAAGAATTTTGTAAAGGAAAAGTATATATGTATATGAATTTTTCTACCCTGTTTCTTCTTACTAATGTATTTGTTCATGTTTGATGCATAGAAATGGGTGAATACAATATTCTGTGTTTAATTTTTTCAGAATGTACATTCAAAATAATGCATCTCGTAGCACTTTAAAATACCTCATGTTTATCTAGATAAATAGAATTAAGCATAGAAAATAAAGTTTCTCATAAGAAATCTGCGTTCAGTATTTTTGATAATTTAGTCACAATATGTTGTGAAGAGGATCTCTCCTGAAAAATGCCTCCAGTACTTACATGTTCATGGCTTTCTACAAAGAGCCAAATTAGTACAAAATGGTGTTTGGGATGCCACCTGCTAGAAAAGGAGATTTCATTTCTTGATTAAAAAAAAAAAGCATGAAAGGCTGAAAGGAATTGTAATCATGGACTTTCCATGAAAAAAATGGAAATACAGAATCCTATTGGTATCAAACTCACTGGTGTTTTCTGGAGCCCCTATTGGAATAAGGCCATTGCCTGAAACCATAGGGATTTCTGGTTGGTCCTAAATGTCTCATTTATTAGACTGTCTCTCTCTGACCCATGCTGAATATCTGGGAGGATTTGATTTTCTGACTCTCAGGCTGTCAATCCAAGAATGCACTGGAAGCTTTCCATAATCACCTCTCCTTCCTACCAATCAGAAGTTCCACCCGTGGATTTGCATACAGATTCCCAAGCCCTTTATTATAAATAAGGTCTGATGGGAGTGGGCAGTGGCTTCTTCCCACTCTCCCTCTAGGAGGCAGTGGGATCTCCCTCCTGCTTCAGCCACCTGTTGTCTGTATTTCCATCTCTGAGTGTTCTTATTTCCATCTTTCATATTTCACAGCCCCAGAGCAGCTTCATGGGCCCTTGAGCTGGATATGGCATATTTAATGGAATTTTAGTAAGAGTAATGGCCAGCAGTGAGCCTTAGCTCGTTTGGGAAAGCCTTTTTAACCATCTTCTTTTCTGCCATTATTCCATTGAATAGTTTCAATATGCCCTTGGCCTTTAACTCATCTCCCTTAAATAACATTAAAACCAGAAGTTTGATCTTATAATGGTATCTCAGAAATCTTGTGCCTCAGAGATTTTCTATATTTGCTTTAATTTTCATTTTATTATTATCTGAAAATATTTTTTCTACATACTCATCTTCAAGCTCAGATATTCTTTTTTTCTACTTAATCTACTTTGCTGTTTAGGCTCTCAATAGTTTTGGTTTATATTAATTATACCAAATAACGGGTTTCATTATGACATTTCATATATTTAGATAATGTACACTGGCCATATCCAACATTTATCACTCTCCCTTGTTCTCTTCCCCACAAATAGTCAGTCACCTTCTGTATTGCTTCCCCTTAAAATTAACATTCCACATACAAGAGAAAAGGATGATGTTTGCCTGAGTCTGACTTACTTGCTAAGCATGAAAATCTCCAAGAACATCAATTTTGCTACAAATGATGTTATTTCATATCTGAATATACTCCACTATGCGTATTACTTTTTCTTTATCCATTTATCTATTGATAGTAACCTAGGATGATGTCATGATTTGGCTCTTGTGAATAGAGCCACAATAAACATGGGTGTTTTAAGTATCTCTGTGATATGGTAACCTCAATAAAATTGAAGATATATCTAGGAAAGTTATAACAGTATCACATGGTAGTTCTATCATTAGCTTTTGTGAAAAGTCCATACAGATTTTCATAGTAAATGGATTAATTTACAAAATTCTACCAACATTGATCAGGGTTCTATTTTCCCCAAATCCTTACCAACATTGACCAATTTTTTTTGATGATAAAAGACATTTTTACTAGGTTGACATAGAATCTCAATATAGTTTTAGTTTGATCATCTCCTATGGTTGGGGTATAGAATATTTTATGGATTTATGACTTTTCCTACTTCTATAGAACTGTCAGCTTCATTTGCCAAAATATTGATCAAGTTATTTATTCGTTCGGTGTTTACGTTTTTAAACTTTATATAATAATCTTCTGTTGCAGGCTGGAGAGATGGCTCAAGGGTTAAGAGTCTGTCTTGCAAGCAGAAAGTCCTGAGTTCAGATCCCAGGTCCCATATAAAAACACCAGGAGAAAATGGCAGTGGCCTACACTTCCAGCTCTGGTGGGCAGAGCCTGGGAAATTCCAGAGCAAGGCAAGGAGGGAGAAGCGATCCAGGATGATTCCCAAAATCATCCTAAGTCTTCCACAGGGACATACAGTATCCTCTCTCTCTCTCTCTCTCTCTCTCTCTCTCTCTCTCTCTCTCTCTCTCTCCCCCTCTCTCTCCCCCTCTCTCTGTCTCTCTCTCTCTCTCTCTCTCTCTCTCTCTCTCTCACACACACACACACACACACACACAGACAAATACACTAAATAAATAGTAAATAAAAATATTTTTTAAAAAATCTGTTGGAATTGTAGCTGGCAAAGATTTTCTCTTACTCTTTAAGCTGTCTACACACTCGTAATTATTTGCTCTGCATAAACTTTTTAATTTGATGCGATGGCACTTGTCAATTCTAACCATTAATTCATAATCTAATGGAGGCCTATTCAGAAATTCATTGGCTGAATTGATCTAAGTGTATGTTTCTGTACAATTTTAAAGAATCAGATGTCTTTAGGAGCATAAGTGTTTTGCAGGGTCCTTTCTTCTACTGAATAAATTAATATGTCTGGGGGCTTAAGCAATTCATTTTTTGCAACTGTGACTTTGTAGTATAATTTGAAATTAGGTTTTGTGATACATCTAATATTGCTCTTTTTTATTGATCAGAATGATATTGATTATTCAGGGTATTTTTTGCTTTCACATGAATTTTACAGTGTTTCTATTTCTGTGAAGAACATCATTGGAATTTTTATAATGATTCCATTGCATCTGTAGATCATTTTTTATTTACTAAGACATTTTTATTACTCTTTTTTGAATTTATTTAGCTAAGGTTTTTAAATATTTTATTATTCTTTTAGTGTCTTATACATGAATATAGTGAACTTATAATATTTTCACACCTTAATAGTTAATCCATTTCCTTTTTCCATTCCAACTCTTCTTCCCTGTCAGACTCTCTCCTATTTTCAAGTCTTTCTGCATGTGTGGCCCACTGGGTTTCATCTGTTTTGCCTTTGATATCATGTGCCTGAGTACCTGATGGAGCATAAATCCTGTATCAGTGGGTGGACCATTGAGGAAAGTATCTTGCATTTCCTCCCCATCAGCATTAGTCCCCATCAGTCTCTCAGAAGTCTCTTGAGAGCTTTCCCCTTCCATGATGAAATGTTATTAAGAAAATTCCCATGTGGGTCTTGTGGGGATATACATAGCTGCAGTGAATTGACAAGTACAACAGCCCTGTCATGTCCAAAAGAGAATGTCTAAGCACATCCCTGCCTCACTTCAGGGTCTTAAAACCTTACCACTCCCTTTTCTACAATGTTGTCTTGAGTCTTGAGTTGGAGTGGAAGTGGGAGTGACTTAAGTATCCTGTTCAGAACTGTGTGGGTCATTTTTAATAGCATTGATTTATGATTTAAATTCACTGACTAATGAGCACAGGATGTCTTTCTAATTTATAACGTCTATTTCAACTTCAGTCTTGCATATTTTATAATTTTCATTGTATAATTTTTTTGTCTTTTTGCTTAGTTATATTTCTTTATTTGATTAACTTCCATGAATGAAATTTCTTCTGCTTTATTTCTCAGACTCTTAATAGTATAAAGTTATTGATTTTTGATTTTGTACACAGTTTAATTGTTGAATGTGTTTATCAGACTGAAAAGTCTTACATCTGAGTCTTTAAAAACTTGTTTAAGTTTTTAGTATAAAGATCTTGTCATTTGCAAATAGGAATGATTTGACTTCTTCCTTTGATATTTGTGTCCATTTTTTTTCTTTCCCTTATTATTCTGAATAGGAATTTAAGTACTCTTTTGAATTAGCATAAATCAATGTCCTTCCTTGTTACTGATTTTAGAGGGAAAATTGAAACAACTTTCCTTCATTCAGTATAATGGTAGTTGTAAATGTGTAAAATATAGTATTTAATGAGTTGAGTTATGATAGTTGTAGTTGTAGAGTGCTTAGGACTTCTATCATGAAGGGATGTTGAACTTGTCAAAGATTTTTCTACATTTACTGTGATCACATGTATTTTTCCCTTTATATTCTATGCTGTATTACATTTATTTATTTCCATATATTGAAACATCCTTGCATCACTGGATTGAAATTGCAGTGACTCTTGTCTGGTGTTGGGGCTTTCCTGGGAGTCTCCTTATTACTATTTTATTACTTATCTGGGTGTTGACAGGATTTGCTTCAGACTCCCTATGCCTTCCTTGTTCTCATGATAACCATCCAAAGACTTCACATAAGATACATGAAGTGGAGTGCAGCAGACAGGCAGTATTTATTGCAAGGAAAAGCAGAGGATACTCTCAGAGGGTGAGTGGACAATGACTAAAAATACTATTATGCTGATCTACATACATAGCAGCCTTCATGCCATCTTCTATTATATTTGAAACAAGCGACTTTCCTTAGGATCTTTGTCTTTATTGGTTGATTGACAAGCTTATTTGGATTGATTCTTATAGGAGTGATGCATATATAGAATGCCATGTATTCATTATTTACTAGAAAGCCTTCTGCTACTTAGGAATTTTGGAAAGTTTAGGATTTCTGGAGCCAGGTTTAGATAGTTATTGGTCAATATTCTTCCAGAGAGTTTCAGATGCTGTAAGTCCCTTATAGCCAGAAATATGACTCAAGTTTTAACCAGCAATCAAAATCTTGCATTGCACTCCTTAATTCTACTGTGAAATAGAAGCAGTGTTCTTCAAACCTACTATTATCTAGCAAAACTACCTAACAGTAGGGCAATTTATGTTCATAATCCCTTGGTTCAGTTTTTATAGGTTCCTTGTTTCTAGAATATTATTTATTTATTATAGATTTTCCAATTTATTACTATACAAACTTTCAAAATATTCCCTACACATTCCTTAGATTTTGTAGATATTTGTTATAATGTTATCTATTTCATTTCTTATTTTATTAACTTGGATCTTCTCTCTCCTTGTTGAGGTTAGTTTGGCTAAGGCTTTGTCAAACTATCTTATGTTTTCAAATAGCCATTTTTTGTTGCAATTATGCTTAGCATTATACTTTTAGTTTCCATATTGACATTTATTATCTCTTTATTTTATTTTATTTTATTTTGTTTTTTATTTATTTATTTATTTATTTTGTGTGTGTGTGTGTGTGTGTGTGTGTGTGTGTGTGTGTGTGTATAAGAGGGCACTGTGTGTCCCTGTGGAAGACCAAGGGTGACTTGGGAAATCATCCTGGATTGCTTCTATCTCCTTTTTGCTTAACTCTGTGATTTTCTAGGCTCCACCCTGGGCAAAGTGCAGGCCTCCATTTCCGCCTGGCATTTTTTCATGGGCCCATGGATCTGAACTCAAGACAGCCTGTTTGTGAGTCTTAACCCCTGAGCCATTTCTCCAGTCCCTGATATTTATTATCTCTTTATGCTTACTAATTGTGATTTGATCTGTTCTGTTCTTCTAAGACCTCTAGAGAGACACTGTTATTTATTTATTTATTATATTTTTATTTTTAATGAAAATATTTATAGCTACATAATTTCACCCATAAAACTGATTTTTACCTTTTCACAGTGTTCTGTTAAATTATGCTTTCATTTTATTCTAGGAGGTTTATAATTTCTTCTCCTATTTTCTCAAGGGACTGTTGCTCATTCAAGAATTTATGATACATTTCTTCAGGAAACATAAGCCTGGTACTGCTTACCAAACCAAGAATCTGTATAGGGGGGGCCAAACTACTTTTGTTTAGCTAGAAGGACGCGATATCAAACAGCCATTTAAACACTTACCATTTTCCCATAGATTAGAACAGCTCTCACTCCCTAACCAACCAAGAGGCTACATTTCACAATGGAAGGTATTTAACACAGAGAACTACATTTGGCAGGACATTTAAACCACACTCCCCAAGGCTCAGGGCACAGTAATAAAGAAAGAGCTGGAAGGTGGGAAGTGGTACCGACAAATAGTATTTTCTGGACATGATAGGGATGCATCCATGAACTCACTGCAGCTGGGTTTCCTTCCCAATGTTTGGCCTATTAACAGGTCACTATGAAAGGGGAAATATCTTAGGAGGCACCACTTCCCTGAGAGAGGATTGAGGGTTTTGCTATATGGAGGAAAGGAAGCTGCTTTCCTTAATGAAATACCCATGGATAAAGAGTCCATACTTCAGAATCACTCAGGCACCTGCCAGCACAGGCAACCCAGATAAAAATAAGTGGGCCATACACTCAAAAAGATATCAAAGCAAAAGGAGCCTGATTGTGAAGAAGAAAGTTTTCATTGGGAGGTAGGTAATGAGACTGGGTAAGAAGGGGTGAAGATGAATTACATTCATTGTGTGCAGGTATAAAACTGTGAGTGAAGAAAATAATAAATTTAGAAGAAGAACTTATGGTCCAATATCCATGTTTGTAGGAGTCCTAATAGTTTTATTACTGATATATAATTCTGCACACTATGATTGAATAATATGCAGAAATTATTTTGATTTTTTTGTATTTATAAAATCTTGTTTCATGTTTCAAAATGTAATATATTTTTGGAAAAGTTCAATGAGATTCTGAGAAGAATGTGCAGTCCACAGCTGTTGGATGGAATATTCTGTAGCTATCTGGCAAGTCCATTTGATCGACAATACGGTTTAAACAAGATGCTTTTTGTTCATCTTTATTTTGTCTGTATAATTGTAGAGTATTCAAGTCACCCAATATTACTATAGCTGGATCTTTCTGTGTCTTTATAGCCAGTATTATCACTAATGGAATAAAGTACACAAATGCCAAGTATTTTAAATCACTAATACCTTCACTAATTTTTAATGTTATTTATATGTAGTGCCTTTTTCTATGTGTGTCTTTACTGATGAGTTGTTTCTTTAAAACTGTTGTTTTAACAACAATGACAGCAACAACCATTGGGCTGGAGAGATAGCTCAGGGGTGAAGCCTTTACCTCCCAGGCAAAAGAACCTGAGTTCACTTTTCTCAGATCTCAGTAAATGCAGGACAGAAGTGGTGGCAGCCTGCACTTCTGGCCCTAGAAAGCGTTGTCTTGGAAACCCCAGAGCAAAGCAATAAGGAGGCAAAGCAATCCAGGATGACAGATACACATAGTGCCCTCTTCTACACTCCCCCGCCCCCGCATATGTACACAAAAAACTGTCGAATCTTGCTTTGCAATGTAGTAATCTGTATCTTCAATTTAACTTGAGAGTTAAGATTACTTACATTTAGAATTTTTCTTGAAAGGCATTTTCTGATTTCTGTGATTTTGTTAGTTGTTCTTCTGATCGGCTGAAATATTGTTTGCTCCTTTCTTCCCCCCTTATTCACCTTGTGGGTATAGGAATTTACTGAAGTGGAAATACTTGATTCTTATCTAGTTTTTATTTGTTCATTCTCGTGAAATTTAGTCTTTCCTGAGGTTTCTGAGTTCAGAACTATCTTTCCTCAACCTCTTCGTGTAGTGGTAGATTAGATAGCAGGCAGATATGCGCAGTGGGGACCAGAGGAAGTCAGGTAATAGAAAGATGGGAAATTTTGCAACATTGTTCCCAGAAACTTGCTTATAATGAGTAAAGCAGAAAAAAATGCTTGTTATCATATTGTTCATCCAATAATGTTTTCTCAAAAACATTTTCATCTGGTTCTAACCCACCGGCGGGATTACTGTAGATGAATTTTGGGTCCCTAACATTTTATTATAATCTCATTTTAGCTGAAGTCAGGCCCCCCTCATGTATTTTTCCAAGGAAAACTTATAAGTAAAGGCATGTTCTATTAGTCAGGGTTCTCTAGAGGAACAGAACCAACAGAATGAATATACGAAAAGGGAAACTTCTTGGATTGGCTTCTAAGATAAGTGTAGTTGGTCCCATGATGGTCGCCAGTAGCTGCTCAGTCCCCAAGCTGAGTATCTCAGCAGTGCAGTGTGTTGCTAAAGGCCCGAGTGCTCCTGGAGGGTCTGGTCAAAGCAGCTGGATTCTGAAGGCTGCAGGAGAGAAGATGAGTTTGTCAGCACCAAGCAAGAGAGTGAGAGCGGTCTTTTGTCTTGTAATTCTTTTCATCTGGTATGCTATTTAGAAGGTTCCATCCTGATTCAGGGCTGGTTTTTGTGTTGCAAATATCTTAATCCAGATAATCTCTCCAGGTGGTCTGACAGCTAATCTGTTAGTTAATCCCAGGTGTAGTCAAATTAACAATCAGGATTAGCTATCACCCCTGTGAAATAGAAAGAAAGTTACATAACCTAAAGCAGCTGTCAGTCATCATTCTTGGGAAGGAATAATAGGAGGAAGTTAGATGGAAATCCCTTAATGTGATGCTAAATAAAACTGCTTGCTAGCACTTGCCCGTACATAGCCCATTCTCTACCAATATATTCCTCTTTCTATAAATTCTGGATTTATACCTTGCTGCTTGTGTTTTATCTGAGTTCTTCCTATAAGAACATAAGAACTGAAGAATACAAAACCTAAACCTTTATCTTCTACAATGCTGGTACTACTCATGAATTGCTTTAGTTTGTGCTTCTCTTGGGAGGTTTTGGTTTCTCTCACTTCTAAAGATGGCTTTGCTGGATGTAGTAATTTGTTAGCAGTTATTTACCTCGATTACCCTGAAATCCAAACAGACTTTTTGGTATTTTTATGCTTATAAGTTTCAATTTTCACATCTATTGAGATGTGTATCTTGAGGTTTGAGGGTAATCTTAATGAGGAGCCCACTTTTGAAGACTCAATCTTTAGTACCTCTCAAAGTGGATAAAACAAACTTCCTTAAAGTTGCAACGCAAAGCAAACCAGATAAACAACTATAATTAAGATCAATTAAAATCAACTACTGCTGCCAATAATGGTATAATATTAAGCTAAGGAATTACTATAGAAATTAATTAAGAGAATAGAATTAATAAATGAAAAAAATAAAGGAACTTGGAGAGGAAAAAATAAATAAGCAATGTGAAATATAAGAAAGTAAAAAGGAGAAGAGGAAGAGGAGAAGAAAAAACAGGAGGAGGAGACAGTGAGGACAAGTGAAACAAAAAAAAGCTAGAAATAAAAAACTGATTATAGGAATCCTGAGCTGTGGACAAGGTCACAAACCTAGTGACCTGAGTTCAATTTCCAGAAATCACAAGGTGCATTTTTACAACTTCTCTCTCTTTCTGTCTCTCTATTTATCTATCTCTCCCTCATTAACAAAATGAAAAAATCAAGGTATATATAAACCTGGTAATAAAACAAAGAAGATATAAAACAAATAACGAGAAGAAAGCTATAAATCAAAAATAATTTTAAAAATAAAATGGGGAAAAAAGTAAAAAATAACTGGTATGAAAGTCAAGAATGAGAAAATTGAGTAAGTTTTTCTTCTAATGACAAATAATATGACAACATACTTCTTGGATCATGTCAGATTTGAGTGTGTCGGGTGTAGGGGTAGTGGATTTTTGGTGGAATCTCTTATTTCCACTGTTCAGCTTGGTGCTGTGTAGCTGGTTAATGATGATTCGTCTGATTCAGTTCTGCATTTACTTCAGAAACTTCCGTTTTTGCACACTGGAGATTCTTTTGGCTGATATAAGGTTTGTGACCTGTGAGCAAGTTAGACTTACTCCAGAAACTCCCCAGTTTGAACATCCAAGACATAGAGTGTGCTGGAGAAGGGAAGAAGCAAACACAGCACTGATATCTTCATTTCCAGAGGAGCTCCAAAGCTGATGAAACCCAGTGATCCACCAAAGCTTTTTGTGTCCTATGTGCCCCCTTGACAGCAAATCATACACAGTTGTGTGGCAGTTTGAGAGCTCAAGCAGATTGCTGGTTGTACATGAAGCCTATTAGTTTCCATATTCCTTCTCAACTGACAGAGCTTTCTCTCTTTGTAATGGTCTGTGGGCCAAAAACACCAAGCTCTCTAAAGCTTAAATTGTTACTAAATTTCTCATTTTGTCTGCATCTGACAGTACCCTTTTCCCTGAAGGTTTCTTGTGCCATGTACCACTCAGATAACGTGGCCCTCCAGCTCCTTGAGTTTTGATTATTCACATTGTCTCGAGTCCCTAGAATACTTCCTTCTCAAACAATGGGTCTCCCCTCAAAATGACACCTGACCATAGCACTCCAAGATATGGGGAGCAATAAAAATGAATTTATTCTCTAATGCTTACTCACCTCACTGCATTTAAAGCTTGAAAAGATTGAAGGCTTTGGGGTGTGTGTGTGTGTGTGTGTGTGTGCGTGTGTGTGTGTGTGTGTGTGTGTGTGCATGTGCACGCCTGTAAATTGTTTTCATCTGAGATGCCCAGATTACCTTTTTTTAAATTTTTATTTTATTTTATTTTATTTTATTTTTATTTCCATTCATACAAACTTAACAGGTACACCGGTCCCCTCCCTCCCTCTAACCCCCTACCCCCTCCTCCCTCCCCATCCCCCTCCCCATCCCCCAGTGCTTTCCCTTCCCATCCCTAGAGCATCCTTTAATGTGCATGCCAAACTCACCTCTGGGTCCTCCTCTCCAATGAGACGCAAGGACCGAGTGGCATTTCCCAGAATCCTTTCCTGTGTTCCCGTTAAGCATAGGAACACTACTGTGACTGTCAGTCCCTACCTCCAAGGATCCTAGTGCCTTTAGCAAATGCTAGACTTTGTCGGGTCAATAGTGTGTTGGACATTGCCCAGGGCATGCCAGATTACCTTTTAATTGTGGCTGTGACCTTCCATTTTTTCCTCCAAAAAGCCAGAAATTGGACTCAGCCATTTCCTCCTTTCCTTTGCATATCCTTTGTGTCTTTTACTTTTTGACTCTTTTGTCGCTTGTTTCATACTTCCTAACACTTTTGCTCTCTTTCTTCCTTTAGAGTAAACACTATTCTTCGCTCATGCAGAAGCTCTTGAATCACCAATTTACACCAAAAACACCCAGGGTTATTTAGTTCTTATGTAGTTTCTTTCCATTAAATGTTGTAATCTCAGTTTAAAGATCCTTCACATGTTTGGTAGTTTTATTCCTATGCACTTCTTTTTATTTTGCATTCAGTACAATTTTTTTGTCAACAATATTTAGAAACGTGAATGTGATCATGTGTTTTGTATTCATTCGTAGTCTAATAAGTTTAAGAACATGGTTGTCTGAATTTTGGGATCTTCCACATAGATATACCATCTGAAAATGTGCTCTTACTGATTTTATTTCCATATGTATACATCTCCTTTTATTTTCTCAAATTAATTCTCTGACTAAATCTTATAATGATGTACTAGAGAATTGTGATAAAAGTGGATGTTGGTGCCTTGTTCCTGACCTGAGGTGGAAAATACCATATATATTCTTGGTTAAGTTAAGGAAATTACCTTAAATTCCTAAAATTTTTTAATTTTATACATAAATGTGCATAACAGATGTAACGATTTTGTTTGTTTTTAATCTTGTATGTTTTTTCCACCTAATTACATTCCTCTATTTCTCTCATTTTGCATTATTGTGGGTTACATGAACAGATGAAAATTTCTCTTTAAATTTATTTATATTGATTGTTAATATGCCATCGTGTGATTATTTCTTAATGGTCATTTTTGTTACTATAAAAATCTTTTACTATTTCGAGTACTATGAAGAAAAATTAATTCCATTTAAACCCCCCTTCCAACATAATTTTAAAATACAAGTGCTAATTATTTTATCTATATGAATAGATATCATAAGAGCATAGATGTTATAATATTATGAGATCTTTTAATCTGTGCTTCATTCACAAAGATTCAAACAACTCATGAGGAAACACTTCATCTATTATGTTTACTCATTTTATCTATTCTAATATTATTACTTTTTTGTGGTTTTTAAGATGTGTTCAATTATATTGTCTTTGTTTTTTGGATAATATTCTTTAGCCATTTCAAAAGGTAGTTCTTTTTAGCTGTGAATTCTTTTATTTTTCCTTTGTTCAGAAGGTCCTTTGTCCTCTTCACTCCCATAGTTTCACAAGTTACAAATTTCTTATTTTTAGTGCTTGTAAAATATGTTTATCCCTCCAAACTTCATGATTTCAAAGAAAAATCTAGTTTCATTCAAATTGACATTTTCTCATACATGAATATACCATAACTTTCGTTTCTCTCAAGAATTTTTCATTTGTTGAAGGTTTCAGAAGATTGATTATCTGTCCTAGTGAAATTTGTTTGTTTTTTCCAGTTTGAACTCTAATACTATACTAAATCTATAAATATGCACATCACACATCAGAGTTATTATATCCACTTTTTGATTGACTTTGGTGTTTCAGAATCCACACCCTTTATCTAATTTGGGGACAACTATGGAAAACAGTTGGAATTTTGGTGTTTTTTGAGGTTCATGAGGTGTTTTATTTTCGTTCTTATTTATTCTTTCAAGTGAATGTCCTGTCCATTCAAGTTAATTGACTTATATTGATAGTCTTTGAGTTTACTTTAATCCATTATTTCATCTATCTGGAACATCTTTGATTGCTATATTTTTATATTATATTTTCCTATATGCTATAATTTTTTTCATTTTCAGAGTATACCTTTAATCTTTTCCTTATTTTCTATATCTTGTCCGAACTTTGATATACTTTCATAAATGATGAAAAGTGACATATATTCAGTATATTCATGTATGGATATCTAAATACATAAAAAATAAATAAAAAGGAATTTAATCTGAATCTTTAAAAGAAAATTCTTGGAATGTACTATTGAAACATTTTCTTTTTTAAATAAATGTTTAAAGCTTTATTTATTAGTGTGTGTGTATGTGTGTGTGTGTGTGTGTGTGTGTATGTGTGTGTGTGTGTGTGTGTGTGTATCAGAGAGCACTATGTGTCCTTGTGGAGGACCAAAGGCGACTTTGGGAATCATCCTGAATTGCTTCTACCTCTTTTTTTGCTTTGCTCTGGGATTTCCCATGCTCACCCACCAGAGCCAGAAGTGGAAGCCATAGGCATTTCTGCCTGGCATATTTACATGGGACCTCGGATCCAAACTCAGGACCTTCTGCTTGTAAAACAGAGTCTTAATCCCTGAGTCATCTCTCCAACCCATGAAACATTTTCTTTAAAGTCCAACTTTAGTTTACTGGTATGTTTTTCTTTTACAAGTGGTGATTTTTTTTAAATTCTTGATATAATTAATAGTTCTCCATTGTGTCCTGGATAGTTCATGTATTATGTTGTGATAGTTTGAATTTTATTCAGTGTCTCCATTTTGCAGACACTTATACTGATCACATGTTTTTTGATATGCCTAGCTCTGAACAACATTTAGCTCTGCTAGGCCTTGCATGCCAGGGAATCATGAAGTGACTGAATCGTAAGCACATCACTGGAGTGGGAATTCAGCTTCCCACTGGACCCTGCATTTGTCATATTCAAGGCGAGAAAGGAAAGCTAAGTCCTCCTCTTCTTGCTCCTCTGGCTTGTTGGAGCCAGATAAGAGTAGAGGCTGTACTTTCTCCATAGAGTTTTTAGGCATCATTCTGGCAGGGAATCAGAATCATCCTCCTTTCAGTCACGGGAGAGAAAAAAAAATTCTATCTCAGTTTCATTGCTAATATTCCAGGAGAAGATCTGGAGTCCTATCTGCTTATCCTCTGAAGAGAATGGAGTTCAGATGCCTCCTTAATCCTGCAAAACTTATCCTAGGAAGATAATTGAAAATTTCCTGCCTCTGCTTAGGGGATGAGAGGGAGGGTCACTTCCTTATTGTACCCAAGGAGATTATTCTGGTGAAGATAACAGAAACTGGGCAAGGGAGGAAAGACAAAAAACCCTGAAACTTCTTCAGTCAGTAATTGGTTGAACTATGTATTTCTAAAACATTTTTTATTCTGTTAGGCTCTCCTTTATCAGTGTTTTGGTTAAGGGGAACTGAATTTTCTGGAAAGTTTTTGTTTATGTAATTGAGAGTTGTTGGTTGGAGTCTTGTTAGTATTTTCTCTGGCATATTTGGGAAGCAGTAAAAAAACAGACAGAAATCACCATCCTGCCATTTGTTAAGGTGCAAGTTCCCTGACCAAGACTATCCTTTCACTTTTCAGGGAATTCTTATCATGTTATGTCTAGAAACTGTTAGTTGTATGAGGGAATATCTGGGAGTTATGAAGGTGCTGTGTCTTGGACAGAATTCTGTAGACCATGAGCACACTCGGAATGAAAAACTAAAGGCCCTGATGAGTCCTTCATGCAAGAATATCCCGGGACAACATAGGTCACGAAAGTAGACGATTTACTCTATTCTGAGAAGCATGTGCTAAAAGTCATACATACTTAGATTGGGAAAATATAAGAATCTCCAAAAGCAATGTGAAATACTTCTAAATATTAAAATAAACATTATATGAACAAATGATTTTGCCACTATTATCTTTCAAAAATCAGAAATACAGTCTATGAATTAATTTTGAGGGCATACATTAAAATTTAAAAACCAATTAAGGATAAGGAATTTCTCAGTGAATAAAGCAGTTGCCTTACAGGCATGAGGGCTTGTGCCCATGCTCCTAATTCTAGAACTAGGGAGGTATAGTGTGATCACTAGCCAGACTAGTTTATAAGGCAAATTCAGGCCACTGAGAAACTTTATCTTAACGTAGATGACACTTGAGGTTGTCCCCTGATTTCCACACACCTTCACGCACAGGAGTACACACCCCTGCATGTATATGGACCTGCGTACCCACAAACATGTGCACAGAGGTAGACTATGTGAACAAATTGGAAAATAATATAAGCATCCAATAATATAGTAATTATTATATGATGACAAATTCATGTTAGTTATCTATTTTTCTATAAATTTCAAATTTTTGAAAGACATAAGAAATGTTTAAGATGCACGTTAAACAGCAACAATGGGACTATTATTACTCACATGTAGAATTTTGTTGACAATTTGAATATGTATTTGTATACGTCTTCAGTAAGTGGCTTGTTCTGCTTTGCTACTTTTTAGTTTAAATGGTCATGTTAAAAATTTGTGAAGACAAGCATATATTTATTAAAATTATCTAGGGCTGGTCCCTGCCCCTCACAGGGCTCCACAAGTTCCTTTCTAGTTCTCTGTCGCTCACAGATTCTGTGTCTGGAGTCAGTGAATTCTCCCTGGCGCCTGCCCCTCATGGCACTCCACATCTGGAGTCCATGAGTTCTGTTCTTTTTCTCCTCTAATAAACTACATTAATCCTCAAAAAAAATCTAGGGCTGGAGAGATGGCTCAGGGGTTAAGACTCTGCCTCACAAGCAGAAGGACCTGAGTTCGGATTCTAGATTTCCAGGTAAAAAACACCGGATGGAAACAGTTTGGCCTGCACTTTTGGTTCTAGTGGGCAAAGCTTGGGAAATCCCAGAGCAAAGAAAAAAGGAGGTAGAAAGACTCCAGGATGATACCCTAAGTCACCCTTGATCCTCCATAGGGACACATAGTGCCCTCTGATACACACACACACACACACACACACACACACTGAATAAAATTTAAAAAATATTTAATGCAAAGGGTCACCATAATATATATATTTGTATATATTTGTAATATGTATATTTGTATATGTGCCAGTGTGTATGTGTGTAGAAGTGGGTACTCTGTGTGCCTCTGGAGGTCTAAGGGTGACTTTAGGAATCATCCTGGATTGTTCTACCTTCTTATTGCTTTGCTCTGAAGCGTGCCAAGTTCAGCCTTCCAGAGCCAGAAATACAGACTGTCCCATTTCTGCCTGGTGTGGAATCTGAGATCCAAACTCAGATCCTTGTGCGGTCCATAAAAAAGCTTAAACCCCTGAGCCATCTTTCCAGCTCCCATAATTTGATTATTATAGTGAAAAGTAGCTGTATTAAAATGATTTTGGAAATGAAACTGATTCTTTGGTTTATTTTCTCAGTCAATGAAATGCTCAGTGTTTGGTAGAGACACAATATTTTATCAAAGCACAAATCCTTTGTATTTGTTCTTTCATTAGGTTTTTTCCTTCTTGTTTAACTTCATTCTGCTTTTTCTCAAAGCAGTGCAAACAAGCTTGCACATTTTTCTTCTTTTTCAGAAGAAGAAAGAGGAAACTATTGAACAAGAATATTGATATTTTATCCTTTTAGGTTTAACTTTGAAATTAAACTTAAAACTGGGCATGGTGGCTTACACTTATAATTCTGGCACTCATGAAACAGATGAAGGGTGATTTCTAAGAGTTTGAGGCCAGCCTGGGTTTCCCAGTGACCTCTCAGCCAGTCTGGGATATAGTGCGAAATCCTGTCTCAAAATAAAACTGAGAGGTCTCAATGGCAAGCGCTTGCTTAAGGTCTTAAGTTCAATTCTCAGCACTAGAAAAAAACCAAAGAATTAAAACTGGGATATTTAAATTACATCTTTAAAAATGCAAAATTAATGTGAGAATCACATATAAATCATAATCCACCCCCAAAATCCCCAAAATAATATTTTTTTGTTATTCCACACGAGGGAAATATGGAAATAGGGGGTCAGATGAACAATACATTAGGTTCTGTTGGGCTATTCAGATTTACATTTATGTTCTTTATATTCCATTGTTTGTAGTAGTATTCATTTCAGTATAGAAAATAGATTTACTTTGGGATTACACGAAACTAGAGTATGGAGAGATGACTCAGGGATTAAAACCTTTCCTTCCCAAGCAAAAGGACCTGACTTTGGATTCCAGATCCCATGTAAAAATGCCCAGTGGAAATAGCATTGGCCTGCACTTCTGGCCTTAGTAAATGAGTCTTGGAGGCTTTCCTCAGATATTTGCCCACTGACGTTTGTCCACATTCCAGTGTCAGATGAAACTGAGTTGGCACATATACACAGAGAGAGAGAGAGAGAGAGAGAGAGAGAGAGAGAGAGAGAGAGAGAGAATAAAGTAGGAAGAAGACTAGGAAGAGGGAGGACTTCAGTGGGAGAAAGAGAATGGGCTGAATAATATGGGGATTAAAATGACTTAACTTCATTGTATTCATCTAAAAAAAATTAGAAAAAGCTTTTTCAAGCCAAACTCCAATAATTATTTGACTTTTCCACTGTGGGGAAAAAATATGCTGTAAGTGGCTTCTTTTTAAGCTTTGGGAGAAATTTTACAAAAAATTTATACCTTTACAAATAAAAAGATATTAGCTAAAACATTATTGCTAAGGCAAGCCATTATCAAGTTTAACAGCCAACCAGAAACGTGGGCTTTTCTTTGAAAGATACTTTTACTGAACTTGGCAGCAATTTCTTAATTCAGGCATTTTCATGCAATCCCTTATCTAAATTTACTTTCAAGGACAAATTCTAAGAAATGAAAAACTGAATAGACAGGGGACTGTTCTGGGCATTTGCACAGAACGTCATGTTATATAAGAAAATAAAATTGTTTTTCTTTATTGTTAATTTTGTATTTTATCAGATAATTCTATTTAATAGCAGGTTGTATTGCAGAATAATATCTCCTTTTATACAGCTTTAAGAAAAAGCATATCTCTTTTGTTTTTTCTTTTTCTCTGATTCTGTTTCTTGAGAATTGTGAAGACTAGCATTTCACAGACTTATTTATGTGATCACAAAAAGAAAACAAAATGAAACAAATAAAATGAAGGCCAAACTGAGAAACTAAGTATTATGAGTAGAAATAGAATTAAGGAAAAACAGAATTTGGGCTGGCAAGATAGCTCAGTGGGTAAGATGCCTGTTCCCAAACCTGGCGACCTGAATTTTATCCCCAGAAGCCTACAGTGTGGAAGGAAATTTGTCCTCTGCTCTCTACCATGGCGCCATGGTATGCATGTGTGTGATCTTGCTCTCTGTCTCTCACAGACATACAATTAAATTAAAAAATATTTAAAAGAGAAAAAACAGAATTATATTTCATGATATTCGAAGTATGTGACATTAACTGTCCACCATACATACCTATGCCCAATGTTCTACCACACCATGCCTTTCTCATCTATCTTAAAGAACCCAAAATAAACAATTTGCCTTCTTCTAAGTATATATGTTTCTGTCTTTTTTCATTTTTTCTGTTATATTTCACAACTTCTATGCAGTTGCAACATTATTATAGCTTATTATCATATAATCTTTATCTAAGGTCCTATAATATTAAACATTTACATAATTATAGAATAGTTATAAAAAACTAGGAAATTGCACTTTTTAAAATTTAATTAAATGCATCTCTTAATAGAGTTTCACTTATCTTCTCGCTTATATTCATTTTTGTTCCAACATCCAATCCAGGATGCCACAATGCATTTAATTGTCATGACATCTTAGTTTTCAGACTTTAAATCTTTTAAAGTAACAAAGTCTAAATTTAGGGTTTCTGTTAGCCTATCTTAAATACATAGAAGTCATTTAATTTTAGCAAGGATAACAATTTAAAAATGCTATATCTATGTTAATACATTTCATTAAAGGGTAACTTGTTAATAGGTTTAGATTTTCTTACAGTAAATTTAATATGGTTCTACTTGAAATTAATAATTGAATATTTTGGAGAAAATTCTCTGAAATTGTGTAAATATCCTGTTTCTCTTTGAGCTTTTTCCCACAAATTAGAGCATGTACAAATTGTAGGATTACCCCAATTAGTATTGCAGTGATAACCTAACAATTACCTTTTATTCTCATCTACTTATGTGTGTGTACATATGTGTTTATGGAATTGTTACAAAAGGAATATATACATATATATATCCTTATTCATTTATTTATTTATTCATCCATTTCTTTATCCTGTATTTATAGGCAAATCGTTATCAATTCTATGAATAATACTCTAACGCCAAAATTGTTTTATTTATGCAGTGGATAGGTATATCTTCTTTTTTCCAAAAGAGTATATTTATCTCCCATCTCCCAGTAACTGTTACTGTGAGTTCATTTTTTAAGTAATATTTTTGGACATGCAATCCTGTTAAAATAAGAGTATACTTTTTTATTTTTAAGAGTACTCTATCTAGTAAGTAGTATCTTTATAAGAAAAGAGAAATTTGGAATAAAATACACAAGACCCAGCGAAAAATGACCTGTGAAGATGGTGACAAAAATTATAGTTAATTTCTCCAAGCTAAGGATTGCCAGTTGTTTCTAGTCATCAGAATTTAGGTAGGTTTATAAAATAGATTATTCCTCAGAACCTATAGAAAAAAAATCAACGTTCATATCAGCTTGATTTTGAACACCTGTCTTTTAGAGCAGTGAGATAAGAAGTTATTGTAGCTATTTTTTGATAAATTTGGCTCTTTGACAATTTCATACATGTATATAATGCATTTATGATCGCTTCACCTCAGCTAGTCTTTTAGGCTTCTCCCGCCCCTGACAGACCCCTTTATTTTGTATAAATCTCTTCCCAAAATTTATGACCTTTAGGTTTTATTTGTGTTTCACTGAGTTTAACTAGGGTCCTCTGTGTGACCATGGTTTTGGAACCATCTATTGGACAGTAGAGGGCAAAGAATTTTAAGAGCAATTTTATTGAGGTGTAATTTCATTTATTATAAACTGGAGAAAGCAATTGTACAATTCAATGTTTCATTATGTCTGTGCTTTTGTTAAACCATCATCTCTAAATATCTTATTGTGATGGCCTTTCTATTATTAGTTCTTTAACTAACATACAAAGATTTCGTTTTGTGATTTTACATTACTTTTCTTTAGCAAAGAATTTTGTTTTTGGAGAATTTCATACATATGTATGATGTATTCTGATTACTGTGCCCTTTATTTCTTTCCCACCCCTGCCAGTTCACATTCCCTGAAAATTTTCCTGTCCTTAGGTTTTGTTTTGTGTCTCACTAGTTTTACCAGTGCCTTTTGTGTGATTCTCAGTTTGGGATTATCTCCTGGAGCCTCTTGGGCTCCCCTGTGGGGAAGCAATTAGATACTTTGTTTTCTCCCCTCCTCCAAATCTGTTGGATGTCCGTTTTTCAACAGCACCTTGCAGGGTGTTTCTCCTCCGTCCATGTGTCTCCTCTACCCATAGCTGACTATTGGCAAGGCAAATCCACTGCAGGCGTATTGTCAATAACAAATTCTCTATGGCTATACAATTCTATATGACCATATCTTTTTATTAGACAGCATTTCACAACAATTTTCTCCGTTTTCTGGCTCTTATATTATTTCTGCCCCCTTTTCCAAAAAGTCCCTAAACCATAAGGGGTAGATAGCATCAGTGCCGTACTGAGAAATGAATCCTCAGTCCTCATTTATTCTCGGCATCTCATGCAGCCATGTTTCTCTGCATTCATTTCTTGTTACTGCAAAGAGGCTTCTCTGCTTACATCTGAAAGTAGTCTTTGTATTCTTTTGTTACCAATTTTTGGGAGTGTTTCCTGACCCTTGAGCAGGGTAGATGTCTTGCTTAAGAACAAGCATCAAACATCCACAGTCACCATCAAATATTGAAAAAAGAAGCTATTTGGATGAAGCTGAGAGCTGCACTAATTAATGGATTTAAAGATAACTTTTCAGAAGGTAATTTGATAGTGTGTTCACTTAAGAAAACAATAGTACTAGCTTCTAATCTAGGGTTTATGACTTTCCCATTTATGAATTCTTAACCAAGCACAAGTTCCTTCCCATTCAGAGGCCTTAAATCCAATTAGAACATAGCAGTTAATCCTATAATATTCATGCTACTGTACTGTGATGAGCACATCTTGCCAAACTGGCTGTTATAGTAGTTTACAGAGGTAACTTACAACTGGGTAAAACTATTGACTCCCCTCAAATGCCAATATTCTGCATAGTACCTTTTGATACAGTGAAAGATACCAGTTCAGTTCCAATTTAGTTTCCCCAAGTCCTGTGACCAAAGTGTGCAGTGTCTTCAGGAATCAGGTCTTATCGTCATGTTCTGAAGGGAAATCAAGAGCAGTAGCCATAGCCTCTATTATTTGGGGGGCATTTGGGACCTTCCTGACCAACTGCTCATGTAGAGGCATTCCACAGTTGGTACTACAAGTTTTCTTTAATCATCTGTGATTTAAGGTGCAATTTGAGGCAATTTCTGGGCTTTTCTCTCCTTTGTGTAACCCTGTGTAGAGTACCTGAATTTAAACTTTTTTACAATGTATATTTGAATAATGCGATAAAATAACATGTGTCCAAATGACCTAATCACACATTCTTACAGTTGTTTATCTTTTGCTCTCCTCTTCTACTCTACTCCCTTACTGTCCTCCACCGTCAAACCTCTTCCCCAAGGTCTTCCTTTCCACCTTAATTCCATCTGCATTTTTCTAGCTCTCCACTCTTGATGTCCTTCTTCCCACTCTTACTAAACGATCCCTTTTTAATTTCCTGACTTTAGAGGTATTCATGCTAAGTACACAAATCTGAAGGTTCAAAGCTACTACCTGCATGTAAGAGAGAGCATGAGGTGCTTGTCTTTCTGCTCCTGGATTATCTCAGTATATTTTTTTTCCAGTTCCATTTACCTAAAATTTTTTTTAAAATATTTTATTTACTTAGAGTTTTATGCATGCATGCAATGAATTTATGTCACTTTTACTCCTTATTACATAATCCCATTCTCTCTCCCTTTCTCACTGTAAATTTTTCCAACCAGTCTCCCTTTTATTTACCTGTGTGCCCATTGGGTTTCATCTGGGTCGCTTGTTCTGACATGTGTCTGAACACTCGCTGCAGCTTGAATGCTGCATAGCGTGTATACCACTGATGAAAGTATTCCCCTTCTGACCATCCCACACGGCATTAACCTTCGAGAGTCTTTCAGGGAAGCATGGAGTTGCTTTTGACCTTTCCTCTCCCATGGTGTAGCAGTTTGCCTACCATGATTGCCGATAAAATCCTAACAAAACAGATTAAGGGAACAAGGTGTTTTAGTCTCTTATGACAGTCTAGTTACATTGCTTGCCCAGCTTAGTAGGAAAATCCACACCAACCCTACAAGCCAAAGGAACTGGCCACATAATACCCACATGACCACTGAGAGATGAGCAATCCTCACTTGTCAGACCAGCATGTATGGCCAATTATACAGAATTACAACTTTCTCAACCAGCTTCTTCCATTTTGTTTACCTGCCCAGGGACTCGTCCCACTTGCCAACTTCTGGGCTTCCCCATCAACCATTCAATCT
Organism: Typhlomys cinereus; assembly: GCA_023101885.1. NCBI lineage: Eukaryota > Metazoa > Chordata > Mammalia > Rodentia > Platacanthomyidae > Typhlomys > Typhlomys cinereus. Next base: position 2,097,959 of record JALPQD010000348.1, on the reverse strand, counting down.
CTTGCAGGTTCACTCTGGGCTTAACTCGATTACAATTCTCTACAGACATGCTCAGAGCTCAAACCCTCAACCATCCAGTTGACCCCTATATCTAACTCTAACACATGCTGCAATACTGATAGGCCAAATCTTGTGCAGGTCTTGTGGAAGCTATAGTGAATTCATGAATGTGGCCATTCTGTCATGTTCAGATCCTCCCTCCCTACCTCAGTTCTTATATTCTTACTAGCTCTCTTCCGTGGTGTAATCTGAAGCTTGGGGTAGGAGGTCTAATTTGGATGTCTCTTTAGGGCCAAGCAGACCATAATCTCTTATTCTCTGCACTTTAGACAATTTTTATTCTCTGTATTAAACATCTTCCTTTGCGAAAGAAAGCTTCTAGATGAAGTGCTGAGGAATCCTCTAATCTGTGGTATAATGATAAATGTTTATGTGTTGGTTTGGTGTCATGTCCTTATGTCTAAATGTTAGTAGTTTGTCCCTCTCTAGGGCTTACGGCCCCCCCTTCCACAGGTTCCTGGCCTGGTTTCTTTATACTAGAAACATGTTTCCTGCTGAAAAGTGGGCCTTAAAACAAACCACAAAGCAATCGGTTGTACCTACATCATTTGTAAAACTGCAGCACTGATGGTTGCCTCTTGCCAAGGTAGTTATTGTAGCTCTCAGCGTTCCTAGTCCGAGGACACTGTTGATTGCCTTTTCCTGCCAGGAGCTTGCATAATACTTTCTCATACTATGTAAACTGGCCAGCAAGGAAGAAGTTTCCAGAGCAGTTCCAGCTTGTTTTTTTCTTTTCTTTTTCATGTCCTGTGATCAATGTGTGTAGTGTCTTCAGCAAGAGGGTTTTAGTGTTATTTTCTGGAGGGCATCCAAGAACAATAGGAAAAAAATACTATATTGTTTTGGGGGTCTATAAGACCCCTTTGGCCAACATCTTATTAGGAGTTATCACTTACCTGGTACTGAGAATTTTGTTTAATTGACCATGGCTTTTGGAAGGAGCAATGCAGGGAATTTGCCCCTATATCAATCTCTATTTCCTTATGTAAGGCATAAGTTAGTCATAGTTAGATACACTTGTCAACTTGATAGTTGAGAGTCTGAGCTCTGGGCACATTTGTAGAGAATTAGTAGCTGAGTTAAGCCCAGAGGGAACCTGCAGGAGATTGTTTAGTGGATGAGGAAGGCCCAGTCCATGGTGGGTGGGACTGGTCCCTGGGCAGGTGAACAAAATGGAGGGAACAGTTTAAAAAGAGTAGTTATTCTTATGTATACTTGGCCAAACATGCTGGTCTGGCAAGTACGGATTGTCCCTCTCTCAGTCGTTAGTTGGAGATGTTGTAGCCAGAGCTTAGTGTTGGCATGAGCTCTCCTGCAAGGTTGGACAAACAACTGTTATCAGGAATCGTAAGAGAAAATAAACCCCTTGTTCCCTTAAGCCTTTGATGGTGATTTATCAGCAACAATGCAGGCGAACTGCAACAATGTGCCTCTACACTTTTATGAAAAAACTATCTTTTTAGCTTACAGTATATATCTGTCTGCCTGTATGTCGCTTCTGTATCTTGTTGTCCCTCCATTCCCTTCTGAATCCCACATAACCTCTTATATCCCTCATTCATTATTCCCCTTTCCACCTTTTTTACCATCTTTTACATCCCTTCCTTTAAGGTCTTCCACTTCCTACTTGCTGTTTAAGGCTCATTTACAAGTTTCCTGGATGTTATAGGCATTCCTAGTTAGGTACACAACTCTGAAGAGAACACCAATAGACGAATCATCTGGACCAAAAATAAATAGAAATATGCAGGGCATAAATGAAGTTATTAGTCAAATGCACCTAACAGAAATCTACAAAATATTCTACTCAAATCGTAAAGTATACTCCTTTCTCTCATCAGTCTATGGAACTGTCTATAAAATAGATCACATATTAGGTCACAAATCCAATCTTAGCAAATACAAGGAATTGAAGTAACATCATGTATACTTGCAGACCATGGTGGAATAAGGTAGAAATCAGCAGCAATAAAACTGTAGAAAATATACAAACTCATGAAAATTAAATGGAGCATAATTTAATGACTATTGAGTCATCAAATAAATTAAAAAGGAAATAAAAATCCTAGAATTCAATGAAAACTCAAACCATGGGATGCAATGAAGGCAGTCCTTACAGGGAGGTTCATAACTCTGTGTGCCCCCATTAAGAGATCAGGGACATCACAAATGAAGAAATAGCCTGATAATGTACCACAAGGCATTGAAAAGACAACAATGCAATCCCCAAAATAGTAGATGGCAAGAAATAACCAAGATCATGGAAGAAATTTTAAAAATTGAAGCAAAAAGAACCAATGAAATAAGGATTTGTTTCTTTAATAAGATAAACCTGATTGACATACCCTTAGCTAAACTGACCAAAAGAAGGAAAGAAAATGTGCTAAAGAGATGGCTCAAAGGTTAAGCCTTTGGCTTGCAAGCATAAAGACCTGAATGTGGTTCTCAGATACTACAGAAAAACACTGGGCCGTAATGCACTTTCAGCCCTGGAAGGTGGAGCCTGGGAAACCCCAGAGGAAAGCCAAGGGGAGGTAAAGCAATCCAGGATGATCTTCGGTATCACCCTTTGGCCTCCATGGGCACATGCTCTCTAAGAGAGAGAGAGAGAGAGAGAGAGAGAGAGAGAGAGAGATTGATTAAATACTTAAAAAAAGAAAAAAGACCCAAATTAATAACGTTAAAAATGAAAAGTGAGACATTATAAGAGACACTAAGGAAATATAGAAAACCATGAGGATATTTTTCAAAAACGTATACTTCAGTAGGTTAGACAATCCAAAAGAGTTACGTAAACTTTTAACTAATACCCCCACCAAAGTTAAACCAGAGTCAAATAAATAATTTAAATATAACAAGCAATGAGACTGAAATAATAATAAATCTCCCAAGTGACTGGTTGTAAAAGAAGTGAAGTGAGAGAGGGAGAGGAATAGAATTGGGTAATAAGAATATATAAATTCATTGTATTTATGTAAGAAAGTGTCAAAGAATAAAAAAGTAATTAAAAAAATCTATCAATGAAGAAAAGTTCAGGTCTGGATGATTTCATTACATTTGAGCAGATCATCAAAGAAGATACCATACCAATTTCACCAGTAATTCACAATATACTTCATGAACTAGAAAAAGAAGGAATAATTCCAAACTTTTTTAATGAAGTACTATCCTGAGAAAACAAAATAAATTCATACAAAAGCGCCAACTACAGATCAAGCCCTCTGATAAACACAGATGAAAAAGATCCTCAATCCTTGCAGACTGAATCTAAAGACATATCAATTTTTTTCACCATGATCAATTAAGATTCAGTCCAGATATGCTGTGATAGTTCAAGATATGTAAATCATGGTTCAAGATATGTAAACTGATAAATGTAATTCATCATATAAGTGAATTCCAAATCAGAATTCACATGATTATCTCCACAGATGTTAAAAAAAAAGGTCTTTGAAAATTCAATATTCGTTCATCATAAAAACCCTGGAGAGATTATGGATGGAAGGAATATATTTCAATAAAATAAAGGATATGCATGACAAACCTAGAGCAAATATAATTTTAAATGGAGAAAAATGGAGGCATTTTCAAGCTATAATAGAAAAAATATTAAATAATGTAATAAAATAATAATAGATAAATTAATAATAAAATAATAGGCAAACTATAATAAAAGATATACAATTGTAAAAACACTAAATGGAAATCAGAAAACTGAAAAGTATAAAAATTATTAATTTGGGGGTTGGATAGATGGCTCAGGGGTTAAGACTGTCTTGCAAGCGGAAGGTCCTGAGTTCAGATCCCAGGTCCCACATTAAAAACACCAGGCAGAAAAAGTGGCAGCCTGCACTTCTGGCCCTGGTGGGTGGAGCCTGGGAAATCCCAGAGCGAAGCAAGGAGTTGAAGCAATCCAGGATGATTCCTGAAGTCACCCATGGTCCTCCACAGGGACACACAATACCCTCTGATACACACACACACACACACACACGCACACACATACGTATACACATATACAAACACAAACATACACATAAAATAAAATAAATAAAATATTTTAAGAGAACTTATTTTTGGTAAGCAGACATCTCAAAGTGATTTCACTTTTATTTCCTTCATTTTAAGCCAATCATGAAATTTCACAGTGATTTATTTCTAGGGGAGCAGAAGGTAGGCGCTGCTCAGAATCACCAGGGGTTGCAGGCAAAGCGGGCCTCACCGGGGCAGCTGGTGCAGCACCGCTTGCACCGCCTGCAGCTAGGTGATGTTTCAAGAGCGAGAGAGCTGGTACAAAGTCCTCTGCAGCTTCCGGCTGTGCAGCTTCATCAGACCATCCTCCACACTGGCCAGGGAGTTGGCGATCAGCTGGGCTGTCTGGGAATCCCTGGGCAGAGATGATGGCTGCTTTCTTTTGTTGCTCAGCCACAAATCTGGCTCTCTCTGCTTCCTGTGCAGCTACCTGTTTGGCTTCCAGCGCCTCTGGGAACTCCTTTGCGGAGGTCAGATGTGTCAGGGACACCTCATCCAGGATGAACCCAAAAGTGGCTGCTGGCACTCAGAGGTCATCGTTCACCTGCCTGAACACCAGCTCTCTCCGAGTGATCAATTGTCCAGCATCAAAGCGAGCCATCGTGTGGACTTTGAGAGTCTCTGGAAGGATGGAGAGCAGTACCCACTGCTGGCAGTCCTCTCCAATGCTGGTGTAAAGAGCGGCAGTCAAAGATAATTGGCTTCTGAAGCCAAGGGATGAGAAAGTGGCCCCTTCCCCTACATGATGTCCTACACTACACAGAATCAAATACTATAACTCTGTAGCCAGCATCCACTCTATATAAAGCAGAGTTCACCACACCACCTGCCATGGCTAACTAACACCAAGCTTCCCAATGGACTCATATACTTTGAAAGCCATGTTGACTTTTGTTGGACCCACTCATACCTCCTCTCACTCCGACCTCTACATAAAAGTATAAAATTAAATGGATAAACTTAATAATTTACTAAATACCTTTGAAAACATGTTGCTGTAGTAGACCATAAAAAGACATAATAGAACTAAATTTTAAAAGATAAGAAAATGAAGGCACAAACTAGAGATAGATGACAGTGTAACATGGATGTGAATCAGGATCGGTGTGAAGCACAGGATATTTACCCAAATAAGTGTGTGCATGATCTTTCCTAGAATTCATAAGTTTTCATAAATCTCTGAGCGGTGATAAGCATACAGTTGAATGTGCCTCTAGACACATGTGAAATACTCAATAAATCAAATCTATCATTTTATCTTCCCATATTTTCCTGATTCTTCTTTGATACCTCCTTCTCTCAAGTCTACATAAACTTCTGCTCAATCTTCTAAGCCAAATATAATTGCAAGAAATTGGCCAAGGTAGCAAAAATATGAGTAAGTATGAGCATTAGAAAGAATGCTATTGAAATGATAGATATGAAGTTGTGGTGGAAAAGGAGTTAAATATGGAAGGCTAAATAGATGAGAGATCAGCACAGATTTGGGCAACAGAAGTTCTTATGAGATTAAAGTTTTGTTTTCAGTGAAGACAAGATAAAGGTTAAGTGGTAAGTGTTTGATATTGCGACGATATTATTTTTTGCTCAGCACCTCAGAGGCAGACCTGTGAACACCCTAGACAGGGATTCTCTAGATTGATTGGCCTCTGGGCATGCCTGTGAAGAATTGTCTTGATTGTACTTTGATGTGGGAACCCACGGTGCACTGCAGGTGAGGCCATTCCCTAGGCAGGAGATCCAGAACAACATAAAAATGAAGCAATCAAGCAAACATACATACATTCATTGTATTCCTTTTTGTAATGTGATCTGACCAATTGCTTTAAATTCCTGCTGTTGTAACTGCCCCACCATGGTGGAATATAATCTGGAATTATGAGAAATTAACCCCCCCAAGTTGCTTGGGTCACCTTTTTTTCCTTTTAGCAATGTACACTGAAATTAAGACAGATTGGTGCCAAAAAGTTTGGGGAAGTGCGATAACTGAAAATTGAGCTTTTGGGGATATGTATAAAGAATACTAAAAGCAAGCCCTGAGCATGCCTGTTCACTATTAATAATTATGAATATTTTAAGGTGTAGTAAAAGAACTTTTAATCTAGAACTGTGAGAACTTTAAAAATTGAACTGATTATATTTTATATCATAAAGTGAATGTAGCACATATGGGGCAAAAAGCTGAAAGTTATGGTTTAAGAGTAATGTGTTTTTGTGTCAGGTTGACAAAGGGTAGAATGTCCCAATTATTTGTCGATTCCAAATTGACAATTAAAGACTGAGTTTTGGGGAACATCTGTGAGTAACTGATAGTTAAGATAATCCCTGACCAAGTCTGTGGGAGATTATCTAATTAATATGGAAAGACCTGGCACCCATGGTGGGAAGGACTATTCCTGGACAGATGGATAAAATAGAAAGAGCTGATTTAATACTGTAGTGTACAGGTATTGCAGTTAGCCTGCATACTGCTTATAAAAAAATCATGATAAAACTACTTAAGGAAACAAGGGGTATATTCTCTTAACATAGTCTGGTTGCATTCTTAATCCAGCTTGTTGGGAGAGCATGCAACATCAGTAAAGTGCAGAGGGAACTGACATCGTATCTACATAACGACTGAGAGAGGGACAATCCTCACTTGCCAGTCCAGCATGTCTGGCCAAGTGTACACAAAGATGCCAACTTTCTCACCCAGCTCCCTCCTTTTTACTTACCTTCCCAGGAATTAGTCCTACCCACCATGAGCTGGATCTTCCCCATCAACTAGACAATCTCCTGCAGGTTTGCTCTGGGCTTAACTCAACTACCAATTACTTATGAATGTGCCTGGAATTCAAACCCTCAACCATCAAGTTGACTCCTTTACTTAACTATGACAACAGGTATATTGGCAAGTGAGAGACTATGCAACTGTCTCAGCTCTTTTTTTAAAAAATTCAATTTAATTGTATTATTTTTTCTTTTTTTCTCCCACATTTTATTTTTTTTCCTAATAATACAAGCTCAATAGGTATCCCCCCTCCTCTCCCTTCCCCTCCTCTCCCCAACCATTCCCCCCTTGTGCTCTCCCCCTCCCCCTTCCTTTCACCCCCTCCCTCCCTTCCCCCTCTCCCAATGCCTCCCCCTTCCTCCCCAAACATCCCTCTGAGTCCTCCACCTTAGCGAGGGTTCACGACTCAGTGGCATAGCCCGGAGCTCCTTCTTGGACTCTCTGTTAGTATGGGAACTCTATTATGACTGCTTAACCCCTTGCCTCTAAGGATCCTACAGCCTGTGATCCATGCTAGACTTTGGGGGGTCGTTGACATGTCAGCCATTGTGCAGGTCAGGCAACGTCCAATTCTGGCTGCCGCAGCCCTAATTTGTGTGAAGTACCTTGCACGTCATTGTTCCTCCCATCTTTAGACTCTTACAATCTTGCTGCCCCCTCTTCTGCAAGGTTCCATGAACTTTAGGATGGGGAAAGATTTGGCTGGTCTGGTTCCAGGTGCATCATGTAGGGTCTTTGGCGTTCTGAATTATGGTTTGTTGTTTTCAGTTTTGCTTTTCCTGCAATGCCCTTGGCTGTATCCTGATTGATATCTAAGGTCACCTCCTAACTAAAAATAAAAGACTGTTTCAATGAAGACCTTAATATAAGAGGAGACTCAAAGGTAGATGGAAGAATAAGAGTAGGACACAGCAGTGTGTGTGTGTGGGGGGGGGTCAGTGTCCCATTTACCAGTTGGTTACCAGCTAACCTCCAGTCCCTATATCCTCCCTGATTGGTGGGAACAAACCTGTTCAGTCACAAGTGACCAGGAAGGGAGTGAGAGTGAGCTGCACCAGATGTCTCACTACTTACACACAATACTTGATGCTGATCTATTTTCTCTACTGAAGTGTGATCCCGTTTCCTTTTTTTTCCTGAGGTCCTCTTTCCCCTTCCCTCCTGTTTATAATCCTTTGTGATTACAGTGGGTATTACAGAGATTTACCTTTGAATATGTCATTTAGGGGGTTTGGAACTAGGATTCACTTATTAGGGAGTACATATGGTGTGTAACTTTCTGTGCCTGGGATACTTCACTCAATATAATTTTTCTAATTGCATCCATTTCCTGGCAAATTTCATTAATTCATCTTTTTTGATGGCTGAGTAGTATTCCATTGTATAAATGTGCCACATTTTCATTATCCATTTTGTCAACTGTTAGGCATTTAAGTTGATTCCATGACTTTGCTGTTGTAACTAGTGCTGCTATGAACATGATTGTGCTTGTGTCACTGAGGTGAACTTTTGCTTTATGGGGGATTATTCCCAGAAGTGGAATAGCAGGGTCATATGGCATTTCAATACTTAACTTTTTTAGAAATTGCCATACTGATCTCCATAATGGTTGTATGAGCCTGCATTCCCACCAGCAATGTAGGAGAGTTCCCCTCTCTCCACATCCTCTCCAGCACTTGGTGTTGTTTGGATTGTGGATTTTTGCCACCCTGACAGGGGTGAGATGATATCTCAGGGTAGTTTTGGTTTGCATTTCTCTGATGGCTAGGGATGTGGAGCATTTTTTAAGATACTGGTCAGACATTTCAGTTTCGTCCCTGGAAAAGTTTTTTTTGAGTTCCTTGAGTTCCAAGGCCCATTTTTTAATTGGGCCATTTATCTCCTTGGTGTTTAGTTTTTTAGGTTCTTTGTGTACTCTGGATAATAGAGCTCTATCAGATATGTGGTTAGTGAAGATTTTTCCCCATTCTGTGGTTGCCTTTTTGCTTAGTTTACAATCTCTTTATTTGAACAGAAGCTCTTTAATTTCATAAGATCCCATTTGTTGAGTTTTGGTTCTAGTGCCTGTGTTATTGGATTTCTTTTTAGGAACTGTTAGCTTAGCCCAATAAGCTTGAGGGAGTTCCTTACCCTTTCAAGTAGGATTTTTATAGTCTCTGGTCTAATATTGAGGTCCTTGATCCATTTGGAATTAATTTTTGTGCATGGTGACAATACGGGTCCAGTTTTAATCTTGTGCATGTGGATATCCAGTTCTGCCAGCACCATTTGTTGAAGATGCTGTTCTTTTTCCATTGAATTTTTTGGGCCCTTTTGTCAAAGATCAAATGGCTGTAGTTGTGTGGGCTTATATCTCAATCTTCCAACTCTTATCCATTGATCTGTGTGTCTATTTTGGAGGCAGTGTTATGTTGTTTAATTACTATGGATTTGTAGTATAGACTAAGGTTTGGTATGGTGATACCTCCAGCAGTGCTTTTGTTACTCAGGATTGTTTTTGCTATCCTGAGCCTTTTGTGCCTCCATATGAATTTTGAGATCTTCGTTCAATTTCTTTAAAGAATTGCTTGGGGATTTTGCTTGGTATAGCGTTGAATCTGTATATTGCCTTTGGTAGGATGGTCACTTTATGATGGAATTCTGTGACCCGGGAGCGTGGGACCCTCAGCTCTTTCTACGGATATGGTGTAGCCCATTCCCTCAGCTCCTGATGTCTGTATGAACTCTCCTCCAATGCTGATAATTGTATACAAGGATAAACCTCTTTCTTCTCTAAGTTGTTTTGGTCCCATATTTATATCAACAACAACAGAAGAGAAAATGAAACAGGAAGCTGTTGTGATAAACTTGATCATGTGGCTTTTAAACTTTTGGGAGTGTTTTGTAGAAGGATTGTGAAAGAGTTTGGAACATGAACTAGAAAAGCCATTGAATGCTGTAAGCAAAGTCTAATGAATTGTTCTAGTGGGAGTTTGGAAGACAGAAATTCTGAGAAAAATATGGAAAGTATGGGCCTGGCTCACAAGGTTTCAGAGGGGAACAAGTACTGTATTAGAATTGTGCTAGAAACCTTTCATAACACATATTTGTTATGAATCAGGTTTAATTCTTCCCCTTACCATGACCATGGTAGATTGTTTTAATTACATTGATTAATACAGGAAAGACCACTCTCTAGACAGGAGATAGAGAATTATATACAAACATGCACAATTCATTACATTCTGCTCTTGATGTAGATGTAATATGATCAGCTGCTACAAGGTCCTGCTGCTGTAACCTTCCTGATATGATGGATTGTAACTTGGAATTATAAACCAATTAACTAATCACTTGTCTCCTAAATTGCTTAGTTTGGGTATTTTGTTGCAGTAACCAGTAATAAAACTAATTTAGCCATTATAAAATAACATCCTTTTCTTACAATGCTTAGAGTTGGGGTACTACTAATGTAGATAAGTTTTATATTATTAGTATGAGAATGAGCTGCTAAATGACAATGTAAATGAAAATATCAATTTGTATATAATCTACTGTATATTGTAATACAGCAAATTAACATAGATATCACTAAGGATGACAGCAATAATAATGGGAAATGGATAAATACAGGAATATTATAAAGTTCCTAATTAATTCAAAATAACACACTGACATTCAGATAGAGCAAGTGCAATGGTTTGTATTGATCGTGTACTTGACAGGATCTAGAATCAGCCTAGTAACAAGTGTCTAGGCATGTCTGTGATAGATTTTCTATGTTAGGTTAATTGGGCTGGGAAGACCCATGCAAACTGCCAGAGTAAATACATAGAAGAAAATGCAATGAATCCAAACATTTCATTTCCTGACTGCAGATGCAATGTGACCATCCTTCTTTCTGTTCTTTCTCTGCTTGCTGCCATTTCTTCTCTACTCTAATGCAATGTTTCCCCTTGGATTCTAAGTCAGAATGAGATACATACAGAATATTCATATAAGATGTGAGGCTGTTGCTATCACATACCTGAAGATGTGGTTCTTTGGCCTTTAGAACTACTTTACAGGTCCCGAATTCGTCCGTGATTCTACACACACACACACACACACACACACACACACACACACACACATACACACGCACACACACACATACATGCACAACTGAATAAATAAATAAAAAATTTAAAAAAAGAACTAGTTTACAGGGTGGATATGTAAGAGTTTGGAACTACAGACTAGAAAAAACTCTTGACCACTGTTTATAGGTCTTTCCAATGGGGTTGAAAGATCAGAATTCCAAGAGAAATGGTTAACACGGAAGGCTGGCTCGTGAGGTTTCAAAGAAGATCAAAGTCTCTGTCAAACATGACTTAAAGGCCACTTGCATGCTGTTTTTTCCACAATATGACACAAGGTTCCGTGTCAGTTTAACAGATTAATTTGCTTGGTGGAGGATATTTCAAGTTAGAACAGCATGACACAGTTATTGCTTACCACTGTTATCTAGGTCTACATTGAAAAAGAGGAAGAATTGGGAGCAAAAGATATAAAAACGCATTCAATTTGTTCAGGAAAAGAACTTGAACAAGTTTAAAGTCATAACCAAAGTGCATGCTGAAAAACAGCCTGTAATTGAGACAAAAAAGAAAAAAAGAGCCTGTAATTGAGAAAAGCCATGGTGTGCACTGGAACAACAGGAGTTCTTAGAGCAAGACTCTGCTTATGGAAGGCTCCATCTTGTGAAAATGGAAATTTGTGAAAGAAGACTGACTGAACTTAGAATATCACTGAATGGGTTCCCTGTTTCTGGAAAACAACTGCCTAGGGAAGTGTTTTCCTGGGATTACAATAGTGCTATGACTATGGATCTGGGAAGCCAGGTTTCATCCAAGTTGGCAGCAAACTTTGTTTTGTCCATATGACACTGAGTTTGCAGACATGAGCAATGAAAGACAGAGAAGACCATGGAGTTTTGCACCAGAGAGTTGTTGATGCTAGACGTTGTGCAGGGCTAGCATCCCTGGCAGGAGGTCTTGAAATGTCATCATGGAAAGCTGTGAAGGTGAGACCTAGGTTACAGGGGAGACCAGAGGATGATGGTGACAACAGAAATGTGGGACATCTGCTGAGAAAAGTTGAATGCGTGCAGTGGAAATGACTCAAGCTAGAGGTTGTGTGTACTGCAGGCAGCAGAGGTGAATGGACAAGTCTATTTAAGACTTTTGGAGCTAGATGTGAATTAAGTTTTGGTATTTGCTTTAGTTCCATCTCTAGTTGCTATGTTCCCATTCTTCCCCTCTGGAATGTGAAGATTGTGTGCCATTACAGGTTGGAAGCCTATAAGTTGATTTTGATTTTATAGAAGTGTAAATTTAAGAGGTCATCGTGTTTCTCAAATGAGACTTGGACTTTGAATTACTAAACAGTATTGGATATGTTGCAGTCTATAAGGAGTTTTGAAGTTTGACTCAATGAATTTTGTATTATGAGATGGCCATGAACCTACAAAGGATGGGATGTTATTGTTTTAAAGGGCTATGTTTGGGTATCAATTGACAAAAGATAGAGTTGCATTGTTAATAACAATTATCAGCTTGACAAGATCTGGAATTGCTTTGAAGCCAAGTCTCTGGGCATGTCTGCCAGAGATCTTCTAGATTAGCTTAATTGAGGTAAGAAGACCCGTACAAGCTGCCTGAATGAATACAAAGAAGAAACAATCTGAGCAAAAACTGTTTTTTTTCTTTCTAACTGCAGAGACAATGTGACAATGCTTCCTATTACTTTTCTGCTTTATGCTATTCTTCCCTACTCTGGGAGAATGTATCACCTTGGATTATATGCCAGTGAGATGCAATTATTTCTGCTTGACAATTGATAATTGAGTCTTTAAGCACATATATGAAGAATTAGTAGTTAAGTCAAATTCCTAAGGAGATTGTCCACTTGATGTGGGAGGATTCTGCTCCATAGTGAGGGTGGATAAGATGAGGAGAGCTGCTTCAGTAGTCTTGCTTACTGTCAAGTGAGAAAGTATGCTTTTCTCTCAAATATTTTTGTGGGAATGGTATTGCCAGTTCGCTCAGCTTCCAATGGTGGTAGGAACTATCTTGCCATGCCAATGAACTATAAGTGAGAATTGTATGCTGATATAAGTCACCCTTTCCCGCAAGGTATTCAGCTCCTGCATTCATTCAGCACCAGAGACACAGAAGTAACAAAAACCATAAACCAGAATAAACTTTTCCTCCTTGATTTGCTTCTTTTCTAGTCCTGGTCATAGTAATGTGAAAAGTGACTGTGGTATATAAATTTGTGACTCTGGGGACAGTGAAGGTGAATGAGGTGTAATAACAACTGGGTGACAAGAAAGAGAAAGTGCAGATAGTTCAAATACTTAAGAGAAAAAAATGGTGCAGATGTGGTTTGGGGATCTTAGAACCCTAAGTGTCAAACAGCTTATATCAGGGCTCTCTATGTCCATTTCTTGTGATCTGTACTTTCTTTCATTGCAACCCTTTTTTATCAAAAAGATGAAACACACTGCAAAGAGTCAAACTGTATTTAATCCCTGAGGATTAGCAAGATGGAGAGATTGCAGCTTAATATGATTGATTTGGGAGCATGAGAAGCAAAGCAAGGCTTCATCATTAATGGAAGAAGGAAGATATTGAGATGGATCTACAAGTTTTAAAGATGAAATATCAGAAACACCACTGGAAAGACACAGCATCTTCCTTTGCGATGACTCCAGGCACAGAGGGTAGCATCATAGTTACCTTCTTCCTTTTCACTTTCTGAGGAGCTATCATCAAAAGCGTGTGGCTTCTCATAAACACAGCAGCAGTTAGATAGGTGACAGCCCCAGTCTTCATTGTTGATGGTGTCACTTGACAACTCAACCCACTTTCCTGACTTTGCCTTCTGTAGTGCAGTGGGCAAATTATTATTCTTGAACTCTTCTTCTAGCGTGCTTGTGGGCTCTGAGATTATTTCTGTCAGTTTAACTGTTGAGTCTTCCATTACAGAACTGAAAGCAGGGTAGAAGAGGGGAATTGATGGTTTCATGGTCTCTGAGGAAAGATGAATTTCAATTAAATCAGAATCACAATTATAACTAGAATGCATTTATTTTGTTTTTAAAGTCCGAAACCATGAAGTACACAACTCACTCTTGCTTCTGACATTCTGTGTTTGAGCAAAATCTGATCTTTGGAATAATGAAAGAGAGTTTGGTTACCAAGGAAACAGAAGAAGTGGTGGAAAGGAAATCTGGGCAAGACTAATTCAATCTCTTGTCAGATTAGAAAGCAGAAATTTTAAAATACATTATTTTATGAAAGCGTATTTAGGAAAATAACCAAATGGATCCTAATTTCTAAATTTATTTGAACCATGACAACACAGGCATGGCATAATATACTTCTTTCTCTCCACATAAATCACTATATTTGAATGTGGCTATGGTATACTATATATCGACAAGGGTTCAAGATATGGCTGGAAAAAATTCATGTATCAGATTATGGAGAGGATTTAAATTTTAAACTGGAATCTTCCTAGACTCATTAAAGGTTTAAAATACAAGGAATGAAATTTGCTGTGTATCATGTGTTTATAAAGGATTAATGGAAAGACACATACTGGATAGTTTGGAGATGAAGAATTTAGTGGAGAGGTTAGTAACATAGGCAAAATGTAATAAAACATAAATTAATATATCAGTTTTGTTGATAAACAGGAGGAAGACAAACTTCAACTTTATCACAATGTGGGCAGACAAAATCTGATGAGCAACAACAAGGTAAATTAGTATATTAAAAAACTAGAAAATAATAATCCCTGGGCTTTAACTTTTCTCTTTTATATTCATATCCATGTAATTTGAGACATCAACAGGTCTTTCTGGTCTTATCTAAGTAACGTATCAGCAGACATCTTTAGAAAATCAGATTCACTGCTGTCTTGCTATGCCTGTATCCTTGGCAACAGAGAGACTCAGAAAAAAAATGTATATTTCTGTTTCCTAGGTGACCTGGATTTGAACAGTCCACTGATTGGTTGACTTGAAAAATATCCATCCTTATACCTGCTTGTTTCATAAGGGATGCAGATCTATAAAAATCCCTAGCCGTAACAGTAGGCATTTCAATTTCTGTCAGGACTTGAAAGGACCTGAGAATTGCATTTATTTTATTGATCAATTAAAAAAGTGGTTCTCAAACTGAAGTACAGGTTATAATTTACTAAACATTTTTATTAGTGCATATTCATTTCACTAAGCAATGTGTTTCATAATGTTATTTGTGTTCAAGCATATACAAGTATACTTTGACCATACTCACTCCTTATTAATCTCCCCTCTCTCTCCTGCTAATCACCTTCCTCTTCTTGAGAAACATTTGAAACTGCATATCTCCAGAGATGACTCAGAAAATTAAAATGAAGACATGGTATAAGCATTAACATCTTTCACATTCTGTGAACAAAATACATCTGCAGTCAAAAGCCAGTTAATGAGCTAAAAATGTGAAACTCTATTTTTTTAATTTTTTTTGAGTATTCACTTATTTATTTTTGCGTGTGAGTGCATGCGTGCGTGCATGTATGCGTGTGTGTGTGCGCACGCAAAAAATATTATAACTGCACATATTGTTTAAACCCTACTTGATCTTTGGCAGTGATAATCTGTGCTCCATTAGTGTAATTTGCCATCAGACAATGTCATGTCAATAATATTATTGACATTTTGAAATTGGCTTTGTCTTTCACGCAACGTAATGCCACTGAACTTGATACAGTGGTTGTTTGTTCTTAATTATTTCATTTATGGATTATTGTATCTGTTAAAAAGATATTTAGGGATTTTTGCTTGGGGATTATTGTGAATAACGTTTTCGTGAACATCCGTATAATAGTTTTAAGAGAAAATAAGTCTTCCTGTATCTAAAGTAAATGTCTGAAGGCCACGAGTATGGAGGCTGGTTAGCAGGTGTCTGGTTACCCGCTAACCCCACTCTGCACTGTGTCCTATTACTTTTCTTCCCTCTCCTCCTTTAAGCCTTTTCTTATATAAAGGACTTTTTTAAACAGTTTGTTTAAACCTTTTGATAGGAGAGAATCTCAGCATCGAGACAGGACAGAGCCCAGTGCAGCAAAAAAACAGCAACATCGACAACAACAGACAGCAGAGTACTAGTGACCCAGGTAACCAACCACCTCTAACCAGCCTCGTCCATGACAAGGAACACATGCCCAGCACTGTAAATCAGTCTAAACCACAGTGGACAGGGAAGAAACTGACAGTGGACAGGATCAGATACCTCAATACTCATGGGCTTTTCTTGACGGGGTCTTCTCTTACCCCCTAGTTATGTTCCTTTATGGTTTTAATAGATACTATAGAAATTTCCCCTTGAGTATATCATTATAAAGGGTTAGTACTAGGTTCCACTTATACGAGAGATGTGCATCCTCTCTCTTTTTGTGCCTAGGATACTTGACTTAGTATAACTTCTTCCAACTCCATCCATTTACCATCAAATTTCATTAATTCATTCTCTTTGATAGCTGAACAGTATTCCACTCTGTATATGTACCACATTTTCATTATGCATTCATCAGCTGTTGGGCATTCAGGCTGATTCTATGATTTTGCTCTTGTGAATAGTGCTTCAATGCATGTGGATGTACACATGTCTCTATAGTAAGAAGA
This sequence comes from Typhlomys cinereus, assembly GCA_023101885.1. Classification (NCBI taxonomy): domain Eukaryota; kingdom Metazoa; phylum Chordata; class Mammalia; order Rodentia; family Platacanthomyidae; genus Typhlomys; species Typhlomys cinereus. The sequence continues at coordinate 2,081,397 of JALPQD010000348.1, read as the reverse complement.
AGCATTTTGGGGGAATATTCCCAGTAGTGGTATAACTGCGTCATATGGCATTTCAATTTTTAACTTTTTTAGAAACTGCCATACTGATCTCCAGAGCGGTTGTACAAGTCTGCATTCTTTTGGGAATTCTATGTCTATGTTCTTGAAGTATATTATTCTGCAGGCTATATATACTTTTGTAGTTCTTTTAAAATATGTGATGAAAGCAATCCTGACTTCAACAATGGAGTGAAAAATGTGTTTCTGGAAGACACTCATGAAATCGACACTTTCTTAAAAGTACATAGAACTTAATATTGAATATTGAGTTTATATAGTTTATCTTTGGTTATTTCAAGTTGTTTGGTGTGTTTTTCAGGAGGACTTCTTAGCATATTGGGAGAGGTGTGCTGATGTTTCCATTTGTAACTGCTGATTTTTCTAGTTCTACTTGCAGTTATTTAGATTTTATATCATGTATTTGTTTTGTTTATTACATAAATATTTAATACATTTCCAGAATTACCACATTTTCTTGGGAAAGCTGTCTTTATATCATTATATAATCATTCATTTTATCTATACCATTATGTTGTTTGAAGTATCAAATATAATTTGTACAATACTAATTTAAAATTCTGGGTTTATTTGTTAATATCTGCATATCTTGCTATTTTTTTGAAAATTCACATTTTTATCTGCCTTCCAAAAGGACAAGTACCATTTATTAAGTTATATGAATGGGTTCAGCACCAAGCTTAGGCTTTATCTGACAAGCCTCAAGTTGAATGAGTCCCAGACCCCAACCTACCTCTAGCCCACGTTGTGATTAGCAATCTGCTTTGGTTGTAAGTCCCAAGGCCAAACACAGGGCAAAAGTTCTTTGTCTGATGATGCATCTTTCTGAACCACAGACCAGCCCATCACTAACTTGGAACATTGTCAAGTTAAATAAACAAGAACAGGAGTTGACAGAGGTCACAGGATGGGTATATGATCCCAGCAAAGGTGTAGAAGGTAGGCTGTCCCAGTTGTCTACATGACTGACTTGGTTCTAGTGGCCCTTTGGTCAAACTGGGCTAGAGTCCTGGCTACTTAAGCCATTTTGAAGGACTGACATCAGACCCTGTAAAACCTGGGTCGAACCTGTCAACTTGTAAAAGAAGTTTGGCCCAAACAAAATAAACATATAAACCACAGAGACTCTGGATCCAGGATCCCTCCCCTTAGAAATACAAAGATACAGAACCTCAAGCCAAGCTTGCCCAAGCCACCAGGGTTTTGAAAAACCTGGCCATACCCACACCACCAGCCCACAGAAGAAACAAAAGCACTAGAGTTCATGAGACTCCTTTATATTAAAGTTTGTTATAGCTGCAAAATCTGCTGTATAGGGGATAAAACGCTGGATTAAGTAGCATTTTTCCAAAAGCACTCTTCAGGAAACATCCCTGACTTTAGCCCAGAGCAGGGACAAAAGAGCTAAAGATAAATTTGATTCTTGATGCAAAACCTAGCCCTACCCATGTCCAAGATGCCTCTTGTCAGCTCCCAGGAAAAAGAGTCCTGGAGATGATGTCAAAGGAAGAAGTCTTGGGACACCACCACCACCACTCAGTCCTTCCTTTCTTCCACGCCTAGTCTGAATGCCAGGATAAATTCTCACTCAAGCCTCTTCCAACAATTTTTTTTTTTGTAAAATTGGCAAGCTCATCCTTCTTTAGGGATGTTTAAAGTTCTATTGTGCATGTGTCACAATGTCTTTATCCATTCATTTAGGCAAGATCCGTAGCTCACACATAGAGAATAAAAATGTTGCTATAAACAGGGGGAAGTATGCTATGAAGTATGCTGACTTAGATTTCTTTGGATATATTTCCAGGAATTGTATAGCTGAATCATTTGTTCTACTTCTAGATTTGCCAAACCACCACACTGATTTCTGTAGCAGCTGTATTGGATTGCATTATGGTTGAATAATATTCTGTTGTGTACATAAATTGCATATTCTCTATTCTTCCACAATGCTTAAGGTTTCCTTTGTCCTCACATCAACAACAGCATTTGTTGCTGCTTGAGTTTTTAATGGTCAACATTCTGACAGAAGTGAGAATCTGGTCAACTTTTTTGGTTTTCACACATGAGAAAGAACATGCAATGCTTGTCTTAATGAGGTTTGTTTCAGTTAGTCATATCTACCATTTTACAGCAGACATTGTTTCATTATGACTTAATAATGGCTTACTGTATATATAAAATCACCATTTCTTAAATGGGCATTCAGGCCAATTATATAGTGTGCCTATTTGTCAATAGTGTTGCAATACAAGTGGGGAAAAAGGTATCTATTTTGGTATGATTATTTCCTTGCCTTTATATTGTTTTCTTGCCTTTGAGGCAGTTGGATGCATTTTTTAGATTTTGTGAAACATACATATTGTTTTTTCCCATGATGGCTGAATCAAGACCAATCAACAGTTCATAACTCCTCATCTACACATATTTTTATTAGTATTTGATCTTTTCTTTTTTTATCATAGTCAATCTAAGTTGGATGAGATGGTATCTCATTGTGTTTGGGTTTTCATTTCTCTGATGACTAATGGTATTTAATTTTGACATCTGTCGTTTGGTTATTTGTGCTTCTTTTCTTGAGAGATGACTATTTTAGCCAGTATCCCCTTTATTCGGATTGTTTGTTTTACTTGATAACTGTTCATTCCTGTTGTATGTTCTGGAAATTAATTATTTGTCAGATGTAAGTTTGGAAAGCATCTTCTCCTAAGGGTTTGACTCCTGTTTGATTTGCTGTGCAGGAGCATCTTGGTTTGATGTAACTCCACTTGTGTCTTTTTGCTTTTGTTTCCTGTGATTTTTAAGGTTTTATTCACGAAATCAGTGGTTCTACCAGGGTCTTGTACTACTTAATCTGTATTTTCTTTTTGTAATTTCATGAATTTGAGCATTGCATTTTAGGTGTTTGATTCATTTTGACCTGACTTGTACACAGTCTGAGAAATAGTGGTGAACATTCAATTTTAATGCATATGTAAATCCAATTTTCTCAGCATCATTTATCGAAAAGGCTATTTTTTTCTCCAAGGTGCTTTTTTTGTGAATTTGTCAAGATCCTGTCTCCCTTAGATGTATAGTTCTTTACTATATTGGTCAATATGTCTGTTTGCCAACAGCCTTCTTTTTTGGTCTTACAATTTCTTGGGAAGGCATTTTATTCATAAAATTTTCTTTCAATTCTGTTGCTTGGAAGTATCCTTTTAAAGACTTCTTATCACCTTTTATTTTTCATATCTTGTATCCCTTCACTGAGATTTGCATGTCCATTAGGCAGGTCATATTGCTTTTCAGTGGTGGTCTTATTAGTGTCTGTCCTTGAAGATACATCTTGTATGCAATGTTAGTTTTGCTTCCAGATAATAACTATGCTGTAGTTTACCTATAGCTTCATTAGCTGTGAATAATGGCTTTGGGCACATTTCATAGTATAGCAAAATTAAACAGACCCATGTTCTCTACAGCTTACACATGAATGTGGGTATTCTAGCTTTGTAGACATGGAGAGTACACATAGCCATAAATGTAATGTGCTTACTATGTGGATATTTCTTCAGTGGAAATGCTGACCCTAATAAGGCCACAGAGGTTTCCTCAAGAACTGCAGATAATAGTTGGGCTACTAGCAAAAGCCTCTGCAACTGGTTGCCCCACATGATGGCATGAGTTCATACAATGCATAGTGAGTCGATTCATATTGGTTTTGTCTTTTTACATGTGTATGTGTTGTATGTATGTGAGTGTTCACATGCATATGGACACATGTGTATATGGGTGTACATGTATGTAGAGCCCTCAAGTTGACATCAGGTATTTTCCTCAATCTTTCTATACTTTATTTATGAAGAAAAGGCCACTGAATTGAATGGAACTTGCCTATTGGTTAGTCTAGCTAGGTAACTTGCTCCAGGGATCCACCTCTCCCTGGCTCCTAAGTGCTGGGATTATAGAGAGCTACAACATCTTCCAGATTTTTGTGGGAATCTGGACTCTGGTCTTCATGGTTTCATGACAAGCACTTCTCCAGTGACCTACCTAACCTATGCTTATTTTTATTTTTTCCTGACTTTCTTTAATAAAGCTATGATTGGTTTGTCGTTATATTATTGAGTGGGGTCCTTCCAATAGAACGATGGGTTTTCTATTAGAGATATTTACTTATTTTTATTTTTGATTTAGACATTTATTGATCGGAATGACCTTCTTTGCACTCTATTTGCTATATTTAGTGAGCTGTGGTATAGGATGCCGCCATTTTAATTTGTTTTAGTAAATGTTTAAAATTCCTTCATGGTCTGTTCCCTCATCAACTGATTATTCTTCAGTAACATTTAAAATTTGCCATATGCTTGGGCAGTTTCCTAAAATTGTGCTTTGCTATGTATTTCTAGTTTTATTTGAAATATAAGAAGATATTTTTGATTGATTACTTTATATTTAACAATTACATACTTGTATAATTGTGTTTCGATTGTGTTTACCTTGTCGAGCTCCTTTATTTCTTCCCCACTCTTGCTGATACCTTTTCTCTTCCAAATTATTTCCTCCTACCCCATGTCTTTTTTTTAAATTTATTTCATTCTCTTAGATACATCATCCATGCTCTAGCAAGTGCTCAGGCAGGTATCATTAAAGGCAACGCAAATGAAACTCAGTAGACCACAGATGCAAAAGACATGAAATAATGAGGGAGACTGATAGGGAAGAAGGTTTGTTGTAGGAAAAGGAAGAATAGTGGGATTGAGTGGGCTAAGGGGTCAAAAGTTCATTAATCCATTGCATTCGTGATTTAAAAGTTTTTAATTTGATGTTACCCTTATGCCTATGAAACAATTTTACTTACCTTTTCTGATTAATTTTTGCTTGGAGTATGCTTTTTCTGATATGATGATAGATACTGACATTCCAATTTTCTATAAGATACAAATTGCTTGGAGTTCTGCTTTCAATTATTTCACTTTTGGTTTGTATGCATACTGCCAGTGAGGTCTGTTTCTTTTTGTGTGTGTATTTGTGTGCATCAGAGAACACTGTGTATGCCCTGTGGAGGCCCAAGAGTGACTTCAAGAATCATCCTCCTTTTGACTTTGCTCTGGTATTTCCTATACTCTACCTTCCAGAGCCAAGAAGTGGAGGCTACCACTATTTCTGCCTGCATTTTTTACCTGGGACCTGAACTAGATCCTTCTGCTTGTGAGATAAAGACTTAACTTCTGAGTCATCTCTTCAGCTCCTGAAGATTTAAATTTTTTTTTTTTTGGAGAAAGCAAATAGTTGGATTTTATTTTCAATCTGATAAGTCAGTTTGAATCTTTTAACTGGAGAGTGAGAAGCACTTATTGTTAGTTATTAACAAGATGAATGCACTAATTTGTACAATTTTAAATTTCTGATTGACTTAAGTATTTGATTCATAATCTTTCTCCCTTTTCCTTTTTAGAAGTGTGTTTGCTGGATTCATAATCTTTGATTCTTTCCTAAATTCCATTTGTTTATTTTCTTGAAATTTGGTCTATCCTGATTGTGATTTTGAATGTTTTTCTTTGTGCATAGGGATTTAATTAATTCATATCTTAGAATGTTCTTATTTTTTATAGATATTTAAAGAATAACTTTACTGAATATATTAATCTTCATTGACAGTTATTCTCTTCTGCAATGCTTCAAAGTGACCATGGATAGCTTTAATTCATATTTGTCTTAAAAGGTCTTTATTTCTCCAACAATTTTAAAACAAATCTCCATGAATGTAGTCATTTTTGTTTGCAGTTATTTACACATTGGGTTTGAAAATATTAACCATTTCACTATTTGTTAGCTTTGAGGAATTATGCTAAAAAATCTGATACAACACTAATGAATTTTCTTTCGTGCGTGTGTATGCGCATGTGTGTGTATGTGTGTGGTATGCATGTCTGTGTGTGTCAGAGAGCACTGTGTGTGACTTCAGGAATCATCCTGGATTGCTCTACCTTCTTTATTATTTGCTCTGGGGTTTCCCAGGTTCTGTCTTCCAGAACCAGAAATACAGGCTGCTGCCATATCCACTCCGCACTTATGTGAATTCCAGAATCCAAACTCAGGTCCTTCTGATTGTGAGGCAGAGGTTTAATACCTGAGCCACATCTCCAGCCCATGAGTTTTCCTTTATAAGTAACCTGGCAACTTTTTAGTGAAGCTTTTAATATCTTTTATTTGTTCTCTACTCTTGACATTTTCACCATAGTATGATGTGGATAGGTTCTTTTCTGCACTTTTCTCTTTTGGGTTCTAAACACTTTGTGCATCTAGATGTCTGTATCTTTCTTTAGATTTGGCATATTTCCTACTATAATTTCATTGAATTTATTTTCTTTTACTTTAGTTTATATCAACAGTTTGGGTCTTTTAATTGCATCTGAGAGTTCTGTCATAGTTACCCCCCTTTTTATTGTTGCCTTAGTAGAATAATTTATCTTTAGATCCTCATTATTTCTTCTGCTTTCCATTGGTAATGATGGTAATGCTTTCCATTGAGTTTATTTTATTTGTTAAGTATTTATTTCCAAGATCTGTTCATTAGTTTTGAATCTGTTTGCTGAATTTCTTGACTAAGTATTAACTGACTTCTTCATTTGCTACATTAACTTATCTCTTCATTGAGATCAATGATTACTTTTGAAATTAGATTTCTCTATGCTTTGTAATTTTAGCAATTTTGATATCCTTGGATATTGTTATTGAATAAAGAGTTTTTGTAGGAGCCACAATGCCTTGCCTTTTGTACTTTTTTTGTTTCTACATTGCAGTATCATCTTTTTTATTTTTATTACTTTTTTGCCTAGTTATTCAAGCTCAATAGGTATCCCCCTTCTTTTCCTTCCCTGTTGTCCTTCATCCCACTTTCCCCCTTCCCCTTCACCCCTTTTCCTTCCTTCTTCCTCTCTTGGTTCTTCTTGCTTTCTCCTTTCCATCCTCCAGAGCATCTGTTTATGTGATTGCTGAATTTCCCTGAGTCTTCTACACTAGCGAGGGTTCATGACTCAGTAGCATAGCCCAGGTCCCCTGGGTTGCCTGCTATTATGGGAACTCTATTATGACTGTTTAACCCCTTGTCTCTAAGGATCCTACTGCCTGAAGCCCTTGTGATCCTTGGTAAACTTTGGGGGGTTATCAACATGCCAACCATTGTGTAGGTCACACAAGCTCCAATCACATTGTTGCTAGCAATATGATTATCTTTGTAGCATGCATATCTTATGATTTTTTATGTGGTTGTTCATAGGATGAAGCCTTCTCTCAAAGTTTTATTATTACCTTCTACCACTCAGATTATAGAATTCAGGACCCAGTTACAACAAAGCTAACAACTCAAAAATAAACTAGATATTTAGCTATAGTAATAATCACCTGTGAACCACAATTACACTCTTAAAAATGATAAGAAAGAAATAAAATGGCAATAGGATAAACTACATACTTTTTAAAAGTTAAAAAATAATAAACATTAAGCAATGAAAGCAGAGAGAAAGAAAAAGAACTAGGAAGCAAGTTGGAAAAGAGAGGAAATTAATATTGGATAAAATTCCTAAAGATGAAATAAAACAAAATAAAATAAATACAGAACAAAACAAAAAAAAGCGATTGATATTTTCCTTGTTCTTGAGGAGATGGAAAGGGAGACGTGCATTTTCCAAGGCTGTCCCTTTTACTGTTTGCTTGGGAAAGCTGATAGCATGTTGTTTTCTCTCTGATCAGACAGAAAGGACAGCTTGGGGAGCTAAGCGCCAGGTGGCCTTCTTTCAGAGGTCCTGGAACTGGTAGTCCCTCTATTAAGTAGAATTCCAGCCAATGTTCTCTACATGTAGACTTGTCAGCAGGACATTGAGTATAAGAGAAGCCTTCAAATTGTGTGCAGCAGCTAAGCCAACCTAGCTGAATGACTCTTCCCACAAGTGGTTCTTTGACTCAGCCTTCATGGGCATATTAAATACCCAAACAACGGTAGCTTCTACTAAATGTCTCTGAACATCTGAGAGTTTATAAAGCAGTCAGACAGTAATCTACAGGGACAAGGCCCAGACACTCAACTGTCTTGCATGTCCTGGCCATACCACTTTCTGTTTCAGTGCCCGTTTTTTTTTTTTTAATTTTTTCTTTATTCAATTGTGCGTGTGTGTGTGGAACCACGGACGAATTCAGGAACCACCATGGACCGCCTCCACCTCCTCCTTGTTTACTCTGCCCCGGGATTCACAGGCTCCACCCTACCAGGACCAGAAACGCAGGCCGCCCCCGCTTCCGCCCGGCGTCTATACACGGGGTCTAGGATCCGAACTCAGGACCTTCTGCCTGCAAGGCAGAAGCCTAACCCCTGAGCCACCTCTCCAGTCCCTCAGTGCCCCTGTTTTTATGCACACAAAACTGGCCTTTCTTTACTTTTCAGCAGTCAAGCAACTGATGTGTTCTGTTTCCCTCTGTAGTCCAGCCCACGCTTACACAAGATGCAGACCTATGCCTTCAGATCTGTATCTATATTACAACCAGCTTCTTGGGCCTACTTATTCTTAGCCAGTGAAGAGGAAAGATCTTTGAATCTTCACTGTATAAAATGCAGTAACTTTTGATTCTCTGGACAAAAAAGTTTTATGATTAGATCTCTTTTACGACAACCCTACCACCACCATCACTGCATCAGTGCACAAACTTGGAAGGATAGAAGACCCTTACTCTAGTGTGGACACACAGTACAGATTGCAGAGTGCCAAATTGTGTGCCTGTGGAACAAAACAGGACTTTCTTTTTCTCCTTTTCTTTGAGCCTTACTGAGAAAGATTGTGCTCCCTATAAATGCTACCCAGGGCCCAATATTATTGCAGTCCTTTGTTTCTTTGCAAATCTAAAGCTCATATTTCAGGATTTCACTTTGTCTCTTATGTGCTACTCTTTATTATTCGACTTACTTGACTTTCCAAACCACCCACCACTATATACAGTCCAATGCTTTGTTTCAGACTTGTAAAGTTGCAGGAAAGTTGTGAGTACCTTCAATACTGTGTAATCTCATTTAATATAGGAAAATCATTATGTACTTTAATATTTCCACATTAATGTCTAGGTCTGCTCTTTTCCATTATAATTTTTTGATGACAATATAGCATGTTATCATAGTTTTAAAGATAGTACTATATGACAATAGAAGTTTTAAATTAAAATATATATGATAATATGATTTTAGGCATTGGTAGTATGACAGTTTATACACATTTGAAGGTGGAAAGTATGTGTGATAGCTTTGTGTTTTCATCTTAATTTTGATATAAAACTAAACTTAGAACATCATTATTAAAAATATTGGGCTAGAGAGATGGCTCAGGGGTTAAGACTCTGTCTCCCAAGCAGAGAATCCTGAGTTCTGATCCCATGTAAAAACACCCAGCGGAAATGGTGGCAGCCTGCATTTCTGGCTTTGGTGGGTGGAGCCTGGGAAATCCCAGAGCAAAGCGAAAAGGAAGTAGATGCAATCCAGGGTGATTCCCAAAGTCACCCTTGGTCCTCCATAAGGACACATAGTGCCCTTTCACAACACACACACACACACACACACACACACACACACACACAAAATAAATAGATAAAGTAAAAAAAATTGTGTGGCATGTTGCATTTGTGCTTCGCTTCATTTATCTCAATAAACCTTTAACAATACTCAAATAACTCACATTATATTGTTAGACTTACTTATTATATGAGGTAACTTAAATTTAAAAAACATTATAAAACTTTCTCAAAATATATATTTAAATGTTATCTTGTCTAATCCTAAAGACCATGCATCTAACTACTTTTAGATATGTCCTCTCTTAAAGTAAATAAACATCTCATGACTAGGTATGCTTAAGTGAGTTCTTCAATCTTGTATTTTTTTTTGTTTCATTGACAATAACTGTATATTTGCTATCATGGATATAGAAATTTCTATTTTATTAAATCAGAAAAAAATTGCAAACATACCAGTAGATAAATAGAGGAAATTTCATGTAAGTAATTTACAGAAGAGTCCAATAAATTTTAAGTTATTTGAAAAATAATATGGACATGTTTTAGATTTACCATATACATTCAGAAGTTCTTGAGTTAATGTCACGTGCTTAGCACTTCAACATGCACTTTTCAGATATTTAACTCTGAAAAGCAGGCTATAAAGAAAGTTTCATTATCCACATTTGCAAGCAAACTGAGGCATGATGTTAAGTGGCTTGACAACTCTTGCACAGGCAAGGGAAGGACCAAGGCTTCAAGTTACACCTGCAAGCCAATGTACTTCATGGTTGTTCCAGGTGGGAGCCACATTTTGTTCCGATACTTTGTACCATCAAAAAGCAGTAATGGAAGTACTGTGTATTAACATGACTTTAAACTTTTAAAGCCATCAGATTCATGTGTTTGAGTGACTGTCTGATGGAATATATTTTTAAAACTGTTTTGAAACTCCTATTTTTCTAAGCTCAGGTTTGTAATTCCTATTGTTTAAATAGGACTTTAATGAGATAAGGTCTCACAGCTGTTAAAACAGCTATCATCAAAAAAAGTCAAAAAACAAATACTAGAGATAATTGAAAGGGAAGGGAGCCCTTTCTCATCATAGGTTGGAATGTAAATCAGTAGTAAAACAACTATTTTAGAAAAACAATATGGAGATTCCTCAGAAAAATAAAAATGGAATTCTATAACTCAACAATTACTCCTCTGTGCCTTTATCCAAATGAATCAAAAGAAGTATGTTAATCCTTACTTTGCCTCTGCCTCCCAAGTTCTGGAATTACCCTACAGGCATATACCACAATTCTCAATGATGTGATACAGGAGATCAAACCAAAGCCTTTGTCCAAATTATGTAAACTCTCTAACAACTGAATTGTAACTCCAGTCCTATTTGTCTTCTTTTGAGAATTGTTAATTCAGATCATTTGCCTAGTGTAGTTAAATGGTTTATTTGTTTGCTTTTTTAAATTTTTATTAGTGTCTATTAATTGAACAAAGTAGTGAATTTCATTAGGACATTTCCATAAATGTATGTAAAGCAACTTGTTGATATTTAATTCTCACACACACACATTACCCGCATTTATCTTCCTCTATTTGCTGATTCCTTTCATATTTCCAACTCTTAGTTGCATTTTTTATTCTATTTCATTTATGAGAAAAGACATACCATACTTGTCTTTCTGACTCTGATTTATTTTGTTTGATGAAATAATGTCCAGCTCTAGTTTCCTGAAAATGACACTATTTTATTCTTAAAGATGGAATATGAGTCTAGTATATGTGGTATGTGGTGTGTGTGTGCGTGTGTGTGACATTTTCTTGATCTGTTTACCTGCTGTTGGGCAAATAGACTGGTTACATGACTTGAAATTTCATCTCCAGTTGGTATTGCTTCCAGAAAGAAACACGAAACATCAAATGTTAGTGAGAATGCAGACATGGGGTTTCAAAAATCATCTTTATATACTTTTATTATAAAAAAATGAGTTAAGTGACTATAAGTATGGCATTTATCAGATTCTGCACATTTTTCCCTTGTGCGATTACTTTCATTACTGTTTCCATCTCATTGTTTCTTACAGATATGTTTTTATATTATCTTATCTTGGTTTAATTTTGACAGGTCATATATGTCTACAAATTTATCCATTGGTTTTAAGTTTTCCAATTCAGTGGAATTGATTTTAGGCTTATGCATTTCATCATGGATAGAATATAGAACATTTATTTCAGTTTTCTCCTATTTATTAAGACTTGCTATTTGCTTTGTCATAATGATATATTTTAGAGAAAATAACACATCTAATTTAGAGCAAATCTAGTATTCAGATGGCATGTTTTGCAGATGTTTAGTAGGTATATTTGATCTATAGTGGCATTCAGCTCAGATATTTCACAGTTTATTGCTGAGAGTAGAGTATTAAAGTTGCCTATGATTATCACATCATGATCAAATTGTTAGTTTGCATTTGCCTTATGAAACTACACTAGTTTGTATATTTGTAATTAGCATTGTAATATGCTGTTGCTAAATTATTCTCTCAATCAGTATGAAATGCCTTTCTTGGTCTCTTCTGAGTAATTTATTATATCACTTATATATATTAATATCACTTCACACAGGCAGGCCCCATTAGTGGATAGTTCACAAGTTTAGTTTGTCAAATATTAAGAACAGTGACACCTCTTTGTTTCCTGGTTCCATTTTTTTCAAATACCTTTTCTATCTTTTCATCATAATGTTGCATCTGTCTTTACTTGTAAGGTTCATTTCTTGGAGACAACAAATAAATAAACCCTGTTTTTTAGTAATCTAATCTATTAGTCTATATCTTTTGATTGGATAATTACTACAAATATTCAGTGTTATTATTGAAAGGTATGCATTAATTTCTTACATTTTGTTGATTGTGTAGTGTTTGGTGTTTTTAGCATGGCCTATCTTTTCCTGTCACTTCATAGAATTGCTTGTATTTCTTTTCAGTCCAAAGTATTCTTTCAAGTACCTCTTATGCAGGCGAATCAGTGGTCACATGTGCGGGCTGGTTCAGGCTTATATTATTTCATTCACATGTTTGTGTTCTTTTCAAATACAACCAGGAGGTAGTTGTGTCTTCTCAGATTTCTTGGAACATACTTATACTATAGAATTCTTCTTCTGGGATTTCATTTAATTTGTCTTCACTGGAAGCCATTTCTGTAAGATTAAAATGTTTGGAGGGGCCATATTGTATTAGTTTTCATATTTCTTGTCTTTTTGCTTTGAAACTTGTAGATTTGGAATTAGATTGTTGCTTAGATTTTTTTAAATTAGCCTTTTTCACAGGAAGTTTTTGTTGTATTTAATAGGAACTAGATTGTAGTAAAAAGTTAAAGTGTCATCTTTGTCTTCTAGGCTCATGCTTGGTGTGTTAGACTCAGTGCCCTCTGTTTCCCTGTGAAGAGAATAGTTTTTGCTTTATAGTTACAGCACCTAGTCTGTATTCCCAGGCTCCCAGATGCCTGTCACATACCTCATTAGTCCTTGTAATATCCGTTCACACAGGCAGGTCCCATAAGTGGATAGGTCACACGTTAGGTCACAAATGCTGGTCACACCTCTGTGCAATTCTTTGTGAGTCTACCCATACAGGGTCCTTCCCTGTGTCTCAGGTGCTGCTTGGGATCTGTGCTCCTCCTTTTAGATTCCAGCTTTGATAAGGTTTCAATCTTACCAATAACTACACGTAATTCTAGTACAAACTTGCTTTTTCATAGTACAGATGAATTTTTGCTTGCTAGGTTTCAGCATACAGTACCATGACACTTGCTCTGTGTTCCCACAGAGTACAATTCATGAAGGGTCATGAATTGTAAAACCTCTGAGTCAACAGGGTTCTTAAAATTTCGTCGTACTGCTACTGCACCTGTTGATTGTTGAGCAGATGTTGCAGTATCTCTTCTCCTTCTGTCACTGACTTACACAACTTTTGTCTCCCTTCCTTCATCTTTTTATGTCTTTAAAATTTCTGTCTCTGAGTAGAAAACCAATTTTCTGAAGTCCCGTATCTTACTCAGTGGCTCTACTCAGTCCCTTTCGTTTAGACAAGAGCTCCCTGGGTCACGTCAGTTCCTCCAGGATGAAACATGGTTTTGTTGTTGTCATTGCTCTTCTTCTTCTTTGTAAAATTCATATTTTCTTTGCTATTAAACTACGGATTTGGGACCATTACCTACCATTTCTGACAGCTGTTATCCACTTTTTACCAGTTCATTCCTTAGAAATTCTAGCAAAACATGCCTGTGTTTATAACCATCTTCTACAGACAGCTCCAAAAGTCTGCCTTATAAATTTTGGTTATTTTTTAAATGTTATATAACTGATGAGAATATAGAGATAAGCTGGTGAATTAATAAAACCATTCATTATATTAAAAATCATCGGAGGTTCCTAAGAAATTCAAATAACATAGTATCCAAGAATTCTATTGAATAAGAATTAATAACACTATTCAGCTAAATCAATCCAGATACAAAGATAATTACTGCATTACCTTGTTTATATGTAGATCTAAGAGTCAAATATATGCAATTGAGAATAGAATGGCAGTTATCAGAGGCTACAGTTCAGGGTTTAGAAAAGGGAATATATTATTCAAAAGTACCATATTTTAGTTACATAGCAGGACATTCGTGATCTCATTGCATGACAAGATGATTACAATTAATGAAATATATATTTCAAATTAGTAAGCGATTATATGTTGATATTCTCATAAAATATGAAATATTTTGGAAGAAAAAAGAACTAATATATGACCCAACAACCCCACTTCATGTTTTGCGCATAAAAGAAACATAATGAAAATGTTCATTAGAGCATTTTTTTATTATTTATTCAATTGTGCGTGTGTGCGTACGTGCGTGCGTGTGTGTGTGTGTGTGTGTGTGTGTGTGTGTTTGTGTATGGAGAACCACGGGCGAATTCGGGAACCACCATGGACGCCTCCTCCTCCTCCTTGTTTACTCTGCCCCGGGATTCACAGGCTCCGCCCTACCAGGACCAGAAACGCAGGCCGCCCCCGCTTCCACCCGGCGTCTAAACGTGGGGTCTAGGATCCAAACTCAGGACCTTCTGCCTGCAAGGTGCCTGAGCCACCTCTCCAGCCCCTCATTAGAGCATTTTTGACAATTACCAGAATATAGAAATATTTCCATCAAGGATTGAATGTAATGTCTATTTATGGATAATATGCAGTGTTATAAAGGAAAAATCCTTGACAACTTTCAATATTTTGAACCTAGAGACTTTTATAGTAATTTTACCTAGATCCAGAAAAAAATGCTGCATGATCTTCTTAATGTGTAGAATCTATTACTTTTTTAAAAAAATAGAGAATAGAACAGTGTTTATCATGCACAGGATAGAGCAGAAAATCAGGCAAATATGCAGATTCTGCAGAACAAGTACCTCTAGACATATAGTTCTTAACTTGGTGTGATAAAGAGATTCAAACGTTCAGGAGAACTGGAACGTTTGCCATTAAAAGTCTCATCCTCCACAACAAAATCCAGAGGGCTTGCAGTAATACTCTTAAGAAACATATTAATGAGAAGAGCACCAACATGTTTTCCAAGTTCTGCCTTTGTTTTTCTCTGTATGCCAGACCATATTGTGGGACATAACAGCTGCTCAATTGGATGGTGTAAATGCAATGAATCTAATTGGAGCCTAGATTAGCAAAAGCCCAGTGGTAGCACTGAGTTTTCAAAGGCTAAGTGAGTGTATTTACCATATTAGACTGTATAGGCTAAACAACTTTTGTAATGGAAGGATTCCTGAATGAAAGGGTAAATGAAGGTCCTGGGAACACACAGGTGCCTTCTGCCTTTCCCCTCACCCTTCAACAGAAAACAGCACTTCCCTTGTAAACCCCTAGTCCCCTGCCACTTTCTTATCTGCAGCTGCTTTTGCAGATAAAATCTGTAAACCAGGTAACCATTCCAGGACCCTTGACCCACAATTCACTCACCCCCAAACTCAGTCCTAAGCTTGTAGGTATTTCCCTCATTCCCTGATCCCCACTCCCTCAGAGTCTTATAAAAGACTCACCCCTTCCTGAATCCACCCCCAGCTCTTTATTGCCTCAGAAGAGCTATGTCCCTCAATGCTTTTAGCCCAACAAAGAGCAGTCTGATTCTGTTGAGATTGTCTTTGTTTCTGTTCTCTTTCTGAACTATCCGTCTGGAACCCTGGACCAAGCCTAACAACGTAAACCTTTGACATTGACTATTATTATAATGTTCTCAGAAGTAAAATATATAGGAAGTCTACTAAGTTCTTGCTCAAACTGTGTCAAGAAAAATATTCCAGAATAAATAACCAAAAGGCTTCTTTAATTGATAGCAAAAAAGAGGTCATGGTCCCCTAATCAGTTTTCAAACATGAGACAATTTACAGAATTAGAGCTCTTATAATAAAGTGGAGGCCAGGTATTTTGAGAAATGATTTTCCTACAATATGAGAGAGTATTATAATTAATCTTTCATCCTTCTACAAAGGAACCTATAGCTTCTTGCTAGAGTAGTGGTCTATTGGAGAGAAGGAAATAAATAGACCTCTTGTAACACAATAGGCACTGGCTCTGAATTGACATGATTCAGGAAGAATCTAAATAATCCTATAGTTTTCCAATTGAAGTGAGGACTTAGGTAAGTCAGGTGACTGGTGGAGTTTATAAAAACTATGCTTGCACAGGTGGGCCAGTTTGTTTCTGAATTCATCCTGTGGTTCCTTCCTCAGTTCCAGAGTGTTTAAACAAGATGGATACACTGAGAAGTAGACAAAGTTTGCCCTATTGGTTCCATGAACTGTGGAGTAGGTGCTGTTATGGTAGAAAGGTCAAGTGTAAGCCATTAGAGCTTCCTTTGCCAGGGAAAATTGCAAACCAAAAGCAATACTGTATCCTTGGAAGAATTACAGAAAATAGTGCCTCCATTAATGACTTGAAAGATGCCACCATCAAGGACTTGAAAGATGTAAAAGTGATAGTTTCTGATGCAATGATCTTTGTTTCTTTTATTTGTCCTATGTAAAAGATAGATAGACATTGAAAATGACACTTGATTATTCCAAACTTAATCAATTGGTGACTACAACAGCCTATGCCTTTAAATATAAATGAGCTAGAGGTATTCTTGAGGATTCTGGAGTATAGGCAGATATGCTTACCCCATCTTATTCAAGGTGCTCATGCTGTGTATAACTTGACAAAGAGAAGTGTCAGATGGAACTGGGACATAAATGGTCAAGACACTTTTGAGCAAGCTAAGGTCCTTGTAGGATGGGCTAAACAGTGTGTGCTAATTGTATCTTTATGTTAGAACTCACCAGAAGTTCAGAGAACAAGCTATTAGAAAAACAACCTGAGTGAAAGGTTCCAATAGACGTTTAGCTTCAGTCATGGAAATGGACAGACACTAGAACAGCAACTGCTAGCTGTGTATTACCCAGTGCAATAGGTAGGATCTAGATTAAGGCCTTTTAATGGGGCTTTTTTCTGTGATGACACAGAATCAAATCCTACACAGATGGTATGCATATTTGCAGCAGTATGGTGTGGTGTTTGCTAACTTGGTCTCTGATGTCATGTAGGCTGTCTCAGGACCAATGCCCTTTTTAAGCCACTGGATTTACTCCAATAATTGAAACAACAGATAATTCAAATAAGTGCTTGAAGAAACATAACCCATCCCCTGTTGCTGGCTTGGCACATTAACAATATGAATAGGAACATCCAAAAGGAATGGAGAGTTGTACCAATACAAATGAACACCTTGTAGCTAGAGAAAGGAGTTGGAAAATGTAACTAGTGGGCTGACTTAAGAGCTATATGGATGGTATTAACTCATGAGACTTGGTCTAAGACAACCTGTACTGACAGACTATACTAAAGCCCAATATATGGAAAGCCCAATGTGAACAGGCATATTGGCAGGTGCTGACTTGTCCTCTGTGAGGAGAATAAATGTGAAAGTCAATACAAAACAGAATTTAGCAGGGATCAGAACCCAGGTAGTTTTTCATATGGTGCCCCACAGCCCATCCAGTAATCCTGAAGATCTAGCAACAGATGCTCTCGCCAAATATGGGCCATCTGCTGTCAGGTACCACTGCTCGCTGAGTTCATGAAAAGTCTTGTCATAGGAGAGCAACACAAAACGAAAAATAAAGTCACTGATGGCCCTGCAAAATACCACAGTTAACATGCTGTCTAGTTGTACAAAGCCCATTCCTGATTGTGGATTTTGGACGATAGATGTAAATTAATTTATCCACATAAACTATACAGACCCTATGCCTATCAGTGAAGGATGTAAATATATGTGCAGAACTGAGATGAAGACAACCAACTATAATGGTACTTCCATTTACCTTACAACTCTCTTGGGGGTTGGGTTGATCAAAAAAAAAAAAAGAATGAGTTATTAAAATAGCAGCTAAAAAGTTGAATATGTAAGGGCCCTGCATAGGTGAAAAAGGGGCACCCTTTTCACCCAGTTCTGGGGTGGACTACATCCCTGTTAGTTGTTGGCCAGGGAGCCACCTGGGGCCTCACAAACTATAAAAGCTATTGCTACTCCTTTTGGATACATGCAAGAAGTGGATGGTAAGATCCTGTTTCTGAAGATACCACATGCTTTGGCTACAAAACATGGAGAAATAAAGTTAGGGCTAAACCGCTCCTTACTGCTTGACTTTCATATCACCAGAGGGAGATATGCAGGCTCCTTGGGGAACATTGTAACCAACAGTCTTGCTCAGTTATGGACTCTGGATGCTGCAGTTCCAAAATCGCCAGCAGGATATACCTGCTGGTAAAATAGTTCGTGACTATTGTGTAAAACCAACATTCCAGTTGGATTTAACAACTGCTTCACATGAGGGAATTCATGTCTGTTATTCTAAGCCAGGACAAAAATCTGTGGCCTGGTAGGTCATAAGCCCTTGGGGGGAGGCTATTGCTATTATTTTATTAATGACGTGTCTGTCAAATATAAAAGGCATGTATCACTGTTGCTGTCAATCACAATTGATTACAGAAAGGAACTTCCTTTGCAACGGATGTTATATACTACAGTGAGTCATAACTATCGGTGAAGCTCCCAAGCACAAGTGAGAGAGTGGCACAATTTTCAGCCCTTAGTGAAAATCTATGTCACTTCACCCAAGGCTGAGAAAATATTGAGAAAAGAATATAAAAACTGGAGGAAAAGGTGAGGTGTCAAGTAGCAATTTCCTCCAAATTGGAAACATCCCATGCTGAAAGAGCTCAGGAAGTTCTAAAAGTGAAACATCTCCTAATGGAGGAGACTCAATAAAACACAATAAGCTCTTGAAACTAAGGAGATTCACCCAGCCCTTATCAGTCCCCAAGGTCAAGGAAGAAGTAACTGCTGGAGGAGGATGCTCTCTAGTCGCTCTCTTCCACCTACTTTCATTAGTCATCACATGGGAGGATGATTTTGTTTTGTTTTGTTGCTTTCTTTTGTTTCCTTTGTTTGGTAATATAGCTTCCCTTCAGCTCCCTGATTCACACTCTTGTAATAACCTTAGTAAACTCATTGGTTCACAAAATTGAACTTTGATGTGATAGTTAATGTAATTCTGACCTTAGTTTTTTATGTGTGATGAATAGATGTTTGTGGGAATATTTTAGAAAATGTGGACTTGAAGCTGTTTTGCAGTGGGGTCTTATTTAAAAATAAACAAAATTGAGAGAGAGAGAGCAAGAGAGAGAGAGAGAATAGAATAACTTCAATTACGCAGTTTTACACTAAGAATATTAGAATAACTTTTTGCTAAGCAGCCTAGAACAGAGCAATCAGGTCCCCGAAAGTTATCCCCCACTGCTGGGATTATCCTAAGGGAGCACACCCTGCCAGTTCCAGGAATTGACTGTAATCCCCCCCATAAAGATAAGATCACCAATTTCCCCAAAACTTTGTTTATGAAAGGATATGGAGATGAGTTCCTCAAATGCAGATTAGTTAAATTCCTCAAAAAAACATCTCAGCCCAGAGTTGAACCCCTTACGAATGACCCCACCAGACATAGAGTCCAAAGCCCCCATCAGGTTTAAAGAAACTAAAACTAACCAAAAAAGAAAAGTCATTTTTCCAGGGCCTGCCTAACACTATAAATACCACTGACCTTCTACATCCTAGAGTTCCTTTCTGTTTTCTTCCTTAACGAATCTTAACCCTCTCCAAGTGTTCTGGTGTCATTCTTCAGCCTCAGGAACACAAGAGCCTGAAAAGAAACTCCATGTCAGAAATGATGCAGTGAGCAGTTCTTTAAAACAAAGAAAGTACTGTGCCAGCATGGAGATTAAATTGGAATAGCTAACAAGCACGTATAACCTTATCACTGCTCGTGAAATGCATGGTCACCATAGATGGGAATCAAAGAAACTTAAATTATACGTTAAAAGAAATGTCCCACTGTGAACTTTTGAATGACAGTCCATCGAGCCACGCTGGAGTAATAACCTGCTTCCTGAAAGAAAAGTTTCAGTGTTCAGCTTTTCTTTGTAGGCTTCCTGCAACAGTTTTACTTTCATTACATGTTGCTACAACAAAATACTTGACCCAAACAACTTCCACTGCAGTCCACTAATGTGGGACAATTATAGAGGTAGGACCTGAGGGAACTGGTCGCAGCACATTCAGTCAAGAACAGCAAGCAAGGGACGAATGTGAAAATGATAGTGTAACTGGGCAGTAAGGCAAAAAAGTGGGGGGAATGTAACAGAGATAGAAAATAATTTTTTTTGTTTTGTTTTAAGGAGCTAGATTTTCTCACTAAGCCAATAAAATCCACCTCCCTCTCTAGACCTGGAGACTGTCTTTTACTTCCAAAAATCTTCCAAAGCCATTCTGGTTTACCGATTAATATGTTAATAGGGACACCTATTAATGACAATAAGGATACCAAAAGAAGCCAGTTTCTAGTTTTCAGGAGTCCCAGGGAGTCCCAGAGAATTTCTCCCAACTCAGGTTCTTACCTTCCAGAAAGAATTTCTGTCACCTTTGAGAGGAATTGCACAACTCTTGGCCCCATAAAACCCAGATCCCACAACAAAATCATTTGGAGGGACAAATTTGGACATTACATACTCTCTTACCCTAATATGGCCCTACTGAGTGAATTTCCTTTTCCTGTCTTTTACTGCTAATTTAACTTGAGCAAGTGGCCAAGCTAGAGGCACAAAACTGGCTCTTGTGACTCCGGAACAGTTGTTTGTTTGTCTAGCCTCCCTCTTTCTTATTTAGTCCCAGACCACCTGCCTAGGGAATGGTATCACCCTCAAAGGTCTGGGTCTTTCCATATCAATATTATCAAAACAATCTTATATAGTTCAGCCTAAAGGTTGGATTTAATCTAGAGAATAACTTTTAGTTGGGAACAGAATCCTGCCTGCTAATATGACAATTAATATTAACCACCACAGAAGCCTTTGGAACTGGTGTACAGGAGGAATTTGGAAACGTAGACTAGAAAAACCCTAAAATGCTTAAGCAGAGATTGATATGTAATACAGGTGGAAACACAGAAAATTAAAATACTTACAGAAGTGAAGACACTACTAAATACTGTATTGCAAATTTGACCAAATTTGACATTATGGAAAGAAGTGATCTATAATTTCTGCAATCTGTGATTTTGTGGATGAATTTAATAGTGATAGACAATTCAATGTGCTAGAGGAAATTTCACAGTAGACCATCATTTAGATTGTTGTCTAATACCTAATGCTTAAATAATATTACCAGCTGATTTTTTTATCAAGTTTCCAGTGATAAACATGAGTGAAAAGCCAAGATATGAAAAACTTGTAAGTTGATGAGGAAAAATCCTTATAAATTTAAGGCTAAGTTTGGTATGGTTTCTGAAGTGATTAGAAGAAAATTAAATTAAAAGAGAAACAAGTAATTTGCAATTTCTTAATAGTAAAGATTCCTTGATTAGTTGCAGTTCTCAGGAATAAGCAAAACTCCAACCACTCCTGCCTGAGAATGGAGAAAGGTAGAAATTAAGTGAAAAAAAAAAAAAAAACTTTGTCTAGCATTAGTATGAACTATCCTGTCAAAACTGAGCTAAGAATGCAACTGAGAATTGTATGAGAGACTAATACCCCTTTGTTTCTCTAAGGTATTTGGTTGTTAATTTATCAGCAACATTCAAACTGAAACAGAATTGTACCAAATTAGTTTGAATTAGAAACACTTAGGAGATAAATGCAGTTTACTTCTGGTTGTGTCTGTGATGATGTTCCCAGAAACCATTAAATCATGATGGCTCTGACCAAACCTATGATTTAATCAACCAATGGACTGAAAATTTGAATAGACCGTTATAAAGTTGTTAACTGGAAAGCGTCCTGGTTAGAGAAAGTACATCTACAGGGATTTGTTTTTGAAGAGTATATCTTTTGCTAGACGTTTTCTTTCTCACTTCACTTCTTGGGCACTGTGACTTTAGCAAATCTTCTCTACTACATGTTCTAGCTGCTGTTATGTTCTGCTGTACCACAGGCCCACAGCAATGGAGCAAACCAACCATGAACAACAACCTATGAATCTGTGAGCCAAAGTAAATCTTTCCTCCATTTAAGTTATTTTGGACATTTGTCACAGTGTCAAAGCATCTGACAACACATATATTAAAAGGAATTCTATTAATACCTTTCAGCTAATACCTTCAGATTATTTATGAACTCGTTTTAGTATTGGTACTATAGGTATAGGTATAAAGACAGGTTTAAAGATAAAATAATAAAGTAACTGCATATATTGTACAATAAAAGGATTCACAAGCTAGTTACTCTTGTACACCCAAAGTTAAGCAACTTAAGGGAGAAAGATTTATTCAGCTTATGGTTCCAGAGAGGAGATACAGTATGTCATGGTGGATGTGGCATGACTGGCTGGCAGAAGCTAGAGATAGGCTAAGTCACATCTATCTGCAAGGCTGAGAACTGTAAGCCTCCTGCTGCCAAAACAGACTTCTCCAGAAGTTGGGAAGGACTAATCCACCTCGAGGTCCACCCTCTGTTATTGCCTTCCTCCAGCAAGGCTCCACTTCCCAAAGGTGCCATGACCTTCCCAAACACATGAGACTATGGGGGACACATTTCAAACCATCCTGTTTCTCTCCAGAAGGCACTAATTTAATAGTGGTATAAGAATTACAACATTATATGAAAACTTTAGATATATGATGTCGAGTAGGGTCATCAACAGAGGCAATGAAAAAAAAAAAGAAAACAAAAACTTAGAAGTGACTATAGACCAAAGTAATAGAAATGAACTTTGTTTAAAGGTTTTTTTTGTGTGTGTGTGGTGGGGGCAGCTCTTTCATGGCTGTTATCCCATCTTAAAAGTTCTCTAAATGTACTGTGTCTATGTCTGGTGACCCATAAAGCTGTCGTAGGGCTAAGATACCTAGAGAGAAAGATGTCCTAAATGTATTGATATATGTAAGAATCATTAGCTAGGATCAGGGAAGATTTTGCTCTGTAAGAAACCAATACAGAAAGACTAAGAGAAGTGGTTGTTTTCTTTTTTCACATGTTTAAATATCAACCAAAGAATACAAGACATAAGAAAACACAAACAAACGAAAACCCCTAAATGTCCCAGTAAGAAAAATAAAACTATTAGGTTTGTGGAGAAAGGAATAGAGAGTGACTCCAACCATGTGTGGGTGCCAAGAGGAGGCCGTGAATAAAGAGAAATGGACACCTTATACTTTCGTAATTCTTTTAAACTTGCTGTTGATAGCTAAACACATATTTTGTTTAAGTACTACTAATTTAATGGTATTTAATGGATTCTAGATAAGGTTTCATATTGTTAGTACATAGTTGGGTTTTTTTGAGAATCAAATCTTCTTTACTCTGCAACTTTATATTTAATATTTCACTTGATCTTTCATGCAGTAATTACTATGTGGTAGGACAATGATGGATGGCAAGTTATCACTAAATCAAAATGTCATAAATAAATCTTGATTATTCTTTAGAAAGTTTAATAGCAAGCTATATCTCTTGCTTGTTTTTATTCAACAGGAGCACCTGATTGTTTTGTTAACCAATCCAGAGAGTAGAATTGAATTGGCCTTGACTAATTTCAAAATTTTACTTTTTATTTGTGTATTCATTCTTTTCACAATTTTAAATATTTTATTTATTTATTCTGTGTGTGTGTGAGAGAGAGAAAGAGAGAGAGAGAGAAGATACTGTGTATCCCTGTGGAAGACCAAGGGTGATTTCCAGAATCATCCTGGATTGCTTCTACCACCTTGCTTTGCTCTGGGATTTCCCAGGCTCCACCCACCAGGACTGGAAGTGCATGCTGCAGCTGTTTCTACCTGGCGTTTTTTTACTTGGGACCTAGGATCTGAACTCAGGACTTTCTGCTTGTGAGGCAGTCTTAATCCCTGAGCCATCTCTCCAGCCCTATTTTCACAATTTTTAAGTTGCTCTTGAGGCAACATTATAAATTTTGAAATTAGTAAGGTAAATACATAAGCAAGCATTAACTTCTAAACCAACATTTAGGAAACAAAAAAATCAAGCATATAGAAATGGAGAATGGAGAGGAGGACCCAGAGGAAAGTTTGACATACACATTAAAGGATGCTCCAGGGATGGGGAGGAGGCACTGGGAGATAAGGAGGGAGGGGGGGGGAAGAAAGGGAAAAAGGGGGAGGGAGCAAGGGGGTCCAGGAAGGGGTGGAGGAAGGGAGGGGACCGGGGTACCTATTAAGTTTGTATGAGCAGAAATAAAAAAAAAAAAGAAATGGAGACTGGGAAATAACTTCTTTACATTCATAAATATAATTCTTTAATAATAAAAATTTTAAAGTTATGTATCAGAATACACACACTTGGAAAAAGTTTTATTATATGTCAATAGTTTTAGATTATTAGAACCTGGTTATGTAAGCTTAAAGTTGCTGCAAATCTTTTTATAAAATACTTTGTTATGTGGAAATGTCATTTTTAAAGACAGTCCCTGAAATTTTTTGTTATTTGCTTAAGCACTGATGTTTATATGTTATAGTAACTATTATGGCCATGGTATTCTTGATAACCAAGGCATTTTTTCCACCTTTTGAAATGCTTGTGAGAATATGTACACTAAATAAATCTGAAGCTACTGTATGTGGGAATTAAGAACCCATCTTGCTTCATATTTAAATACTGTGCATCTATTTAGCTAGTATAGTGCATCTATGTGATTAACAGAAACTTTTCACATGATGGAATTAATGTATGCTGAAAAAAACTATAAATAAAAGTACATAAATGGCTGCAAGAGACATTCATTCAACAAAAAAGGATAAGTAAGTTAGAATCTGATATATCTATATCTATATCTATATATCAAAAGGTTGATGAATTGTAACTAGAATAAAACCAAAGAAATAAGAGAAATATATTCAGCCTGCCTAATTTTAGAAAAAGAGAATATACAAAACAATATGAGAAAGGTGACATAATAAATAAAAGGAAGACAGTAGAAACTTTGTCCATCAAAAATAGTGAGATGATAAACTCAATGTGGCACCCACAACATTGTCTGAAAAAAAATTCCTCTAAAAAATCCAGTAGAAATTGATGCTTTCCCAAATATAACCCAAGAGAATCCGTTGCCACTGTGTTCATTTTTCAAAAGTGATAGAATTAGAAGAAAAACATCCACAAAATGATTGAATAAGATATTCCTAGCATCATCTCCCCACAAAGAACTCCAGATAGCCACAGACAAAAGTGTCTTTGTTAAAAACCTAAAATTTCATAAGTAAAACTGAGAGATGTCCTTGGGGCATAAAAATTGATAAAACAATTTTATTATAATTCCTAACAGGGATTTTAAGATAAATAGTTCCAGTTTGAGATTACTGTCCATCTGCTAGACAATTACTTTGAGAGATTTCCTCTGAATCTACAGCTTCCCTAGAAGACAGTCTTAGGAAGATATTCTGTCTCCCTTGATATCCTAGGAAGCCCATTATCACCTTGTTTCACAGACATTGGAAATTCTATGAGAATTGTACATTTCTATGTGAATTTACTTGGAATGAAGAAAGGTGAGGCTCAAAGAAACAATGTCATGATGATCAAGTGAGCAAAGCAAAGAGACTAGAAATTGGATTTTCTTGCCCACAAAGCTCATCTAGTGGCTCCGTACAGGCAAGAAAAAATGTTTTCTAGTTCTTTTTAAATTCATTCACTAGGTTGGAGTCTTGCCTAGAGACCAAGAAAATCTAAATCTTTTTTCAGGACAAGGAGGCAAGCTGGCATCCCTGCTTAATGAAAAAGGAGCGGAATGTTTGACAGTGATCAACCAGGGAGCCTGCACTGTAATCTCACTAAGCCTCAGAGCACACTTTGTTACTCTTCAAAAGAGTTTAACCAAACCAGTGAGCAGAGTGAACTATGAAGAGCAGCCTGGCTTCCACCAAATCAGTAATCCTACGTGGACTCTTGCTTCTTCTTGCACTGGCTTTGCTTGTTGCTCATGACTTTCCTCTGCAGATTCCACATTATGAGCATCCCCCAACTTCCTGTCTTAATCCTTATAGTTTCATGCATCCTTATCTCAGAGCCTGTTGGCAGAGATTCCAATCCTCTTATACACTATATAATCTTCTGTGCCTCTCTAGTAAATATTGGTGAAATTTTCCTTGACACTCTAACTCTTATATTTTGCATGCCTGCAAAATCTGCATCATCTAGAGGACTCCAAGGAATGCCCCCCAGCAGGATTAGCAGTTCTATTCCTTTGGAACATAGATACAGTGAACACATGCTTGGGCACTTTAGCGGTGAAGCAATGAAGCTGGGGAAATGAATTTACAAGCAGTCTTGGGCAAGCAGGTTGCTGTAACAGTGCTCTCATGCCAGGGGAAATTCTTTTCAGTTTGCACATTTTTTCCCCTCTCATTCCATGCTGGATAGAGTCTTGTGGGTTTCTGAGGTACACACTCAGTGCCAAATACTTGCTTTCTCTTTCATTAACTCATCCATTGATTGGCACCTGGACTGATTCTGTAACTTGCCACTGTGAAGTGTTGAAAAATTGTCATGTGGTCACTATAGTTGTCTCCTTATTCTCTCTGACCTTAAGCTATCTCCTCTGTTCTAACTACGCTTTCCCACTTTAAAGTATGACTGCCCCTTGCTGCTCTCAGGTCATACATCTGAGAGTTTTTTCCCTTCATTCATTCCCCAAAATTCCTGCTTTAACTTAAAAAAAAAAAGAGTGGAACAGTAAATATGGGTACTGTTAGGTCAGCAGGGAGAGAAATGGGAAACAATTCCAAACATGTGTGGGTACCACATGGACGTCCCCAAATAAAGAGAAACTAACATGAGGGAGAGACTTAAGAAATGGGAGTTTATTTAGAGTTTGGGGGGCCTGATGGCCAAGCAGCCATAGCTCAGCCTTAAGGTGGGAGAGCATATTAGAACATGGGAAATAGCTTAAGATCAGGGAGTGCAGGAGCAAACCAACTTGACATCTTCGAGGGAGGAAAGAAATGGGAGAGAAGAGAGTGAGAAGAGAAGAAAGAGAGAGATTCTAGGTAGAGTCACAATCTTTTATAGTCTCAGGCACTGATGGCTAAAGAGTTGCCTAGAAGTTACTAGGAAAGTGGGATAGTAAAGACTGAATGTGTGGTCTTTACAAAATGATCATTGGTAAAGGTGGAGGCTTTACAAAATGGCAATTATGGCTGACAGATATGCCAGTATCTCCACTCTGTTTTTTCTCCTTATTCTAACTGTGAATGTGGCTAAAACTATCCAACAAAAGTCATCTCATAGCCTGAATTTTGGGATGCCCTAAAATTTCCCATCAGTCTAGTTAGTCCATCACCTTTAAACTCAAACTCGCATAAAGTCTCTGATCATGTACACGTACACGATGTAGACAAATTATTTGACAGAACAGAACATGAATGACCTTTTGTCCAATTCCCAGAAGAGACTTAATTTCCATATGAAATGTCATGGGCACTGTCTTTATTGTCCTCAATTATATTGGCTTTCTGGCCTTCTGAGCTCATACTCAAATTTATCATTAAACCCTGCTTACAGAATTCTAAAGCTGATATAGATTACATCTCCCAAGACTATATCAGAAAGGCCTTATTTATCACATGGTCAAAGGTTGAAATTATTCAAAAAACATTCTTTTGAAAAAAAAACTGTGTTCAGGGACATAATAGTCAGAGTGATGTCTTGGGAAGTGTTTTATTAAGATTCATTTCACAATAATCATCTATCCTGGCCCTCAGAGGTCTCTGTAGTCATAGGTCAAGTGTGAATAACAGATCGCTGCTAAGTTGGTGACAGAATTTGGAATGAAGAATCAGATGGTTTTGTAGATAAGAGGAATGCAAGAGAGAGTTTAATAGCTATTTTCCACCAGACTCTAAAGGAAAGAATGGAATCCCAGTGGGGAGCCCCAGAAAGAAATGATGTGCATGGATTTGCAAGATAGTTCAGTGGGTTAGGCACCTGCTCACAAATCTTGTGACCTGAGTTCAATTCCCTGGAGCCCATGTGGTGCAAGGAGAGAACTGACTTCCAAAAGTTGTCCTCTGATCTCCTTCTCTAGGTAGATAGATAGATCGATCGATCGATTGATCGATCGATAGATAGATAGATGATAGATAGATAGATAGATAGATAGATAAAATATTTTAAAAATGATGCATGTAGACATAACTGAAGCCAATAATACAGTGTTGATCAAAGAGAGTTGGAGATACAAGGAATGTAGGATACTCTGCAGAAGTTAAAAGGAGGCAGCAAAGTCAGCTCACGAGGGTGGGGCTACAGTAGTTAAGGCCATAGGGAAAGGGCCTCCTCAGTTCCTTAGACTTCAAGTCATGTCCCATATTCCAGACAGGATTGAATGATGTGTGATATTTACCCTGACAAATTTTGCTCTTCTTTGATACATTCACTCTATTCAATACTTCCATTCCTCCCTTTTGAACTATGTATGTTTGCCCTGTGCTATTGAATATTGGAAGCAAGTTGTTTTTATTTTCAGGGCAACACATAGTTAAGAGTTTACTTTGTGTTTCAGAGTATAGCTTGCATCATCTAACCCTAACCCTAAAAATGAAACCCATGAAAGAGACAGGAGATGTGTAGGTGGTTAGAATTGGGGAACCTGGAGAATAAGAAGACTTTAGCCATAGGGTATAAACTTGAATTACACAGAATAAAATTTTGAGATCTATTTTACAATATGATGGCATAGTTAATAACAGAATATTTTACTTTTAAAAATTGTTGACTGAATAGTATCAGTTATCACAATAAAAATGGCAGAATTTGGCATGATTGACTTGCTATACAATTTAATTTAATCAGTCTGCACCAAATATAAACAGCAAAAATTCACCTTTTGCTCCATAAATAGGCTCAATAAAAACTCTGAAAATAATTTAAAAATTGTCGGAGGACATGAATGAACCCTTGTTTTTGCAAAAGATGAACACAAATTTGAAGTGAACTCATGAAAGCATTTACCATTACTATTCATTAGTTCAAGGCAAATCCAAATCACATTGAACTATCACCTCACATTTACCAGGGTGACTACTCTTTTTTAAAAAAGTCTGGAATGTAAGATTAGTTGATCAGAATATAGAAAAATTATAATGTTTGTATATTGTTGACAAGATTGCAAAAAGTATACAACCATTGAGATAATAGTGTGGGGACTTTCTTTCAAACTGTAAGAAAAATATTGTATAACTCAGATATTCTACTTGTGAGTAAATTCCCAAAAGAAATTAAAATTGAGTCCCAAATGGACATTTGGATATGTATGATCATAGAAGCACTATTCATAGTAACCAACAGGTAGAAGTAACCTAGATGTTTGCCACAAAATGAAATAATAGTCTAATTTATGAAAACATAATGTAGATGGTGAGTTCTAGGAGCTGAGTGTGAGGAAAAGGAGGAGTTGTTATGTAATAGGTATAGAATTTCAGCTGCATCCAAAAACTCACTGCAGTGAGACTTGTCCTTACCAGATCTGCATAATGACTGACATATCAACATGCCCTCATAGACTATCAAGGAACTCAAAGGAGATAAGAACATGCAGTGGAAATCTTGGGGACTAAAGCTGGATGAGTGAAGGAAAATGCCCCTATCAGTGGGGTGGCCCAAAGAGAGGCAACTTGGTATACCACAAGAGGCCTGAACTCCCACAAGAGTAGACAAGTCAGAGGGAACCCTAGAGTCCATAGAAGTGGACAGGCAGGAGGCCATGAGGGAGTGGGATGGATTGATGAGGAGAAGGGAGAAAAATGGGAGGGAAGGGCAATAAAGGGAAACAGGGATAAGTACTGATATATGCTTATAAAACTGGAAAAATAAAATAATAAAAAAGGTATAGAATTTCAGTTTGCAGGATATAGATATCCTGCAAGTTTCACAAAAATGCACTGAAACTTAACTACACATTTAAAAGTGCTTACGAAGTTCAGTTTTGTCTGGGTTTGATAACAAATTCTTGTAATCCCAGCACTTGGGAGGCAGAGACAGGAAGATCAACCGAAGTTCAAGGAATGGTTTGATAGCAAGTTCCAGTTGAGGCAGAGCTACACAACAAGACCTTGTCGAAAGAATAAACAAAATAACAAAAGACAAAGTTTTACTCAAAATTTTACTGTGATAAACCAACAAAACATGAAGGAGCTTCTAGTACTTACTAAGCATTTTAGTATGGTTCTTCACATGTGAAATATATTTTCCATAGTTGTAGATTTGGGGAATTCCAAAATTGGGCAGCAGGCTGCATAATCAGGTAGTGGTAAGGATCCTCTTAATGGTTTGAAGATAGCCATCTTCTTGCTATGCCCTGAAATGTTAGAGATTAAGGAGAAAAGTAAAGCTACCTTTACCTTTTATTGTAAGGACACAATACGAGAGCACATCAGCACAGGAAATTCTACCAAGAATCTATGGGTGGGAAAGCCATAGACCCCAGAGAGGGATAAGCTACTAAAGCTTAGTTTTTGTCATTACACTCATAGGATCACTCAGCTCTCAACCAAGAAGTTTTCTTTTGTAGTGGGAGGTATTCAATATAGAAAATCACAACTGACCATTATGCAAAGAATAAGTAATTATGGACTGCTTCACCCTGACCAAGACATCTAAATCACCCCCCACCTCAAGACTCATGAAATACTGTGAAAGAGGGGTAGTAATAATGTAAGGTAAGGGTGTACAGGTGAGGAGGGTTGCTGTCAGACAACATCGTTTGGACATGACAGTGTTGTTGCACCTACTACAAGATGTGCATATGATTTGGCCCATGGACATTTCACCATGGAAGGCAGAAGAGTTCCAGAGGCCCCATACCTCACTGAGAGACTATTGAGAATTAACGCCAGACAGGAGAAGGGGGGTTACTTTCTTCATTGGTAGACCCACTGGTATATCTCATTATCTAGCAAGTGCTGAGGCATATACTGCAACCCAGATGAAATTCAGTGCACCACACACATAAAAGTAAGAGGGAGAGTTGTTGAAAAGGTTTATATTGGGAAAAGGAGGAGGATGAAATAATGTAATAAAGAGCAAAAATAACATAAATTCATTGTATTCATGTATGAAACTGTAGAGGAGCTAAATAAGAAGAACACAACATCCCAGACATAGTAGGAAGAGGTAGAGAAAAACAGGTGTATGTTCTTCCTAACTTCTTTTAGTTCCCAGAAATTAGGTCTGTTATTAGGAGACATTCTACTAATCAAGTGAATTTTGAACTCAGTCTTGCAAGAAGTTATTTAACACCAAATCCTGCTTCTAGTGCTGAGAATGTGATATGACAGTATCTGAGAAATTATGATAAATGCAGGAGCTCAGATTTCAATCAGATTTAATCAGTTTATATTTTAAGAAGACACTTAAAGAATTTATAGTTATGTTAAGGTTTGTGCCACAACATCCAGGGTCTAGACGTAGGGTATTAACTGTTATTACAAGGGAAAAGAGATTATATTCTGGCTCCAAAAAGGACAAAAAGAGCCAATATTCTTAACTATCCTGACCAACTTCGAAAAGCCATTTAAATTATCTTAGCCAATCCTCCCCCCTCTCTTCTTTATATCTTTTTCACTATTTATATCTTGTTTTCTCTGTCTCTCTTGCTGTCTTGTTTACTTTAACTTTATAACTGTATATATATGTATATTATGAGGTATGCAGCTATCTTATCACAACATATTTTTGCATTTTCATAGTTGTTCTTAATTGGGGAGACTGAGTCTGTTTATATCATCTCAGCTGGTCCTTTGATCCCTGCCTCAACATCTCAAGTAGCTTGAGCTACAGATACCCACCACTGTATCTGTATACTAGTACATGTGTAATTCAGAAATACCAATACATGTTAACACACCTCTAGTTTCAAGAAATCTTTTCAAATGATCATGTAAGTTCTTATGTTTCATATATATGTTAATTCAAAAATTCAAGGTGTCATTTTAAACAACTTGCTTTGCAATTATAAGATTGAAAAATATAATTATCAAATGAAAAATTAAATAAAATGACCTTCTAGAACACAGTGATGCTTAATTTAAATTATTAGCTGGATAAAATCTAGACTCACCTGAGAGATGGGCATCTGGGCACACCTGTGGAGCATTATCTTGATAACATTAATTCAGGGAGGAAAATCTATATAACGGTGGTGGCAGGATTTCCTGGTTGGAATCCCAGACTGTATAAGTGGAGAAAGGGAGCTGAGCAGAAGCACAGAACAAATCCCTGTCTCAGTCTTGCTGTAGATGAATTGTGACCCGCTGCTTGCAGCCGTGCCTTCATGATCATGATGGACATACCCTGAACTGTTTTCTAGAATAAACCCTTACTTTCTTCGAGATATTTTATCACAGCCACAGAAAAGCTAACAAAGACCAAAATAATCCTGAAGACCTCCTGAAGCTCTGAGGTAGACAGAAAGTGGCCCTTAACAAGGAAAAAAGGATGTTTCCAAAGTCTTTAGAAAACTAAGGAAATTGAAAAGTGTTTCCAAATTGCTTATAGTTCTGTGTACAAACGTTAACTTTCTTCAACTACTTGTAACCAACAACTAAGTACAACTAGGAAAAGAGCAGATGGTGTTCTTCACAGTTGATGGGATGTATGTGCTCCCACTGTTCTTGCAGCTTAAGATCAAACTGTGGAACCGAGACATCTTCTTTGACCAAAATTATGATGTTCCCTATTGATCTTGAACTTTCTCCTTGATATTTCTTTGGTGTCTGCATGTAAATATATGAAACCTGCTGTCACCACACCACTATTCTGAGTCTGTTTATCTGAGAAATCAGTGTCTATAGGCAAAGGTTTATCCCACAAAGTTGAATATTTCTACCAGTATATCATATCTGCTAGAAATTTCTTTCTGAGAGAGAATCCAAGAAATTTAAAGTAATGAGTTCAGCTCTGAAGTATCCTCAGAATCTGGGAAATGTTTATATAAATATCACCATTCCAAATTTAAGGTGTAAGATAGCAAGTCATTTAGTTTCCAAATATAAATATCAATACTTAGAGTCACACTGGGCTAACTAATATTCTTCTGAGCTAAAGAGGACATAACTGTATCTCACCAAGCTCATTAGTTGAGGGAGAAGAATGGTTTAATATACTGAGGATCCTACCATTAGTATTTTCAACATAATTTAAGACTGATAAAATTTTAAAACTGCAGGATTTAATCAAACGGGCTTTTTGGAAGGGCACAGTTCCTCTATAGTTAGCGCCATCGAACCAACATTGGGCAGTGAATAGTTTCTAATTGTCATGGTAATGGAAGAAATACTTTTCAATATAAAATTAAATACCTTCTGTAAATTCCCAGAAGATCTATTATTAATTTTCCACTACCACCTTAATTAATAGAATGGAATTTACGTTAGTAATAATCAATTATTCTGGAATGTATTTATAGGCAATCGCCACCAACAAAACAGCTCGTTTTATTTTTTTTTCACTTCGGCATATTTGCATGAATTTTTGAATATAATATGAGCTTTGATGCCCTGAACATTTAATATGCTGCTTCATTCAGTTCAGAATGACTACAATAGTTGTTTTATTTTCAAATGGGTGAGTTTATTAAGTATATCACAATCAAAAGCAAAAGAGGAAAAGACAATTAGGAGATAGGGAGAAGCGAAGCGGCAGATAGTAAACATTGTCAAATCAGGTGTTCACAACATGTAGACGAATAGTTGATTTAGAGACCAAGCAAAAATAACCTCATCACATTACTGCTCGCAAACATTCAGCAGAAACTGAAAGGGTCTTTCAGGAGTTCCCAAATGAAAGATTTCTGGGCAGAGGTTTTCTCTCTGTCTTCTTTCCTAAGTGAGCTTTTCTCTAGCCATTTCCCAACACAAGCGTTTTTGTTATGTAAGGTAAACAATGACAACATCTTCTGGAAATGATTTACTTTTCTACCTGAAATCAGTGTACAATGGTAATGTGTTTGTTTTTTAAATGAGCAAATATGGGCTGGAGAGATGGCTCAGAGGTTAAGACTCTGCCTCTAAAGCAGAAGATCCTGAGTTCAGGATCTTCTTAGGCATGTTTTTAATCCTCTTAGTTGATTGTTTTTCCCTCTTCCTGTTATAGAGCCAGAGGACCAGCCTAACCCAGGATAGGAGATTTTGTAGGACAAACATGCTTGGGTCTGACAAGGGGGGAGAGTATGTAAACCCTGCCTTGAAAGGCAACTTCCCATTGAGAATAAACACAACGTGACACTTACCAATACAATGTATATTACATATGTTAACTGTCTGATCCTAGCGATCACCTATAAAAGATCACGCAACTAAAAATTATTAATATATAGTGATAACTGTAAATGGGGCTGATCCAATTTTATCAGGGAAGATTTTTCTCAATTCCCAATGTAGGAAATACTACAACAAATGGTGAACATAGAGTACGTTGAAAAAAATATATTAATAAAAGGTTTAAAAAAGGTAAATATTTGTGATTTAATGCAAGAAATACAACAAAACTTGCATTTGACAGAGACATACCTGGTAATAGTACCAGAGAAACACAAATTTTGCAAGAATCATAAGAAATTTTTCAACTATCTTTAAAAATTATAATTCCAAGTTACTGTGAACATTATTGATAACCTTAATGGGCTCCATACAAACTGTCTTTTATCATTATTATTAGTAGTAATATTAGTATTATTAGTATATAATTTTGTATATAATTAGTATATAATTTTGGTGGAATTGACTCCTAAATTCCAAGTAGGTTTTCATTTTTGAAAAAATATTACTGAAATCAGTGTACAATGGTAATGTGGTTTTTTTTAATTTTTTTGATTATTTATTCAATTGTGCGTGTATGCGTGTGTGTGTGGTGTGTATGTGTGTGTGGTGTGTGTGGTGTGTGTGTGTGTGTGTGTGTGTGTGTGTGTGTGTGTGTGTGTGTGTAGAACCACGGACGAATTCGGGAACCACCATGAACCACCTCCTCCTTGTTTACTCTGACCCGGGATTCACAGGCTCCGCCCTACCAGGACCAGAAGCGCAGGCCACCCCCGCTTCTGCCCGGCGTCTATACGTGGGATCTAGGATCCCAACTCAGGACCTTCTGCCTGCAAGGCAGAGGCTTAATCCCTGAGCCACTTCTCCAGCCCCAATGTGTTTATTTTTTAAATGAGCAAATATGGGCTGGAGAGATGGCTCAGAGGTTAAGACTCTGCCTCCAAAGCAGAAGATCCTGAGTTCAGATCCCAGGTCCCATGTAAAAAAAACGGCCGGGCAGAAACAAAGGTGGCTTGCACTTTCGGTTCTGGTAGGTGGAGCCTGGGAAATCGCAGAGCAAAGCAAGGAGGTAGAAGCAATTCAGGATGATTCCCAAAGCAACCCTTGGCCCTCCACAGGGACACACAGTGCCCTCTGATACACACACACACACGCATGCACGCACTAAAACAAATAAAATATTTAACTTAAAAAAAGAATATTTTAAAAAACGAGCAAATAAAATGGATTTAAAATTACCAAGCATAACATTTCTGTTGGTCATAGTATGATGGGAGGGCAAATGCATTCTTAAAATACAACCAAAATAAATGAAAATTTTGATCAAAAGTTTATATGAAACGGCTCACTATTCCAGTATATATAGAATAAGAAAGTATGAACTTGTTTTATAGTAAAACTTACCACAGAAAATAGAAAAGGGAAGAAGTGATATCACTGAGTATTCATATGCCAGGACTACTGTCACAAAGTTGCACAAACCAAGTGCTTTAAGCAATGCATGTTTATTTTCTTAAAATTGTGAACACTGTAAGTACAAATCAAGGTGTCTCCAGAAGTGATGTTTGTTCAGGACACTTCTCCTTGACTGAATGGAAGTTCCTGGAAAAAAATTGCTGTACTTGTAAGGCTAATAGAGTTGATTAGAGCTTCAATGAAGTGGACGCATCTGGAATGTTGCAAGTCCAGACCCAGATTGCCTTGGGTCCATCTTTAGCTCCCTAATTGCCATTTATTGCCCTCCTCTTGATGCAGCATAACATCCTTAGGACTGTTAGTTATACTCTTTAGAATGTACAATCAGACTCTTGGTTTCCATCAACTAAAAGGTTAAGAATGCCATTAGAGAGCATCTATAACTTGTGACAGAGATAGCCCTGATTTGTCATTACCTGCACACATGATATTTCCACCAATGTATTTGAAAAGCGTCTGGATATGTGACTTTCATTGATTGCATAACTATAAAACCCTAAAAACTGCTATCACAGAGGAACATGGAGTTTGGGGCAACCTGAATCTGTGTTCCTTGGCCACGGTCACTCATATTTGGCTATCTCTTATCCCTTTGAGGTAAGAGTTGTGATTTTTTTTCTGTTTATACTTACAAATGTTCTTCTTTCCATGTTCATCTGTATACAAATTTCCTGTTCTTATAAGAAGTCAACCATATTGGATTAAATTATTTTAAATCATCTATAAAGTTCCATTCTCCATAAATAGTTACATTCTCAGGATTTGGGACATCAACGGGTGATTTTTCAGGAAAATAATTCATTACTTTGTGTGTGTGTATGTGTGTGTGCTTGAGGAGGTCCAAGGGTGACTTGAGGAATTTTCCTACATTACTCCACCTCCATTGTGTTTTGCTCTGGGGTTTTTCATGCTCTGCCATCCACGGCCAGAAGTACAGGCCACCACCATTTTTTTTAATTTGAAAAAAATATTTGATTTATAAGATAGATATACTCTTTACAGCTAGATCAATGACAACTGGCTATTTAAATTATAGATACAGATGTCCGAGTAACCAGAGATGATGTGAAGATAGTGAGAGGTAGTGAAGAACAAGCCAAATCTTTCATCTCTAGCAATAAGTTTCAATAAAAATTATACAGAATGCTTTTTACTTCTTCAGATTTAGATTCTATAGAACATATATAGTTTCGGTTATGTATTTAAAAAATAACTGTAATTTAGTTTATCATCATTGGTATAGTAATATTTTTTTATTTTTCTCCCACATTTTATTTTTTTCCCAATCATACAAACTCAATAGGTACCCCCATCTTCTCCCTCCCCTCTCCCCCAGTTGTCCCCCAACTCACTCCCCTCTCCACTCCTCCCTGTTCCCCCTCCTCCTTTCGCCTCCCCCCTCCTCCCTCCCATTCCCTGGAGCATCCTTTTGTGAGACCACCACCATTTTTACCTGGAGTTTTTACATGGGCTCTACAGTTTAAACTCAGATCCTTCTTGTATTAGTCAGGGTTCTCTAGAGTCACGGAATTCACAGAATGAATATATATATATGAA
Organism: Typhlomys cinereus; assembly: GCA_023101885.1. Lineage (NCBI taxonomy): Eukaryota > Metazoa > Chordata > Mammalia > Rodentia > Platacanthomyidae > Typhlomys > Typhlomys cinereus. The sequence continues at coordinate 2,043,884 of JALPQD010000348.1, read as the reverse complement.
ATTTATTGAGTTGGTTTACAGATTTGGCCAAGGTAGTCCATCGATAGCTGCCAGTAGCCGAGGTAGTTCCAACGATGGCTGCCAGTAGCTAACTGCTCAGTTCAGTAGTCAAGTGGGTGATGGCTGAAGGCTGGAGAACTCCTAGAGTCTTTAGTCTAGTTGAAGGCTAGAAGGTCGAAGAAACCGGGTGGCCAGAAGAAAGAGCAATTCCTAGCACAGCTGCAAGAAGCATCTCATCTCTTTGGTGGCTCCTTTTTATATGATGCAGTACTGAGAGGATCCTATGAGAACTTTGGAGGTCTAATAGGATCTAAGGCAGGTATAATCGTACCAGGTGATCTCAGTTGATCCTTGCAGATGTGGTCTCAGCCCCTCTTAGTTAATATGGGGTGTGTCAGGTTGACACCCAAGCTTAACTATCACACTTCTTCAATCCAACAATTCATTTAACACTGAGTACCAATTAAGACTAAGCAATACCGGCTATATTTGTCAGGTGCGTTGAAAATAAATATCCTGTTTATTGAAAATGTATCTTAACTTGTAAAAGTAAATATAACAGAAACATGCTGACATCACATCCTAAAATACTTTTCAGACTTACATGCTATTGTTCAAAACATGTGCACAGATATAAGTATACAAACATGATTCATGTTCATGTTGCTTGTGAAAAACCAAACAAAATTGGATATAAACTGGAATCAAACTCAAGAATGAAATACACACACAATGAAATAAGGAACAATATGGTAAAAAATAGGTCTCAGTCTAAATATGTACTGTTTTGAAGAAAAACAGGATTCTTTTCTGTCAGTATGTATTCAGTGAGAATTAGGCCTATTTACAATGCAATCACCTGAAGATAAAATTTGGAATTATCTGTCACTGGATATAAATATCCACATAGGCAAAATATACTATGCTAAATATACATATACTGTGCACGTAAACATTATCTATGAAGCTAAAAGACTTTTATCTCCATAAATGTGTTAATATTCTATTTCAACTAAATTTAACTATACGCAAAAATGGGAAGAATGTCTAACAGATAGAAAGTATCTGGAGCAAAAAGGTAGAAGGGTGGAGCTAAAAGGTTTGGGAAGTACTAAATGGGAGGCTCTAAGGAAAGGGACACAAACTAATCCCACTGTTGGGAATGCAGAAAGCAAAAAGAGCAGGGCAGAACTAGCTCCAGACAAGACAGGCTATCTAATTCGTGTTTGACTGAAAGGGAAGTGCTGTTTGCTGCACGTTTGACAGAAAGGGGGTACTCAAAAGCAACATGAAAACCAGCACCAAGTACTTCTAGAGAATGAGGAAGGCGGCTGCAGGCAGCAGTTGGTGGAGATCCAAGGTGGCAGGGGGCCCGCCTCCACCAAGAAGGCGGGAGGACTCACAAGGCCAGCACCAGGACACCGCCTCCCTCCTCGCCCGGCCCCCTGCCGCCCTCCCAGACACTCCCCTCGCCTGCGGACCCTCCCCTCTCCGCTCTGGCCAGACTCGCTGGGCTGGTCGCCCGCTAGACCTGCTTCGCCACGGGGTCTTAGCAGAGGCAGCGGCGAGGTGTCCGATTTGGGCACGTGAAGCCCGCGATCCCCAGCGGCCGGACGCCAGGCAGGGCAAGGCCATTGGTGGGCGTCAGAAAGGAGAGGGGGGGGATGGGATGGAATCCGGCCGGAGATGCGGAGTAGCGGTGGGCTCCGGGCAAGGGCTGGGAGGAGGACCCCGGTGGGCAACGGGAAGAGGGGGTGGTCTTAGAAGCCAGGCAGAGATGTGGAAATGAGCGCGGAAGAGCCAGGAGGTGGGTACCTGGGGAGCGACGGGATAGGCTGGGGGTCGTGTGCGCAGCCGGCTGGGGCGCTCAGGACAAGAGGGTGCCTTCCAAGGCGGTGAAAGGGTAGGCGGTTTACTCGGCTTCTGGGGCTAGACCGATTGGGGTCGGGCGGCAAGCGGTAGGGGGGAGGCCAGGGGGTTACCGGTTCCCCTTCGGCTGAGTTCCTAATCTCGGCCAGCACTACAGCGCCTCCAGCCTAGAGGAACGAGAGAGACAGAGAGAGACAGAGACAGAGACAGAGACAGAGACAGAGAGTCAGAAACGGAGACAGATAGAGACAGAAATAGAGAGAGACACAGAGAGAGAGACACGCACACACAAAGAAACCGCGAACACTGCAGGCAGGCAGCTTTCCACACTTGCTGCCAGGCAACACCTGGGGGGATGATTAGGAACCCACACAGGGCACAGACACAGGTGCAGGGAGAAGTTCACCCGTGGTCCTTAGCTGTCTGTCTTTTGCTTCTTTCCTCTCCTCAGGCCTGAAGACCCCCAATGCACAGGAGGCCGAAAGGCAGCACACTACACCAGCTGCAATAAAAGCCCCAGGAATTGTATATTTCATTAAGAAGAAAGTTTATCGAAAGAGGCAGAGGGGCAGACCATCTTCCCAGTCTCGCAGAAACATCGTGGGCTGCAGAATTTCTCATGAGTGGAAAAAAGGAAATGAACCTATCACGTACTGGGAAGGAATGGTTTTAGATCAGGTGCCTATAAATCCCTCCCTGTATTTCGTGAAATACAATGGCATCGACTGCGCCTATGGACTGGAACTTCACAGGGACAAAAGAATTTTGTCTCTTAAAATTCTTTCCAACAAGGTAGCGATGCTAGTCTTTCGGATTTCATAATTGGCAAAGTCGTACAGCACATGTTTGAGGGTGAGCACAGATCTAAGGATGAATGGAGGGGGATAGTACTGGCCCAATCGCCTGTCATAAAACCTTGGTTTTATATTACGTATGAGAATGATCCCACTTTGTACATCTACCAACCTTTAGATAACTATAAAGAAGGCGACCTCCACATCATGCCAGAGTCCAGTGGGGTTTCTTTGGCTGAGAGGATGCCAAGAGTATTTACGAGTGGTCTGATAGGCAAAACATGTTGAATGCACTAAAGAAGATGGCTCCAAAAACATAGGTATGGTCATTCACCAGGTGGAAGCCAAACCTGTGTATTTCATTAAGTTCTATGATGATTTTCACATCAATGTCTATGATTTGGTAAGAAAAATATAACTTTGTGAAAAAAATTGCCACAACTGTTTAAGAATGCAGGTGTAAATTTGGAGGCAAAAATATACTGATATGTTTCCCCTAGTGTACTGAGGTCTATGGGTAGTGATATCCCAACCTCTTTTGCCAGCACAACTGTTACTTGTTCTGAAAATACAAATGTATATGAACGTTATATGCTGTGTGTAAGCACTTTCTCTTGTGGAAAAGATTGGGTGTGTCTGATGGGTGGAGCGGGAAAGGATGAAACAGCTGTCAATTCAGCCTGAGAAGAAAGCACAGCTAGTATCCTAAGCAGTCATCTAAAAATGGAATGGGACTTAGCTGGCCTGGTCGGGGGGAGGGGAAAGAACTGGAGATGGGCTGTGGAGGAGGTGGCTGCTTTAGGAAGACCTGGAGAGGGGCCAGAGAGAGGGAAGCTCCCTGGGGAAGGGATAGAGTTCCAAGAAAGAAACAAGGATTGTGAAGGGAGTCAAGGATAAGAAGGCAAAGTGTTCCAGCTTACAGGAAAATCATTTTACAGGGGAATAGTTTCAGGCCAGAGGGACATAAGGCAGCATAGAGAAAGAGGTCCAGAGGAAGGCAAGAAAGATGAGGTTGGCGGGGCCCAGAGAGAGGCAAAAGGATACACTGGGTTGGGGAGTCTGCACAGGTAGTCAGCACCCAGGTCTGGTGCATGGAGAGGAGCAACTCCAAGAACAAAGGCCATCTTTGGGGGTGAAAATGCAGATGAAGAAATGTGTGGCACTGAGCTGGGGAGGGACAGGAAGGCCCAGGAAAAGTGTTGACCTTCTGACACCAGCCCCATTACTCTCCCTGGTTATCCACGAAGGCAGTGGCAGTGGTGGAAGAAGGCAGATGTACCGGAGAGTCATTGGAAGGGCATTTTGACAGGAAGTAGTCAGACAGCTGAAGGAAAGCTGAGTTTGGATCTACCTGTGGGAAGTTTCTTCACTGGGGGGACTGTGTGACATGTGCTGAGCGGAACCTCAGCCCTCAGCCTGAACAAACTATCTCAGTGCATCGAAAGCTGTGAGCAAGGAAGCCTTGGCGTACAAAGGAGCTGACATCCGGCTTCTATTCTGCTGGAGTGATATCCTTTCCCTGAAGAAAGGAATTCAGTCATCTCATGCCATGTCTCTCCAGAGGATAGAGAGTTGACTAGCTTTGCCTCTGTGGCAAATGCCTGAATCTACAGGTAGCTCCATTCAGCACTCCAGCAAAGGGCAGTCCCCTGTCGCTAGTACCCTTGTTCTGGCTACACTCCCACAAAGTCTCTGGAACCTGAAAGCTTTCTGGTACCCCTTGGTCTACCTTCTCTCTCCCACTCTGGCTGACCTGCCTTTAACTAGCAGGAACCTATGATGAAAGTTAGTGTTTTTTTCCTTCCATGGAGACACAGGAGAGTCAGTGGACAGTAGGGCTGTAAATGTTACTCCTTCACCTAATTCCCAGGGAAATTTGTCCCATTGTTTGGAATACATCATCTTTCACAAAGTGTGGTTGATGAGAAAACACAGTGACCGGCTCAATAAAGTCCCTCAGAACAGAGAACAGGTCTCTGTCCTTTTCTCTTCCCCTGTATGTTATTGCCCATCATCCCATAGTGTGTGTGTGTGTGTGTGTGTGTGTGTGTGTGTGTGTGTGTGTGTGTGTGTGTGTGTGTGGTTTGGCTGAGGGGGAGAATTTTATCTCAAATGAGTTACCTTGGAGTTGAATAAGGTCACATGATATAATGCCCCTTCTGACTTTTGAATTCCAACAAGGATCCAAGTATAGTATCCAGGGATCCAAGTGGCCTTTTCTCTCCAGTTGACCTTGAGCCTGGCAAAATGCAAGTTTGTTTGCTACAGGTATCTGCATTTGGGGCTAGTCCCAGGGAAATCTGACCGTTTCTTTGCCTGATCTCACTGGCCTTTCTTTTCATGGGTTTCACCTTCATCCTATAAACAGAGAATGTGTCTGGGCTTTGCCTGGCACTCATGTAGATCCAGGTTCTCATGATCACAGGGATGAGCAAAAGCAGCCAAGAGAGACTGATGTGTCCTCATGGACATATGGGTGACAGTGTTGGCCATGAGCAGTAAATAAATAAAAAGAAGGTTTTTGTTTTTGTTTTTGCTTTTGAGAAGGCCTAAGAAAGAAAACAGCCATGAAATGGTCAGGGAAATGAAATCCAAGATGTTGTTTTTAGTTAAACAGGGGGATCAAGGAAGCCCTCATGTACCACTGAGCTTTTGAGTAATGTCATGAAAGTAAAGAAATAGTTTGCCTTCTGACAGGGTGAATTGAATCCACAATGATTGATGATGCTTTGTTGCTGGCGAAATCCTGAGTGTTTGAGCAGGTACATACTGGCTGCCAGTCTATCTGGCTGTTGGTGATTTCTAATGGGTCAAAGAGATGGATGAGAGTCCATACATGTTGACTTGATAATCAAAGGCTGTTCTCTGGATATGTGTGAATGAATTAGTCGAGGCAAGCTCTGAGCACAAGTGCAGGAGCTTGTACATTGATCTGGAAGACCTAACCCATAGCAAGCATTCCTTGGGCAGGAAGACAAGATGGAAGTAACTTGTTCAGTAATAGTTTGGAATTCTTCATCATATTTTGGCAGAAGTTATTTCTAGAAAGTGAATGTTACCACTTTCAGCAATCCACATGCGGACACAGTATAGCCAGTTCCCTGAGCTCTTAGCTCTGAGCTGTAATTGGCAATGGGGAGAAAGAGTAACACCCCATTTCCCCCTAAGTTCTTTGTTCATTAATTTATTGGCAGCATACAAGTAAACTGCAATAGGAAGTCATATTTCCTAGGGCCCTGTTGACTACTAGTTCTACAGTGGAGTTTGACTTTTACCTTAAATGAGTTTGGGAGCCATTCAGACAATTCATAGATCTTATCGCTTAAGTTTGGAAAGCTGGTAATTAATTAGCAGGCTACTCTACTAAATCATATCGAATACATTTGTGTTTCGTTCTAATATATTATCAGTACTTATGTACAGAATTGGCTGAATTTGAGGTTTATTTTTAAAGTATGTGTTATACTTAGGTACAGGTATCAACTTGGTGGTCGAGGGTTTGTGCTCTGGACACATTTGTAGATAATGAATAGTTGAGTTAAGCCCTTAGTGAACCTGCAGGAGATTGTCTAGTTGATGGGGAAGGTCCAACGCATCTTGGATGGTACTAGACCCTGGACAGGTGAATAAAATACAGAGAGCTGGTTGAGGAAAGGGGCATCCTTGTATATACTTGGCCAAACATGCTGGTCTGGCAAGTGAAGATCAACCCTCTCTCAGCTGCTATGTGGCTATGGTATGACCAGTTTCCTTGACCCTTTGGTGATGGTGTGAGTTCTATCAAGCTGAACTAAGAACTGTAACAGGACTATTGTAAGAGAATAAACCCTGGTTCCCTTAAGATGTTCGATGGTGATTTTTATCAGCAATAATGCAGGTGAACTGCTACAGTATGTCTTTCAGTTTTTCTATTAGATATTACATATATATGTTTATATATGTATATGTGTGTATATATATATGTGTGTGTGTGTGTGTGTGTGTGTATGAAAAATGTGATGAGTAAACATAGCTGTCTTTGGATCTTTTAAAGATTTCTTTAAGACAGACTTCACAAGAAAACTGCAGACACTTGCAGTCTTTTACTGCCCAGATGAGTATAAAATGTGCTAAAGTGTATAATAAACACTACATAATGAGGAAATGATCCAAAGACAGTTTTGTAATTTTTGCATTTCAACCTTACCCCTCCTTGAAACACATTACAATTAAAAATTTTTTTTATTCAATTGTGTGTGTGTGTGTGTGTGTGTGTGTGTGTGTGTGTGTGTGTGTGTGTGTAGAACCACAGGCAAACTCGGGAACCACCATGGACGCCTCCACCTCCTCCTTATTTACTCTGCCCAGGGACTCACAGGCTTGGCCCTACCGGGACCAGAAACACAGGCCGCCCCCGCTTCCTCCCAGCGTCTATACGTGGGGTCTAGGATCTGAACTCAGGGCCTTCCGCCTGCAAGGTAGAAGCTTAACCCCTGAGCCACTTCTTCAGCCCCACATTACAATTTTTTGAAATCTAAAAAATGTTTTGTAAATGCAGTAACATAAAACTCATGCAGAGTTTGTCACATAGTTACATACATTTGGCTATTCAAATGATTAAGTATCAACTAAAGCTTTCATTTGTAACCATCTGGAGGAATGACGATCCCTTACTAAGTAAATGCCTGAAGTATATTGTCATGGTTTGATTGATTGTGATTCTCCCCCGTCCCAGCCCCAGGGTCATGTGGTTGAATTCTTAGCTGGTGTTAATGTTTAGGAAGGTTGTGATACCTTTAGGAGTCTTGCTTTTCAAGATGGCACATCATAGGGAGTGGGCATGGATGTTTGTTGGCCTAATCTTGCTTTGTCTGAGTTTGTTCTTACTTTCTTCACCTTCCTCATGATTACAGTGACCTGGACTGGACTCCTACTTCTGCCTTCAGCCATGCCTTCTGCTATGCAATTTGTACTATATATTCCCTCTGGAACCAAAAGTCAAATAAATTTTTTTTTCTCCCTTAAGTTGTGTGTCAGTATTGTCTCATAGCAAAAGGAAAAATAACTGCAACATATATTGAACACATGACACCCCACATCCTGTGCTGAAGTGATTATTTTAATAATTTAATAATAATGAGTTAAATTGGAAAAGGGTATTATAATAATAACTAATGGGGTCATACAATCAGTGTGCTTTGTGTATCCATTATTGCTAAGCAGGCATGGTCAGAATTCTCCAACTATATCTCTAGGAATTTTAGGAAAGAGAGGCCTGGTATCAGTTTACAAAATTTCTTCTCTTTTCTTGGAGTTATAAGACATGAGTTATTGGCAGGAGATGTACTGTATTATGCAGTGTTATGTTTAGGTACATTTATAGCTATTATATCTTACTTTCAGACTGTAATTGTGTCACAGTTCAACATAATTCTAGCATTGAAATATCAAATGAAAAATAAAATTTATTTTTCTTTTTGTAAATTCATAACTAGGTGAAAGGCTGGCATAATGATCACACAAATTGAGGTCAGTTATTTATTTTATAACTTTCAAAGGAAAAATTGGATTATATTTCTATTCATAGTTCTGCAAGGTCTTCCTCATACTTCAGCTAGCCACAGGGAGAGCTGTATAGCTATAGACTTTCTTAATAGGACAAAAATTTTTATCACATGTCCAAATTTTCTTAAACTCACCAATTAAAGAAATTATTGAATGATATGATGACAATGGGAGTGTGAATCCCACTAGATAACCACTATTTATAGTCTGTGACTGAAGAAATAAAATATAATTTGTTAGCTTTGCACAGATAACAATTTGAAAACAACTTAAAATGGATTATAATTCAGATAATAAATATTTTCAATACTTTTTTGTCTTTCAAAAATCAATTCCACAGACTTCTCACGAAGAATCTATCCAACTAACACATCTAAAGAAGAAACAGTATATATTAAAGGAGGAGCCTCATCGAAGGGGAACATGATTCTACTGACTTCCCAATAATCTTGTCTCCATTAGGAAGGAAACTACATCATAGAGAAAGTCAATTAAACCAACTAGCTCAAAAGATACTCTGAAAAATGAGTACAAGCATATTCTTTCACTAAAATGATCTACTTTCCAAAATATTGTGTAAAATATTATAGACCTTATTTTAAACACACAGTTGACCTTGAAAGATTGTCAGAGAATTCTCCGAGGACAAAAAAATCCTAGAGAAAGTTAAAAACAAGAACAATAAGCACATGACTTGATGCTTTAACAGTACAGAGAGAGGAGGGTATACTGACTCGTAAATAAAGAATTTGGAAATGGTGAAGCTTTAAGTCTTATTAAATTGTATTTGGGAAGCCAAGCTTGTTTTCACATTTTCCTGGCTATGACAAAGGTACAATTCATTATGATGAAGAAGTCTAGGCAACGGTGGCTTAACACAGCTGGTCACATTACATCTGCAGTCAGGAAACAGAAGAACATGAACACTTGTGCACAGCTTGGTTTTTGAGGGTTTTTTCCTTTTTATTCAGTCCATTTTCTCAGTCCTTGCAACGTGCTGCCCACATATAAGGTGGGTCTTCACACTTCAAATAACCTAATCCAGAACCTCTCTTACAGACATGTCCAGAGGAATTTACCATGTTGGTAAATTCCATAAAGCTGACAAAATGAAACCATAATACTACATGATAACTAGAATATTTTTTGAAAAGATAAGCCACATTATGTCACCTGCCTCTTTAAAATTCTTCAGAGATTTACTCTTAAAAATGATACAGAATCCAATATCATTGTCTCACTCTGAAAGCCCTAGATCATTCATTCCTAAGCAGAATGACACTACTTTCATGGGTAAAAAAAAATTCTTCAGTGTGGAAAATTAAAAACATTATTACCAACAACAACAACAAACTTGGATATAACAATGGTTTATGACCTTCTGAAGTTTAACTATTTTGACTGAAAATCTTATTCCTTTGAATTTAATTTCTCTTAAGTTTTCTTGGATATTATATGAGTGGCATTGCCACTGAGTTACTGTAATGTAAAAAAATAAGTGTAACACAAGTACTATAAAACTGTGGTAAATGGATGAATGCAACTGGAAAACTGGTAACTCATTGATCATTCTTGAAATCATAACATCAAGAAATAAATAGCCCATATGTGCTTATTGGCTGCTATTATTTTTCTTTCTACTTGATCCTCTATTTCCCTTGCATGATTTGGGCTTTTAAAATGAAATACAAGTTTATATTTATACCATAAACACATTTAATATATTAATAAACATCTAAAATGAGTTAACACTTACTTTCTCAAGTAGAATTTAAATGTTAAATTCACTAAAATAGCATCTAAGAAACTAATTTTCAGTTCTTTTTGATAAAAAAAATTTGAATTATTTAATAAAAAGTTTACATTGCCACCAAAAAATCATAAGAGACATAGAAGGATACTACATTTTAGCCACAGGTACAATTCACCAGGAAGACATCACAATACTGAACATAAAAACACATAATACGGTCTCACCTACATTCATTAAGCAAACACTACAATGTCTAAAGCAAGAAATCAACTCCAGAACAATAATACCTGGGGATTTCAATACTGCCCTCTCAACATGAGATAGATCAACAGGTCAAAAACTTAACAGAGACACATTGGAACTTAATCAAACCTTACTGAAATGGACCTTACATATCTCTATTGAACTTACCATCCACACACCAAAGAATACACATTTTTCTCAGCAGTACATGGAGCTTTCTTTAAAATAGACCATATATTGGACCACAAAACGAATCTCAACATATACAGGAAAGTTGAAATTTTACCCTTTACCCTATCAGACCACCATGGTCTAAAACTTGACATCCACAACACAACAAATAGCAGAAAATACACTAATACTTGGAAACTAAATACTATGATGCTGAATGAGAATTAGGTTCAGGAAGAAATCAAAAAGGAAATTCAAGATTTCCTAGAAGTGAACGGTAATGAAAATACAACAAATAAAAATTTCTGGGACATAATGAAAGCTGTCCTAAGAGGTAAGTTTATACATCTTAATGCCTATATCGAAAAAAAATACAAACATCATAAATAAATGACTTAACAATGCAGCTTACAGTTTTAGAGACACAAGAGCAATCCAATCCCAAAAGCAGTAGAAGAGAGGAGATTAGCAAAATCAGGGGAGAAATATCCAAAACTGAGGTAAGGAAAACAATACAAAGAATCAACCAGTAAAAAAGATGGTTCTTTGAAAAAATAAGATTGATACACCCCTAGCTAAATTAACTAAAATCAAGAGAGAGAAAACCTAAATTAACAATATTAGAAATGAAAATGGAGTTGTCACAACTGATAACCAAGAAATTCAGAGAATTATAAGGTCATATTTCAAAAACTTATACTCCATGAGATTTGATAACACAAAAGAAATGGATGAATTCCTAAGTAAACACGACTTACCTAAATTGAATCAGGAAGTTTTGAATTATTTAAACAGTCCTAAAACATATGACATATGAGGAAATCGATGAAGTAATCTCAAATTGTCCCACCAAAAAATGTGCTGGACCAGATGGATTCAGTACATAATTCTACTAGACATTTAAGGAACAACTAACATCAATTTGGAACACTTCCAAATTCTTTCTATGAAGCTAATATCATGCTAATCCCAAAACTTAATAAAGGTACACTTAAAAAAACTATAGGCCAATCTCTTTGATGAACACAGATGCAAAGATTCTTAACAAAATCTTAGCAAATTGGATTCAAAAATATATCAAAAAGATCATTTACTGTGATCAAGTAGGCTTTATGCCAGGCACACAAGATTGGTTCAACATATGCAATTCAATAAATGTAATCCATCGTATAAATCAATCCAAAGTCCAAAACCAAATGATACTCTCGATAGATATAGAAAAAGTTTTGACAAGATTCAACAGCCTCTTATGATCAAAACCCTAGAGACAGTTGGGATGGAAGAAACCTTTATCAACCTAATAAAAGCTGTGTACAATAAGCTAACAGCAAGGATTATACTCAATGGAGAAAAACTTAAAGCATTCTTACTTCGATTGGGAGCTAGACAAGGCTGTCCACTCTCACCACTTGTATTCAATATTGTACTTGAAGTCTTAGCTGAAGCCATAAGACAAGAAAGGGACATAAGAGGGATTCAAATCGGCAAGGAAGAAGTCAAGCTATCCCTATTTGCAGATGACATGATCATATACCTGAGTGATCCTAAAAACTCCACCAGGAAACTCCTGGAACTAATACAGAAGTTCAGCAAGTTGGCAGGTTACAAAATAAACATGCAAAAATCAGTGGCTTTCCTATACGCCAAGAATGAAAGAAGTGAAAAAGCCCTGAGAGAAACTATCCCATTTACTATAGCCATTAAAAAAATGAAATACCTTGGTATAAACCTAACCAAGGAAGTGAGAAACTTTTACAATGAAAACTTTAAAACCCTAAAGAAAGAAATTACAGAAGATACCAGAAGTTGGAAAGACCTCCCATGCTCCTGGATCGGGAGAATCAACATCATAAAAATGACCATCCTACCAAAAGCAATATACAGATTCAACACTATACTAATCAAAATCACAAAGCAATTGTCTAAAGAAATTGACCAAACAATCACAAAATTCATGTGGAAGCACAAACACCCAGCATAGCAAAAACAATCCTGAGTAACAAAAACACTGCTGCAGGTATCACCATACCAAACCTTAGTCTATACTACAAATCCATTGTTATAAAAACAGCCTGGTACTGGCTCCAAAAAAGACACACAGATCAATGGATAAGGGTTGAAGACCCAGATATAAGTCCACACAACTACAGCCATTTGATCTTTGACAAAGGGGCCCAAAAAATCCAATGGAAAAAGAACAGCATCTTCAACAAATGGTGCTGGCAAAACTAGATCTCCACATGCAGAAGATTAAAACTCCACCTGTATTTGTCACCATGTACAAGACTTAATTCCAAATGGATCAAGGACCTCAATATAAGGCCAGAGACTATAAAAACCTTAGTTGAAAGGGTAGGGCACTCCCTCGAGCTGATTGGACTAGGCCAACAGTTCCTAAACGGACATAAAATAGCACAGTCACTATAACCAACACTCAACAGATGGGATCTTATGAAATTAAAGAGCTTCTGTTCAGATAAAGTGATTGTAACTCGAGCACAAAGGCAACCCACAGAATGGGAGAAAATCTTCACTAACCACACATCTGGTAGAGTTCTGCTGTCCAGAGTGCACAAAGAACTTAGAAAACTAAACACCAAGGAAATAAATGGCCCAATTAACAAATGGGCCTTGGAAGTCAAGGAACGCAAAAGAAACTTTAAGGAACGAAATTGAAATGTCTAACCAATATCTTAAAAAATGCTCCACATCCCTAGCTATCAGGGAAATGCAAATCAAAACTTCCCTGAGGTATCATCTCACCCGGGTCAGGATGGCAAAAATCCACAATACAAACAACACCAAATGCTAGAGAGAATGTGGTGAGAAGGGAACTCTCTTACATTGCTGGTGGGAATGCAGGCTCATACAGCCACTAACCCTCGCTCACTGTGGTCTCCTACTCTTATTCCATCTACCTTTGAACTTCCTGTTATAGTAAGATCTTCATTTAAACAGCCTTTTGTCTTTGGTTAGGAGTTGTTGCAGTCTGCCTGCATGGTTGCTGATAAATGACCATCAAACTGCTTAAGGAAACAAGGGTTTATTCTCTCTTACGATAGTCTGGTTACAGTTCTTAGTCCAGCTTGATAGGAGAGCACGCACCAACACCAGGGTCGAGCGAAATGGCCACACCATCACCACATAACACCTGAGAGATGGACAATTCTTACTTGCCAGACCAGCATGTCTGGCCAAGTGAACAGAAGGATGCCAACTCTCTCAACCAGCTCTCTGTGATTTATTCCAGGGCCTAATCCCACCCACCATAGGCTGGCCTTTCCCCATCAGCTAAATAATCTCCTTCAAGCTTGCTCTGTGTTTAAGTCAACTACTAATTCTCCACAAATGTGCCCAGAGCTCAAACCCTCGACTGTCAAGTTGACACCTGTGCCTAGCTATGACAGGACGTGACCTCCAGTACCAATCAGGATGGAGCCAAGGGCGGTGCAGGAACAGCAATACTGAAAACAACAACAAACCATAATTCACAACACCAAAGACCCTACATTAATCACCTGGAACCAGACTAGTCAAATCTCTCCCCATCCTAAAGCTCAGGGAACCTTGTGGAAGAGGGGGCAGCAAGATTGTAAGAGCCTAAAGATGAGGAGGACCAATGATATGCAAGATGTGCCACAGAAGTTAGGGCCACAGTAGCCATAATTGGACTTTGCATGACCTGCGCAATGACTGACATGTCAACGACCCCCCAAAGTCTAGCATGGATCACAGGCAGTAGGATCCTTAGAGGCAAGGGATAAACAGTCATAATAGTGTTCCCATGCTAAAGCGGAGCCCAGTAAAGGACTCTGGGCTATGCCACTGAATCCTTACACCTCACTAGTGTGCAGGACTCAGAGGGAAGTTTGGCATTCACACAGAGGGAGGTTTGGCATTCACACACAAAGATGCTCCAGGGGATGGGAGGGGGGAAGGGGAAGGCACTGGGTAAAGGGGAGGGAGAGGAGTGAAAGGAAGGGGAAAAGGGGGAAGGGTGCAAGGGGGACTGGAGAAGGGTGAAGGGAGGGAGGGGACTGGGGTTACCTATTGAGCTTGTATGATTGGGGAAAAATAAAAAAATTAATTAATTTAAAAAATTTTACATTGCTACTGTATACTTTTTATGAATTCATCATTTGCACACATAATTTTATATTTGACAGTGTATGAAGTAAATAAACTTTAATTAAGCCACATGGGAAGCACTATTATTAAAAATCAATAACTTTCTAATTTTTAACTTTTGTTTCCCAATTTTCCTCATTCTTAGTCATAGATAAAGCTTACTATTTTATATATGCAGCACAGATGCACATATATTTATTAAACATATACACAGTTGGTGTTTCATGAAGGGAGCAGTAAGAAATATATTTTCAAAACCTCTGGCTTTTGGGTTTTGTGTGTTTTGACTCTTTCCTGTGGCCATTTGTGTCTTGTTTGAAATAGTGTCTCACAATTTAGCACTGGGTGGCTTTGAACCCTGCCCAGTTCTCCAGAGCCTTGGGATTGCTGGTATGTACCACCATGCCAGTTTTAAAATCTTCCAAGTAAGAAGGGGACAATAATGAAATGGAATTGCAGAACACTGCTGTGGATGATCTCGGTATTTTTCTTCTTTAAATATGATCTCTTTTTCAACATATAGGACAGTCATACTGTCTCTGCTTTCTCAAAGGCAACAAGCTTATTTGAACCTGAATGCTCCTGAGCTAAAATTCTCCTTAGAGAACTTTTCACAACCTTTCAAAATATTTTGACTAATGTTTGTTCCAAGATTTCCTTCCATTCATAAATTTGTTTTTTCTCTGTAATACCTATCATTATGTGAAGTTATCTGTTTACTGTTTATTAAATCAGTGGTGGGGGGACGGGTTTCCATGCACCTGGGGGCACATGTATAAGGACACCGGAGGTGAATGGTAATTGTCTACCTCAGTCACTCTACACTTTATTTTTAGAGATAAAGTCGCTCGATTAATCTGGAGCTCATGGATTTGCCAACAGGCCCCAGTGATCTTCCTGTCTCCACCTCCCCAGAACTGGGATTGCCAGCAAGCCCTAGGGATCTACTGCCTCCATCTCCTCACAACTAGCTTTATGGGAGCCACCACAACTGGTTTTTACATGAATGTTAGTGATCCGAACTCAGGTTTTCATGCTTTAAATATGAATACTTACTGCTCTCTCCCCTTCTTCAGATTATTTCATTGTTTTCAGTCTTATTCTACTAGACTATCAACTTGGAGTTGAGAATACTGTATTTCATTCAATTATACCTTTGTGCCTAAAAAAAAAAAAAAGCAAGAGTGTTATTGTTTGAATGTAAGTTGCAACTCACAGGCTTATGAGCTTGCATTTTTAGTTGGTCTTAAACGTTTGGGAAAGTCCTGACAGCTTTAAGAGATGGAGCCTTTCTGGAGGAAGGCACATCACAGTGGGGAGGTCTTGAGGTTGCTAAGCCCCACCCTGCTTCCACTAGCAATCTACTCTTGCAGTTTGCTCTCTCTCTGATGATGGACATGACGTGAGCTGCCTGTCTCTTCTGATGCCTGTCATGCTTCTTCTGCCATAATGCACTATCTCTTCTTTGGGACCATAAATCAAATAAATCTCCTCTTTCTCCCTTTAACTGGTTGGTTGAGTATTATTTCACAGCAACAGAGAAAAATAAACACAGCAAGGAGGGATTCCATACATATTTGTCAAATGAATTATTATATGGATTTTGTATTTTGAAATAATGCTGTAAGTATGCTTTTCTACTTACTCACTTTTTTGTGTCTGACAGAAGTTTTGCTTCCATATTTTTGTTCTGTTTCTTTTTTTAAACAAAACATAATATTTTTCTCTATTTTATGGATATTTTCATGTACATACAAAACAAGTTCATGTCATTATCCCCATTCTCCTTTTCCACCCCCCTTCTCTACTACCCTCCCTTCTATTAGTCAGTCCAAACATATCCCTCCTGCTCTCATGGCCCTCTGCATGTATAGGCCACAGGGCTCTTTTTGGGATACCTGAAATAGTGACAGTCTGGGTATCTGTGTAGTAGACCTCTGGGTAGACATGTAGGTGGAAAACTGCCCTTCTCTTGTCTATCTCCTATCTCAAGGCTTCTCTCTGAGTGTATTATTTCTCCTGAGATCCTCTCTTGCTGATGGGAAAATACCAACATGGCAGTCATTGTGCAGGTCTGGAGAAAGCAGATGTCACTGCAGTGAGTTCCTGGGTGCAGCAGTCCTATTGTGACTGGAGTATCAAGACCTGCAGTACACCTCCCCATTTTTAGTCTCTTACAATCTTACTGCCTCCACTTCTGCTAGGTTTCCTGAGCCTTGTGGAAGATTTGTAGAGATTCTAATAGTCTAATTAAGGCTAAACATTACATGATTGCCTATACTCAGTATTCTGGCCAATTGTGGTTCTCCATATCACAAATACTCCATTTCAACAGGATGTATCTTGGTTGAGTTCTGAGAGCTTTTCTTATCTAAAGGTGTGATAAGAAATGTTTAGTTATTAAGAAAAAGAAATGCTCAGTTGTTATTTTACTATCAAGTATTTGTAATGAACACTAAGACATCTATTCCTGTCTAATGTCTCTGTTCTCCCTTTGCACTGTTATTTGGATAAGTTTGTAGTAACATGCATGTGTTCTGTGTTCTCTGACAATAAAGGGGGCTTAAAGCCATTCGGAGAGTACTTGAGGACATTACATACCACCATCACTCCACTAGATTTTTCTTTTATTATGTTTATTTATTTTTTTCCCAATCAAAAAAACTTACTAGGTAACCCATCCCCTCCCTCCTTCCACCCCTCCGTAATCCCCCTTATACCCACCCCCCATTCCCCTGCCTTTCACCCCCCTCCCTCCCTTTCTCCCAGTGCCCCCCTCTTCCACCCTTCCCATTCTTGCCAAAGTAGTTATTATAGCTTGCAACATTCATAGCTGGGTAACCTTGTGGATTGCTTCTCTTCCCCCCCACTCCCTAGCCATTTGCTTTGTTTTATCTTCTCTCAATCCTTACTCTATCCTAATCTCTTTCTTCTCTCCCCTTTAAAACTTTCCTTCTATAATTGCCTTATTCATCTTTGCCAGTGTTCTTTTGTTTCCATCCTTTTAGATTCTTCTTCCACTCCCCCGACTTATGTTATTTTGTAATTTGTGGATGTTAAAGAAAAAACTCACGTTTTTATATATCCTACTAATATTTCTTATTTTTTGTTGCAAATTCTAGTTATTTCCTTTGACTTTCTACAGGTGTCAATGACAGTAATTCATAGTTAAGTTTTAATTGAAAATGTCAGAAAATTTCCATTGAGTAGAGTGTTGCCTATAATCAACACTTTTTAACATGCTTTATTCTCATTTGTACCATTTTTCAAGTTTTCTAAAATTTTTACAATTTTCTTTTTGACCTAAGATTTATTTAAAAGAGTGCTGATACTTCTGAATAGTACACCTAGGACTGCGCAATGAAACACTTTTACATTTTTAAATGAAAGCAAGAGAAAGAGAGATCCATTTTATTTGAAAAGCACGCTGTATGTACTGAATGTCATAGTAGAAATGTGACTTGCCCCCAACACCCTCACAGGCCCATGTGTTTGAGTCTTTAACTGCTGCTGATATTTGGGAAAATTATAGTACCTGTAAGAGTTGGTACATGACTGGAAGAGGGCATATCACAGGGCTGGAGCTTGAAGCTTAATAACTTGGCCTGCTTCCTCTCAGTTTCATTTTGCTCTCTTGGCCTTCATATTGAGTACAGTAACCTGAACTGGCCTTCTGCTTTTCCCTGCAGCCATGCCTTCTGCTGTGTAATTTCCAAAATAATGGATGATATCCCGTATGGAACCATGAGCCTAATATATCTCCTTTTCTCCCTTAAACTGGTTGTATCAAACTTGCTTTACAGTAAAAGAGGGTAACTACACTACATCTCCTCTGGACCATCAGAAGCTGGGTCTTCACACTCAGCAACTTTCTCAGCATTATTTTCTTTCAAGCACTCACTACAATGACCCTTTAAATCTTGCCTTAAAACTCAGTGGCTTTCCTAGCACAAAGTTCTAACATTCTCCATATTTCTTCTACAAAAATAGTTTCTAAGTCAGAAAAGCCATATTAGAGCAGTGACTAGGCTTCTTGGTTTCAAACTCTCTCAATTTCATGAGACATTCCACTTTTTTGTACCAAATTATGTTAGTCTCACAGCCATACACTACTCTTAGAACAAATTTCTGTTGTAACTGCTCTTTTTTTTTTTTTTTTGCTGTGAGACAACATTGTGATACAACCAGCTCAAAGAAGAAAGGGAGATTTATTTGACTTAATGTTCCAGAGGGGATATGATGGGAATTGAAAAACAGAAGGCATGGCATTAAGCAGAAGCAAGAAACTGGTTCAGGTCACTATAGCCATCAAGAGACACAGAGAGCAAGAGTACAAGAGGAAGCAGTGCTTGGCTACCAAACTTCAAGACCTAATCTCTGTGAAGTACCATTCTCCAACAAGGCACGGCCTCTTAAAGGAGTGAAAATCTTCCCAAACATCAATATCAGCTAAAGATTCAAACATAAGAGTTTGTGGGAGCCTATAAACCAAATAATTTCCATCATTCTTAGCAATCAGTGGAGTGAGAAGTGTTCAATTAGATTGCATTCAATTGCTACTGCAATATTGTTCATAACAGCAAAATAACTTGAAAACCCGTCAATGTTCCACAAAAGGAGAATAGTTAATATATTATGATATATGTAAAGTATAAAATATATAATTATAAAAGAATGTTTAATATTTTAATGAACTTCTGATTACAATCTCATGTAATATACATTATAATTTTACTTATGTTCAAAAGTAAAAGGGATTTCCAAATATCCAAAGTTATGTTTGCATTTGAATACTATTTTCAATATCATAGAATAATGTTTGGAAGACTCCATACCAGGAAATTAATATTAGTACATATGAGTAATGGCAATGTTAATTGTACAAGGCAGAGAAAAGAAAATACAAAATAGTACGCTATTACTTTGTTTTCATTAAAATTTTTTACTGTTATAAATAGTAAATAATAAAAACTTTTAATAACTTTGAAAGAATAGAATATTAATATATAATTTTATAAATAAATGATTAGAAATTCCATTTTATTCCCTTGAAAACATACAGTGACTATTTCTTTATCAAAATGTGTAACTCTAGAGAATTTAAAAATTACATTTGAGTGGGGAAAAACTTGAAGCATTCCCGCTTTGATCAAGAACTACACAAGTCTGTCCACTCTCACTACTTCTATTCAATATTGTACTTGAAGTCTTAGCTGAAGCCATAAGACAAGAAAGGGACATAAAAGGGATTCAAATAGGCAAGGAGGAAGTCATGTTATCTCTATCTGCAGATGACATGATCTTATACATGAGTGATCCCAAAAACTCCACCAGGAAACTCCTGGAACTAATACAGAAGTTCAGCAGGGTGGCAGGATACAAAATAAATGTACAAAAATCAGTGGCCTTCTTATATGCCCAGAATGAAAGAAGGGAAAAAGCCCTGAGAAAAACAATCCAATTTACTATAGCCCCTAAAAAAATGAAATACCTTGGTATAAACCTAACCAAGGAAGTAAGAGAAGTTTATAATGAAAACTTTAAAATCCTAAAGAAAGAAATTGCAGAAGACACCAGAAGGTGGAAAGACCTCCCATGTTCTGGATTGGCAGAATCAACATCGTACAAATGACCATCCTACCAAAGGCAATATACAGATTCAATGTATACCAATTAAAATCCCAAAGCAATTCTTTAAAGAAGGACCAAACAATGTCAAAATTCATATGGAGGCACAAAAGACCCAGGATAGCAAAAACAATCCTGAGTAACAAAAACACTGTTGGAGGTATAACCATACCAAACCTTAATTTATACTACAAATCCATAGTTGTAAAAACAGCTTAGTATTAGCTCCAAAATAGACACACAGATCAATGGATAAGGGTTGAAGACCCAGATATAAGCCCACACAACTACAGCCATTTGATCTTTGACAAAGGGGCCCAAAAAATCCAATGGAAAATGAACAGCATCTTCAACAAATGGTGCTGGCAAAACTGGATCTCCACATGCAGAAGATTAAAACTCCACCTGTGTTTGTCACCATGTAAAAGACTTAATTCCAAATGGATCAAGGACCTTGATATAAGGCCAGAGACTATAAAAACCTTAGTTGAAAGGGTAGGGCACTCCCTCGAGCTGATTGGACTAGGCCAACAGTTCCTAAACGGACATACAATAGCACAGTCACTACAACCAACACTCAACAGATGGGATCTTGTGAAATTAAAGAGCCTCTGTTCAGATAAAGAGATTGTAACTCGAGCACAAAGGCAACCCACAGAATGGGAGAAAATCTTCACTAACCACATACCTGATAGAGCTCTATTATCCAGAGTGCACAAAGAACTTAAAAAACAAAACACCCAAGGAAATAAATGGCCCAATTAACAAATGGGCCCTGGAACTTAAAAGAAACTTCACCAGGGATGAAATTAAAATGTCTAACAAATGGGGCTGGAGAGGTGGCTCAGGGGTTAAGCCTCTGCCTTGCAAGCGGAAGGTCCTAAGTTCGGATCCTAGACCCCACGTATAGACGCCAGGCGGAAGCGGGGCGGCCTGCATTTCTGGTCCTGGTAGGGCGAAGCCTGTGAATCCAGGGACAGAGTAAACAAGGAGGAGGCGGTCCATGGTGGTTCTACACACACATACACACATACACGCACACACACACATACACATGCACAATTGAATAAATAATAAAAAAAATTTTTAAAAATGTCTAACAAATATCTTAAAATTGCTCCACATCCTTAGCCATCAGGGAAATGCAAATCAAAACTTCCCTGAGATATCATCTCACCCCAGTCAGGATGGCAAAAATCCACAATACAAACAACACCAAATGCTGAAGAGGATGTGGAGAGAGGGGAACTCTCTTACATTGCTGGTGGGAATTCAGGCTCATACAACCACTCTGGCAAGCCATCTGGCGATTCTTAAAGAAGTTAAAGTTTGAAATGCCATATGACCCTGCTATTCCACTTTTGGGAATAATCCTCCATACAGCAAAAATTCACCTTGATAGCACAAGCACGACCATGTTCATAGCAGCACTGTTTACAATAGCAAAGTCATGGAATCAACCCAAATGTCCAACAGTTGACGAGTAGATAAGGAAAAGGTAGTGCATCTATACAATGGAGTACTACTCAGCCATCAAAAATGATGAATTAATGCAATTTGCCGGGAAATGGATGGAATTAGGAACAATTATATTGAGTAAAGTATCCCAGACACAGAAATTTAAGCACCGTATGTACTCCCTAAAATGTAGATCCTAGTACCAAACCCACTTAGAGACACTCAAAGACAAATCTCTGTAATACCTACAGTAATTGTAAAGATTATGAACAGGAGGAATAGGGAAGGAGGGCCACACCAGTAACAAGGAGAGAGGGGACCATGTTACAGCAGAGAAAATAAGCCACCATCAAGGACTGCAAGTGAGTAATGAGACATCTGGTTAAGTTCACAGACTTTGCTTCCTGATCATTTGCTACTGATGGGGTATGATCTCACCAGAAGGGGAGGGCATATAGGTTGCCAGATAGAAAGTAACCATTTTGCAAATGGGAGACTGACCCCTCTCTCACCGCGGTCTCCTCCTTTTATTCCATCTACCTTTGAATATACTCTTATAACAAGACTCTAATTTAGCAGGTTGTTATCTCTGGCCAGGGGGTGACATCCAATACCCATCAGGATGGAGCCAAGGGCATTGCAGGAGCATCAAAACTGGAAAAAAAAATCAACAAACCATAATTCAGAACTCTATATCAACCACCTGGAACTAGGCCAGCCTAATCACTCCCCATCCTGAAGCTCAGGGAAATTTGTGGAAGAGGTGGTAGTAAGATTGTAAGAGCACAAGGATGGGAGGATTAATGATATGCAAGATACTCCACACAAGTTAGGCCCGAAGCAATCATAATAGGACTTTGGATGACCTGTGCAATGTCCAACACATTATTGACCCCTCAAAGTCTAGCATGGACTAAAGGCACTAGGATCCTTAGAAACTAGGGATTAATAGCCACAATAGTGTTTCTATACTTAAGGGGAACACAAGAAAAAGTTCTAGAAAATGCCACTGAGTCTTTACACCTCATCAGAGAGGAAGACTCAGAGGAAAGTTTGACATACATATTAAAGGATGCTCCAGGGATGGGGGGAGGAGGCAATAAGAGACAGGGAGGAAGGGGGGAAAAGGAAGGGGAAAAGGGGGGAGGGAGCAAGGGGAGTCCAGGAAGGGGTGGAGGGAGGGAGCAAGGGGGGTCCAGGAACGGGTGGAAAGAGAAAGGGGACTGGTGTACCTATTAATTTTATATGAGCGGAATAAAGAAGATAATAAAAAAAAAGAAATCACAAAAAATTACATTTGAGGAATTAAAATTGAAGTTAGGAAGCTGACCTCTCCTTGATGAAGAGAATGAAGGTCATTTGACTTTTCTTGCAGTATTGCTTTAAGGAAATATCTGTTCATCTTAGATTTCGTTCTTATTGATTAGAATGGTGTGTTTCTCTTCATACTTGTTTTTATGATAGTTCCTTATTCTCCATTGAATACTCAGTTGTCAAAGTCTAGAAACAACATTAAAGTTCTATCATTAGACCTGTCTATATGAGTTCCTGAAGTTGTTTCCTTACATTCAAGTTAAACATGCTACTGAAGTTGTTAAGGTCAGAGCCTAGGCCCTAGAAGGTATAACAAACTAGACCTATCTTTAATAGGCCAATAAAGCAGGCAGTTAATAATGAAAGACTGAGAAAGGAGATTTAGTCAATATAGCCTTATTAGGGAAATGAACAAAATAGTTGATACTACCTCATGCCCGTCTTTGGGGTTCTAACATGGTTGGATCTTTCAAGCTCAATTAATATAATGAAGTTAACTGCCTAAAGGCATCCTCAGAGGCCTATTTCCCAGATGATACTAGATTTTCTTGAGCTGAGAACACTAACCATCACAACTCTTATCAATGTAATACTCCAGAAGATGACTTGAAAGCCTTAATCTTCTACATCTGTCCTCATAGATTAATGAACTTCTTATAATGTAAAATGCATTCCGTCCTATGTCAAAAATTCACATAGTAATTAATGATTCCAATACTTTAAAAGTTCAGTTTTTGTGAACTCCTTTAAAATCAAAGTGAGTTATGTACTTCAAATATATAATAACAAAATAAGCATTCCTATTGAAAATGAAAGAATCTGGATACGACAGGAATAATAATTGGACAAATGTAAGATCAAAATCTAACAGGGCAAATATCAAATTATAAATCTTCATGTCCAGCAATTGAGGCTCATGATGAAAATGCTTTGACTCCCAAAACCTTGAGGAGCCCCATCCCTCCAGATCTGCAACCCACAACACATATTCTTTCTTGGACTGGCTTCACCCCATGGGTGCAGCTCTCTGTCTCAGATATCATATAGTCTGTTGCAGTATGCCTGCATGGTTGCTGATAAATGACCATCAAAGGGGTTTATTCTCTCTTATGATTCCTGGTTACAGTTCTAAGACCAGCTTGATGGGAGAGCACGCACTAACACCAGGGCCAAAGGAACTGGCCACACCATCACCACATAACAGCTGAGAGATGGACAATCCTTACTTGCCAAACCAACATGTCTGGCCAAGTGTACAGAAGGATGCCAACTCTCTCAACCAGCTCTCCATGATTTATTCCAGGGCCTAATCCCACCCACCATGGGCTGGGCCTTTCCCATTAGCTAGACAATCTTCTTTAGGTTTGCTCTGGGCTCAACTCAACCACTAATTCTCCACAAATGTGCCCAGAGCTCAAACGCCCAACTGTCGAGTTGACACCTGTGCCTAACTATGACATAATCCTTGCATCTCCACATCCTAGGATCTTCATTCCAACTTAAGTTTTATTTACATGGGTTGATACAAAAACCTATCAAGGCTTCTTTGAAGACTCTGACCCTGTGACACATTACTTAGCCTTAGCTGCTCTTTGAAGTCATGGAGGAAGATAATATGATCCTCTCAAATCTTATATCTTTCTCATCTCTATAACCAGGACCACATGGATGATGCTGCCAAGATCTAATACCAGCTAATGATTTAGCTTGGCACACAGTTGTCTTAGTTTCTGTGTATTAACCCTAAGGAAACACTACTTTTGTCCTAGTGCCAAGTTCCAGGCTTCTCTTTACTGATGCTAATCTATTTCTTATTTTATTTTATTTGTTGACACTTTCATATATAAATACAATGAATATCTGATTTTAATCCTCTTACTACCCAATACCATGCCCCCTCCTGTATAACATCACACATTCTCTTTTCTAGCCACATTCATACCAACTTTCACATTTTTTCAAGTGTGACTCACTGAATATCATCTGAGATGTCTGTCCTGACAATTGCCTGAGTACCTGCTGAGGTAATGATGACCATCAATGGATAAATTGTTGAGTAGGGAAGCTCTTCTTCTATTATTTGGTATTAACCTTTGATAGTCTCTTAGGGTGGTATAGCATTTCTTTAACTGTCAAAACTACTTAGTTATTTGCATTCTCTTTGTCTGAAACTTTAAAATTGAACATCTTTTTTCCTACAAACAAATTAATGCATTTTCTTTAAATACAACCACATTCAAGGTTTCAGGACGCAAACAGAATGATGCTAAATTCTTGGCCAAAATACCATATAAGTGACCTGTAGTCCAGTTCTTGACAGAGTCCTCATCCCTCTCTGAAATCTCATAAGTTGGGTTTCCATACAGCATGTCTTTCAGAATTTTTGTCTTCCAGGTTTCCATCATAAGAGTCCATTAAGTTCTTCTTTCAGTGTTCAAAGATTTTCAGTGCTAGCTGGATACAGGTATCAACTCAGCAATTGCAGACTGAGATTTTAGCACATCTGTAAAGAACTGATAGTTGAGGCAAGTCCTAAATAAACCTGTAGAAAATTGTCTAATTGATGAGGGGAGACCCAGCCCATAGTGGGTGGGATCATTCCCTGGACAGGCAAGTGAG
This sequence comes from Typhlomys cinereus, assembly GCA_023101885.1. NCBI lineage: Eukaryota > Metazoa > Chordata > Mammalia > Rodentia > Platacanthomyidae > Typhlomys > Typhlomys cinereus. The sequence goes on along the minus strand of JALPQD010000348.1, from coordinate 2,018,363 downwards.
ATGGAGGAAGCTGGTTCAGGAAGTTGACAATTTTTGGCATACTTGGACAGGCATGCCGTCTGGCAAGTGAGAATTGTTCTTCTCTTACAAATCCTGTGGATATGATATGGTCATTTCCCCAAGCTCCTGGTGGTGGTATGAACTCTCCTGGAAAGCTGGACTAAGAACTAATAATCATAAACAAATAATCATAACATAAAGCCTGTTTGTTCCCATAAGCTCTTTGCTCATGAATTTACCAGCAACATGCAGTTAAACCGCAGTGCTTTCCTAACCAAAAGTTTCAAGCTCTGCCATATTACAGCCACAAAACAGTTCTAAAGGCTTAAAAATCACATGCTTAAATAGGCAGATCTAGAAAATATCATATTAAGCAAAGTATGCCAGGCACATAAAGACAAACACCACATGCTCTCTCTTAAATGTGCATGCTAGTGCTGAACCTTATGATTTATGTAAATTTGAAACTCCTGTAACATCCAGAAAACTTGAAAGGGAGGGAAGAATAAGTTGAAGACTAAAGAGGAGGAGATGGAAAAGACAACAGACAATAAGGTGGAAGGAAGAAGAATGGAGGGGGGATAATTAAGGAAGAAAGGACATCAGGAAATATGGTACAGGAAGGGCCGAGGGAGTAACAACTAGCACTAAGTTATAAGATATGACTAGAGGGGCTGGAGAGATGGCTCAGGGAGTAAGACTACATCACAAACAGAAAGTCCTGAGTTCAGATCCTGGATCACACATAAAAACACCAGACAGAAATGGTGGCAACCTGTACTTCCAACCCTGGAAAGCAGAGTCTGGGAAACTCTAAAACAAAGAAAGAGGAGGTAGCACTATCTAGGATGATTCCTGAAGTCACCCTTGGGCCTCCAAAAGCATACACAGTGCATGATTCATACACTTGTACATAATCACAAATAAAAAAAATAAAAAAGATACAATTAGACAGAAACTTCCTATATTAAAACCATATCAAAAATATATATTTTTTAAAAAGCTCAGGGACATTTGCGGAAGAGGGGGCGGTAAGATTGTAAGAGCAAAAGGATGGGAGGAGCAACGATTTGCAAGATTCTCAACAATAGTTGGGGCCAAAGCAATCATAATGGAACTTTGCATGCCCTGCGCAATGTCCAGCGCACTGTTGCCCTCATAAAGTCTAGCATCTGATAAGGGCACCGAGACCCCTGGAGGCAAGGGATTGACAGCCATAGTAGTGATCTTATGCTTAAGGGGAACAAGAGAAAGGGCTTATGGAAATGCCACTGGGTCCTTATATGTCATCGGAGAGGAGGACACAGTGGAGAGTTAGGCACACACAATAAAGGACTATCTGGGAATTGGGGGGGAGGCACTGGGGGAAGGGGAGGGGGAAGAGGGGGGAGGGAGGGAACTGGTAAAAAATTTTTAAAATGTATAATTAAATTTTTAATAAAAAAAAAAAAAAAAGAAAAAAAAAAAAAAAAAAAAAAAAAAAACTGTTCTTGAATGCCTGGCTTCTTTTGTTAGCACGTTTTTATGATTCATTTATCCTGTTGTACATGTCAATAATTTGTTTCTTATTGCTAATAACTTAATATATTACATTTTAATCATTTTTGTAATAAACACTTGGACCGTACCCATTTGGGAGATGTAACAATAAAATGGTTAAACATTTTTGTGTAAAAAAAAAAAAAAAAAAAAAAAAGTTGATGATAATTAGATATGTAGGTGTCAATCTGAAAACTGAAGGCTACGTTTAGGTACCTCTGTGAACAATTAGTAGTTGAGCCAAGTTTGCAGAGTGATTGATGTGGGTTGATCCAGTCCATAGTGGATGGGACTGTTCCCTGGGCAGATGGATAATATGGGGAGTAAGCTTGTTATGATTTGAATGTGAGTTGTCCCCCACAAACTCATATGTTTGAATCTTTAGTTGATGTTTGAAAAGGTTGTGGCAATTTTAAGAGGTGGAGCCTCCTCACAAAGGTAGTCACAGGGAGTGGGCCTTGAGATTTGATAGTCCTGCCCTGTTTTTTCTAGGAGTCTACTCTTTCAGTTTTCAGTTTTCCTTCTTAGCTTTCATGATAAACATGACTTAAGGTGCTTCAGCCATGCCTTTTCTGCGATAATTGACTGTATCTCTTCTCCAGAATTGTAAACTAAAGCAATACAGAGAGTAACCAGCACAGAAATTGATACAAAAAAGTGGGGGGTTTTGCTGTGAGACTAAGAGGAATTGATACCAGAAAGTGAAGTTTTGTTGTAAACCTGATAGAAATTGGTACCAAGAAGTAGAGAAGTATGAACATTGCTGAGATGTGGCTAGTGTGCTTTTGGAACTGTGTGTTGGGGTAAATATGAAGTAATCTGGAACTTTGTGCTGGGAAAGCTTTTGCAGCTTGTTGATAGATCCTTAATGGCATTCTAGTGAGACACTGGAAGATAGTAATACTGAGAGAAGCGCATCTTGTGATTATTTGGAGGGGAACAGAGACTGTATTGAGAATTGTACTAGTAGAAAATGGGGTGTCATTTTGGCAGAAAGTTTGATCAAGTTTTGCTGGTGTCCTGAAAGTTAAGTCAAGTTTTTTGGCAGAGGAAGTTTGAAGACAATGTAGTCTTGACAATGTGGCATGTTTACTTCTTAGTGTTCTTATTCAGATTTATGTTGGAAAAAGATCATGGAATCAGGCAAAAAGACACAAAAACTCTCAGGTTTGATGTTGAAAATGTATGAACAAACTTAAAGAGAATGCAGATAGTGAAGTGACGAATATTGTTAAAGAGATCAGCTCCATTAGTGAACTGCTCTTCATTAACACAATAGATGAAACCACACCCTGAAGGCAAGATCTCATAAGAATGCAAATTCTTGGGGCTGGAGAAATGGCTCAGGGGTTAAGACTTTGTCTCACAAGCAGAAGGTTCTGAGTTTAGATCCCAGGTCCCACATAAAAGTGTTAGGTGGAATGGTGGCAGCCTGCACTTCCAGCCCTAGTGGGCAGAGCCTGGAAAATCCCAAAACAAAGCAAGTAGGAGGTAGAAACAATCCAGGATGATTCCTGAAGTCACCCTCAGTCCTCCATAGCGACATACAATACCTTCTGATATACACATACTCTCTCTCTCTTCCCACATACACATATAATAATAATTTTTAAAAAAAAGAATGAAAATTCTTTTGGAATGGAAGAGCTGAAAGAGTTCTAGGGGAATTACCTGTAATTCCTATAAAGCAAAGGCCCAAGATAGATTCTTTAGCCTCAACACAGAGAAACTGAACAAGCTGTGATTCAAGGGGACAATCTCCACTTAGAGTTTATAGTAGAACTTGGAATAGTTTATAGTAGAACTTGGAAAATAGTTTTAGAAGAATTAGAGATGCAAGAGTGAGAAGGCCATGGACTGCTTCTCCAATGGTTCAGAGAGCTCTGAAGCGAAGATTTCAGGATTGATGGCACAAAGGCCCAAGAAGGCATTTTATGCCATTGAGTTAAAGTCCAAATTCTCTTTAAGATGTGAAGATGTTAGAGATGTCAGAGCCAAGGTGGGACATCTGCCAATGACAGCTGTATATAGTGTGGGAGGTGCCAACCCAAGAAAATGATGTGTTCTGCAAGCAGCTGCAGAGGGGAACTGAAATTCTTTGGAACTGAGATGATTTCAACAGGAGTTACATATGCTGGATTTGGGACTACGGGGTATGGAGTTTGTCATGCTTGTTTTTGGTCTTGTTATAGACTAATTTTTAATACAGGAAACAGATTTTGCTATTTATAAGGTATATCATCTGAACTCTATTCCTCCCAATATCAAGTTCCTTAATCACCAGAGTGCAAGGCTTTTGGTGCATGGAAGGTAGGGAGAATGAAGAGGTACTCTGACCTTGACACTATTAGGATGAAAATGAAACTCAGTGGGCTACACATTCCTCCTTTTCGGAATGGGAATGCTTATTCTGTGCCATTGACTGTTGAAAGGATGTAACTTGTCTATTGATTTTATAGAAGATGTTGAACTTTAGGACTGTGTTGGGACTATTGCCAGCCAGCCAATCTTTTTCTACCATAATGGACAGGAACTGTAAGCCAATCAAATCTTCCATTCTCCATAACAGTTGTGTATGTGTGTTGTCTCAGAGCAGCAGAAAGTAACTGAAACAGAATTGATTCAGTTCATTTGGCTTTTTAGGATACTTTGGCGACTTGCAGCCTGACAAGTGAGGTTTCCCCCTCTCTCAACAATCGTTTGTTGATATGGTATGGCCAGTTCTCTTGGCTTCTGATATAGATGTTAACTGTCCTGCCAAGCTAGATAGAGAACTGCAATTGAGAATCATGAGAAAGAAAGAAAGAAAGAGAGAGAGAAAGAGAGAGAGACAGAGAGAGAGAGAGAGAGAGAGAGAGAGAGAGAGAGAAGGAAAGAAAGAAAGAAAGAAAGAAAGAAAGAAAGAAAGAAAGAAAGAAAGAAAGAAAGAAAGAAAGAAAGAAAGAAAGAAAGAAAAGAAAGAAAGAAAGAACTCTTATTCCTCTAAGCTCTTTGGTCATGAGTTTATTGGCAACATGCAGGCAAACTACAAAAAATGTGAAGATATATACCTTATACATGGGGGCCCATATGAAAAAAAGATAACAAAAATGACCTATATTGTTCCTACCAGAAGCAATAGGCAATTGAGCAAGATTCCCAGTATTGGGCATATGACAAGTACTAGTAAGTTTATTTGTCAGAGAGGTCTCAAAGATCCCTAAATAGTATAGGATTTTGCCATTGTTCTTAATTGAAAACTTATAGTAAGATTTATTGTTGAAAGCACTATGCATGTTGATTACAAGACAAAGAATAAGTGCCAGCTAGAATCTTCCTCCTTGCTGGGCAACTTTCATGGTACCAGAAAGTACTATGCAAACTGCAAGGCAAAAAAAGCAACCAACAGTCTCATCGATCTGTGAAAACTTCAAGGTACAAATACAATTACCTTGGCAAAAGGTAACCATCAATGCAATAGTGGCAAGAATGTCAGGGGGACAGCCAACAGCTTTCTTATTGTATTTAAGGCCTGCTTTTAAGAAGGTGTATCACATTTCTGGTACTATAAACCAGGTTAGTAGCCTATGAAGAGGAAGGATATAGTCCCTAGCAGGGTACAAGCTATTAAAGTTTAGATTTAAAGATACTGCATCAAACTGGTTTTTAAACATTTCTCATATTCACAGATTGGAGAAGTACTTAGCACTCAGCCTAGAAACTTGCAATGGAAAGTGTTTATTATAGAAAAGCACAACTGATCAAAGTGCAGAAAATAATTGACTGTGGACTGCTTGTCTCTAAATAGGACATCTAAACCACCCCTACATCCCAAGAATCAGGGAATATTATGGACTGGGGGGACATAAAATTATAAGAGCCTGAAGAGGGGCAGAAGTGCAGCCAGACATTATCTTATGGATATCACAGGGATGTTTCATTCATGAACTCATTGCAGCCATATGCACTTCCATAAGACTTGCACAGGATTTGGCCTGTCAGCATTCCACCATGAAAGGGGAAATACTTCAAGAGCCCCTCCCCCATGGTGGATGGTAGGGAAGATGCTTTCCTTAATGGTATACCCACTGATATATGACAATCATTACATTTTGTATCTCAATGTTTGAAAAACTTTTCTTATATATTTACACTTTTAAAAAATATCTCCAAGTTTACTTTTCTATCAAATGGTGGGAGGAAATGAAGTTATTAGCGTCTCGAATCATATGCTTTCAAAAATAACTGTTATTTTTAACTTTCAAGAATATAGATTACTTTTAATGTTTTAAACATAAAATAAATTGGATAATACACTGCTTTTTTATAATTTGTCATCTTTTGTTCAATGTATTTGTGAAATTCCATTATGCCATTGCATGGTGTTGTAGCTCATTCACTTTTAGTACTATGTGACAGTCCAACATATGAATGTACCATAACATATGAACTAGACTATTGATAGAGGTTTCAGTAACTTTCTTTATGGATCTATAATAAATAGTAGAAGGTAAAATATTAAAACTTTATTTAATATGACTGGAGTACAAAAAATAGTGTATATTTAATGTGTGCAACATAATAATGGACATATATATTTTATAATAAACAATAGAACTTGGGATTTTAGTAAAAGATGAAAGATTTATATGATCTGAAGAGAAACCAGAGTATGTTTGACATTTTAGTAAAAGAAGATTGAGCATTTCAAAACAAGTTTCTCTCTTCAAAAAAAAACTATGAAATCTGAAAATCTTTTAAAGAAAAAGTTTCTAAATAATCTGCCCAGATATACTTAAAGGCAAAGAACACAGGGAATAATTACACAGTCAAGATAGAAAGGAAACATGTCTTAGGCAAGGAATTTTGTAGAATGTTTTCTTGATGGAAATCTATGAATTCTAGAGGGAAATGCTTAAACACTAAGAAGCTTAACAGATGTTGTAACTGATTCAGAAAACTGATACAATAATGACAGTCAAATGCCTTGGTCCAGATTCAAGGGCAATATTCCAGATGTAAGATTTAGCAAGTTTACAGTAAGTACAGCACATCTGTTGATTGCCTTCCATAAAAATTACATGAATATATACTTATAATAGTATTAGTTATCAAATTATTATATTTAATGACATTAAGTAATATTGTTATGGTCTCATAATGTCACAATTGAACCAAAATTATTGATTTTATTTTACTTTTAGGAATTATTTTATTGCTCAAGCAATAGTCATTCTATTAACATATATCCATCTTGTTTTTTAGATACCATAAGTATGTTTCCACTACCATGAATTATAGTTTCAGGTACTCATATTGTCTGAAACATTCATGTACTTCTATGTTTGTTTGTTTTTCTGTATTTTATTTCATTGCACTTTATATTTTAATAAATCAAATATTGATATAAACACATATTCATGACATATGATTTCATAAAGATTTCTTAAAGAAAAGCAGTTTCTATCTGCTGATTATGAACCCGTTGTTTTTCTGTCACATCTTATCAAGATATTTCCCAAACATACTCATTATCATGAATAAATTTCCTTGCCAGTATTATGGAAATACTCTTGCAAACCTCCAAGAATGGAAGTATACTCAAATTATTGATCTTTGCAAAACAGATATTTATGGATAAAAGAAGTAATACATTTCCAAGGAATAGTTATACAGAGAAAGAATCACTTAAAAGATATAATGTTGTGATAACATATATATTGAAAAAGAGAAATGAAATAATTATAATATTTTGCTCTAAATCCTAGAGAATTAAAGGTGGGATTGAAGATAATGATGTTCTTCATGTCCATTTCATGATTTTTATATATCCGGTAATATAGGATCGATAGCTTTACATAGACATAAAAGAAAAAGATGGGAAGGAAGAAATAAAAGGGCAGGGAAAGATCAGCCCAGAAAAAAAAATTAGGTAGAGACCAGGTCAAACGAGCAGTCTAAACACAAGCGAATTTTTCCTCTATAAATCATCTTAAATGGCAGGAAAGGCAAATTCCTGCACAAAGAATAATTTCATGAGGGCACTGGGGGAAAAAGCAAATTCCTTTAAGATGAAAAGCAGATGGGGAAGGGTCCAGAAGGTGGAACTGGAGGTGGGAGTAAGGGGCAAGAGATTTAAATTTACAAGAGCAGAGAAGGAGGAGGGTTCAGAGTCAGGTTGGAAATGGTTTTGGAAAGGGGTGGAGCCAGACCTAATTGATCATCCTAAGAACCTGACCAATGAGAACCAATGGCAAAAACAGAAAAACAAACAAACAACACTTCTCCCAAACAAAACCAAACACCTATCACCAAAATAAAACTTTTTGTTCTATCGCCACCTTGTGGTTATATTTTTTCTTAATCGGAACTAAAATCCCTTTCTCTTACAACACAGTATTTCAAAGTGATCACTGTCAAGGAAATTGAGCTTTGAATAGTATTTAGCACTTTTATCCCTCATAACACTAGTTCCCAAAGCACTCAAAGCATAAAGTTACAAAGGAACTTAATCACTAGAAGATAAAACATATTTAGATCTAGCAGTAATGGTACAGATGAACCCAGCAGTAATTGTATAAATGAATGGAAGGCCTCCCTTCCTGAGTTGGCCTCACTATATAAAAGTACATTTGATACAGTTAATTCTACTGACTGTATGCATAACTTAGGATCTTCTCTGGCAGTTTTTGATTCAAAATCCCTGTTCCTCATCTTTATTTGTAGCCTTGATCAACTTTTTGTAAAGCTCTACTTTTATACGATTAGAGCAAAATTAGAACTTCCTACATATTAAGATTTTAGTCTTTAGTATCTGTGAAAGAGGAAAGAGATAAACTGAAGAAATGAATATTTAAACAGTTTGCAAGTTAATTGAAAAATCTTCGGTCTATCCAAATAGTATGCTCAGGAAGCAGAATCCAAATTGTCCAAATAATTTCTGAAGGTAAAGGCTTTTGATTTATGTGTAGAGACAATAATAGACATAAAGACATAGAGATACAAAATAAAAATTTGAGGAGAATCTTCATGTTTATTAGTGTAAGATTCCCTTTGAATGTGAAGGAAACAATCAAACCAAAATGATCTATGCTGGGGTGTGGAATCAGTCATGAGAATTCGGTGATCTTTTCATCAATAGCTACAACAGTCTCTGTCTAAATTTCTACAGAGGGGCTGGAGAGGTAGCTCAGGGGTTAAGCCTCTGCCTTGCAGGCGGAAGGTCCTGAGTTCGGATCCCAGATCCCACGTATAGACAGACGCCAGGCAGAAGCGGGGGCAGCGTGCGCTTCTGGTCCTGGTAGGGCGGAGCCTGTGAATCCCGGGGCAGAAGGAGGTGGAGGCGTCTGGGGTGGTTCACGAATTCGTCCGTGGTTCTACACATACACAGACACGCACACACACACACACACACATACACACACATATGCACAGTTGAATAAATAATAATAATAATAAAGTTTTAAGTTTCTACAGAAAAATCAATGTTTTTGAGAATTTTATACCCATAGAAACAATGTCAACCTGGAATGAAAAGGACAGGGATAAGAACATATAAAGGAAGCACTATAATGAGGGCAGAGCCACGGGTTCATATGTCACAAAGTATTGGGCTGCTTTCTTGCAAGAATGAGAACAGGATCATTCTGAAGGGGCCAGAAAACAGTACATTAAGGTACAAGAGATTACCTTATGTACCTTCTGGCACTGAAACTTAATAGAATTTTCATTACTATGTTACAGACTTGTTGGGAATCATAATCCTTCTCTTTTCCAGCTTTTTGTTTTTTGTTGTTTTGAAAGGAAATGACTATCCTTTGCCTAGGTCATAATTGTATTCTGGAAGCATGTAGGTGTCTTTTACATTTCATGAGCTCAAAATGGGATGTTTCCCTAGGATAAACCAAACCAAAGTCTTTCCTTAGTTGATTTAGAAGATTTGGAAGTTCAGATTTAACTGCAGTCTTTTGCTCATTAATTTAGATGATAATTTGGAGTTGATTCTAGAGTGGATTAGTGTAATTGTGGCATTAGAATGGAATGAATACTTTGCCCATAGAAAAACATGAATTTGCAGGAAGAAATGAAGCAGATGGATGTTAGATTTTGTCATACAAAGAGACGAAATTGCTAATATTCCATTTCATGTACCTGTGGATATGGCTTATTTGCAAATAGATTCTTGGTGTATGTATGAAATTAAGACAAATTCATTCTAGGTTCAAATCAGCCCTAAATCCAGGACTACGGTCCTTATAAAAAGATCATCTTTGGTATCCTGGCATGAAATTTAATACCAAGGATCAACAACTAAAAGAAACTAAGAGGCAGAGCGGTTTGGTCGTTCATTGAGGGAGCGTCATTCTGTCGTTTGGCGTTCTCAGCTCTTCTTGGGCATTGGCAGCAGCGCGGCAGTCGGAGCACGACCCGAGACTTCGGCTGTGGGTGAGAGAAGATGGCCCGAACCAAATAGACCGCTCGTAAGTCCACCGGTGGCACCCCCCCCCCCCAAGCATCTGGTCACGAAAGCCGCCTGGAAAAGCGCGCCCTCTATCGGCGGGGTGAAGAAGCCCCGCCGCTACAGACCCGGCACCGTGGCCCTGCACAAGATTCGCAGCTACCAGAAGTCGACGGAGCTGCTGATCCCGAAGCTGCCATTCCAAAGGCTGGTACCGGAGATAGCGCAGGACTTCAAGACCCACCTGAGGTTCCAGAGAGCGGCTATCAGCACGCTGCAGGTACCAGGGGCTGCAGGTACGGGAGGGGGGTAGCGCCGGGGGGGAGGGGCGCGGGTCCAGCGGGGCGGGCGCTGATGCCGTGCTCTCGTCCTCCAGGAGGCCAGCGAGGCGTACCTGGTGGGGTTGTTCGAAGATACCAATCTGTGTGCCATCCACGCCAAGAGAGTCACCATCATGCCCAAAGACATCCAGTTGGCTCGCCGGATACGGGGAGAGAGAGCTTAAGTGAAGGTGGTTTTTATGGCATTTTGTAGTAAATTCTGTAAAATACTTTGGTTCAATTTGTGACTTTTTTGTAAGAAATTGTTTATAATATGTTGCACATATACTTAAGTCATTCCATCTTTCACTCAGGATGATCATGAAAGTGACTTTCACAGATCTCAGTGTGCACTGTGGCTCGGAGTGACGAGTGGCTAATATGCAGAAGGGATGGGGATATTTTGCTTTCCCTGATGCATGTTTCTGTATGTTAATGATTTGTTGGGTAGCTATTAAGGTACTAGAGAGATAAATGTGTACAGGGTCCTTTTGCAATAAAACGGGTTATGACTTGAAAAAAAAAAAACAACTAAGAGTCGTGGGACAAATATTTTTCCAGAAGCTTTAGAAACAAATTTTCAAGTATTTGATTGTCCTTTTTTCTAAGAAATGTAATTTTATTAGCTTATGAAGTGAAAGTTTTCTTTCTGATATTTACATACTTCGTTTTAGTTGAGCCCAACTCCTCTCTCTACATCCCTCCCTCCCCTCCTTTTCCCTCACTGTCCCCTTATGCTACCAGTATTCCACCTTTCATTTTAATATCCATATACTGTGTTGTTTTCTCCATTCTTCCTCCTTCTCAGGGACCTGATCACAACGAGTCAACTAAAAAAGTCAAATTAATAGTAAACAGAAAAGAGAGGAAATTTACTTAATGTGATCATTTTGAAAAGAGAAACAAAGGAATCTAGTGACACCTCCAGGTTCATCTTTAGTGTCCAGGCATGAAATTTATGCTCAAATACAAGGTCAGAGGTATGTATAACTGAGCAATTCTGGTAAGGTGTGGATGTGCCCATCACTGATTCATCTTTCTGAGGAAGTGGTCTGATATGGTCAATACCTTGTGAAATCTCTTTCTAGAAAATAATCCCCCTTCTGGCTGACCCCAGCTCCCAGCCTTTTGATTCTTCCAGCATGAAACTCTCAAGGAAATTCTATTTTCTTGAGATCTATTGATTCAATAGTCTGACCACGAAGTGAAGGTACTGAAAACTGAACGCTTAACTTATTGACCCTCAGGAAGTCTGCTACTGGTCGCTGGAATGCTAAAAAAAAAAAAAAATGCACGGACTAAAGAGTTAACCTTTAACCAATCTACTTCCCCAGCCCCACCAATGTCCAGAGATTGTGACATTTCAACAAACCACAGCTGCAAAAGACTTATTGTCCTTCCATCAGTAACTAAAGCCTTTTCCCCCTTTTCCCATTCCCCCATTCTAAGTTACTAAAGCTCGACCAAAATCCCTATCTAGAGCACTTTCTTCTGCCTAACTGTGGTCACTCAGACAATTCAAGTCAGAAGCTACCCTTCCCAGTCTTAAATAAAAGTTTTCTTGAGTTGCTGTTCTAAAGTTGGTCTTTCTAATTCTTATTTCTTCACTTTAACCCTGCTAATAGTTCCCTTTCAAGAAGAAAAGGATGCAAGTGTTTCTTTTTTTTTTAAATTTTTTTATTATTTATTCAATTGTGCATTGTGTGTGTGTGTGTATGTGTGTGTGTGTAGAACCACGGGCGAATTCGGGAACCACCATAGACCCCTCCACCTCTCCTTGTTTACTCTGCCCCGGGATTCACAGGCTCCACCCTACCAGGACCGGAAACGCAGGCCCGGT